>JAESUZ010000437.1:0-26360 GCA_017311185.1 Proteles cristata cristata | reverse complement strand
AAGTGGGAGAGAGACAGAGAGAGAGTGGAGAGAGAATTCTAAGTAGGCTCCATACTGCCAGTGCAGAGCCTGACACAGGGCTTCATCTCACAAACTGTGAGATCATGACCGGAGACAAAATCAAAAGGAGATGCTTCACTGATGGAACCATCTAGATGCTCCCGGAATCGATCTTGATGCATTAATAAGTGAAAAGTCAATTCTAGCTGGCATCTTCTCTACATTTTTCCAAGAAAGGCAATTTCTTCCTTGCTTTCAGAAAACATGCTTTTTCTTTCTAGCACTAGACAAATACCAGCTCTAAAAATTTTTCAACGTGTCTTCCAATACAGCTATATATTAAGAATTACAGTGTCAGCGATTGAACTGTACACTCTATCCCTATAAAATGTCAAGTTGTTACAGTTCACCTAGTACTTATTACTATTTCCTGATGCCCTGGTGATCGCCTTGAGAAGTACACATTTTGAGCATTCAGCACATTTAACTCTCTGCTGGAAACATTTCGACTAGTGGAAAGAGCAAACCGCGAAATCATTAAAGCCGTTATTTCTTCTTATGTGTCAAAGCAATTCACCATGAGAAAGTACTTGATCACAGTGAGACTCATCCCCACTAATTTCTCTTTCACAGAGTTGTTTCACCATGTAAGGAACATTCTCTAGGAGAGAAAGCATACAAGTTCTAATTTACATGATATGAAAGCTTCACACGTATATTTAGCTGTAGGTGAAGAGAAGTTCAAGATGAAGTCGAGGGAAAGGCCATGTCAGAATATTCAGAGATGTTCACAATTTTGACCCTACGATGAAACATGTATCCTGGAAATATGATGATGAGAACAACAGGAAGTGAAGACCATCAAATCAGATATTAACGATTTGTTGCAAGGCTTGTCATTTCCTTATCAACCCGAGTGATTATGTCTTCCACGAAAAAATAAAATCAAATAAAAATCAGAGATTGGAAGATTCGCCAATCTCACAAGGTAAGTTCTTCACAAATTAATCTGTAGAATCCCTGCAGTCTTCATTAAAGCCTAGCAAGCTATCAGTAGACATCAACAAGCTAATTCTTTTTTTTTTTAATTTTTAATGTTTTATTTATTTCTAAGAGAGTGAGAGAGAGACAGCATGAACAGGGGGGGGTCGAAGAGAGAGAGGGAGTCACAGACTGAAACAGGCTCCAGGCTCTGAGCTGGCAGTCAGCACAGAGCCAGACGCAGGGCCCGAACCCACAAACCGCGAGATCATGACCCAAGTGAAAGTCGGACGCTTAACTGACTAAGCCACCCAGGCGCCCCTCAACAAGCTAATTCTAAAGGTGATCTGGAGAGGAATAAGACCCAGAATACCCAACACAATAGTGAGGGAAAAGAATGAAGTTAGGACACTGACATTCCCAGACGTTAAGGCTTACATTAAAGGTATCATTGTCACATAGTGTGATACTGGAGAAGGAATAGACAAAATAGACCAATCGATCAGAAGAGAGAATCCAGAAATAGATGCACAGAAGTAGAGTCAACAGATCTTTGATAGAGGGCAAAGGCAAGAAAATGGAGCCATGACAGTCATTGCAAAAATACTGGGGAACAAGTTGACCATCAAAGCAGAAAATGATCCTCGATACAAGCCTTACCCCCATCATCAAAGTAACTCCAACTGGATCACAGACTTCTATGGAAAACGTCAATCTATAAAACTCTCAAGAAAACATAGGAGAAAACCTAGATGATCTTGGGTCCGGTCATGGCGTTTGAGATAAAATACCAAAATCATAATCCATGAGAGAAAGACCTGATAAGTTGGATTTCATGAAACTAAAAGTTTTTCTTCAGGAAAGACACTGTCGAGAGGATGAAAAACAAGCCAAACTGCGAGAAAACACTTGTAAAAGACAAGTCTGAAAAAGGGTAGTTGTCCACACTCGAGAAAAGACTCTTAGAATAACCACAAAATCAACAACCCACGAAGGAATAGGCCACATTTTTTCATAGACACCTCAGCAGAGGAGGTGGCGACAGTAAACATGTAAGTGTATGCATAGGTGTTCCACATAATGTGACATCAAGGAAATACCAAGGAAAACAGCAATGAGATACTACTACGTACCTATTACAACTACCAAAATCCTAAACACTGACAACACAAACCACTGGTGAGAATGGAGAGCAAAGGGAACTCGCATTCCTTATGAGTGGCAATGCAAATGGCACGGCCACTCTGGAAGAGACTTTGGTGGTTTCTTACCGAACTAAATACCCTTTTACCATATAAACCATACTAGCCATTTTGCTCTGCCGTATTGACCGGAAAAAGCTGAACGTGTGTTTACACAAAAACCTACACATGGGGATGTTTCCAGCAGCTTGACTCGCGGTTTCCAAAACCTAGAAGTAATCAAGGTGTCCTTTCAGGAAATGAATGGATGGATACATAAAACATGGCATAGCCAGATAATGAAATATTAACCAGGACTGCAAATAAATGTGTGGGGTGCCTGGTGGGTCAGTCAGTTAAGCATCGGACCTTGATTCCAGCTCAGGTCATGATCTCATAGTGGTGAGTTCGAGTTGTGCACTGGGCTCACAGCTCGGAGCCTGGAGCCTGCTTCGGATTCTGTGTCTCCCCCTCTGCCCGTCCCACGCTCACACTAGGTCTCTCTCTCAAATAAATAAACATTGAAAAATTCACATGAAATAAAAAATAAGAAAGCAAATAGAAAACGATGCATCTCTCAAATACAGAAATAATCCCACAAACAAATGAACTATCAATCTCTGTATGAAACAGTATGGAAAAAACTTAGAAGTGTAGTAGTCACTGAGTGCATCCTCAGTAGACATCAACAGTTACTAACGGTTCTTCTACAACGAAGTGCAAGAACACAATCTGAACAATCTACCTATTTTCTGATTCTAACTCGATGGCTTTCTGGAATAGGCAAAACTAGAGACAATAAAGGATTCGTGGTTGCCAGAGTTTGGGGGAGTAGCAGGGATGGATCGGAGAGAACAGAGATTTGAAGGGCACAGAAACTACCCTGTATGATACGATGATGGTGAGAACATGTCTTCTAACTTTGTCTGTACCTACAAAATGGAAACCACCAAGACTGAACCATAGTGTGAACTAGAGTCTTAGGGTAATTATGATATGCCACTCTAACTTCCTCAACGGCAACCGATGTACTGCTCAGGCAGGCAGGTCTTCCTGACGTGGGAAAGCCATGCAGGTGTGAGAGCAGGGGTCAATGAGAAATCACTGTACTTTCCCTTCCCCTTTGCTGTGAATCTAAAACTTCTGAAAAAATATCAATTCCATCTAGAGGTACCTGGGTGGCTTCGTCAGTTGAGCATCTGACTCTAGATGTCGGTTCAGGCCATGATCTCACAATTTGTGAGTTCAAGCCCCGCATTGGGCTCGGTGCTGATAGTGTGGAACACGTCTCTCTCCCTCTCTCTCCTGCCTGTCCCCAACTCACATATTCCTTGTTGCGGACGAAATGACACAAAGGACAAGACACACACAAAAGACAGACACAGACACAACTCCGGCAATTTGATTCCTCAGCAATCAAGAAGAATGAAATCTTACCATTTGCAACAACATGGGTGGAACTAGAGTGTATTTAATGCTAAGTAAAATAAGTCAGAGAAAGAGAAATATCATATGATTTCATTCATATTTGGAATTTAAGAAACAAAACAGATGAACATAGGAGAAGGAAGCAAAATTAAGATAAAAACAGAAGGAAACAAATCATAAAAGACTCTTAAATATAGATAACAAACTGAAGGTTCCTGGAGGGGTGATGTGTGAAGAGATGGGCTAAATGGATGATGGGCATTAAGGAAGGCACTTGTTGGAAAGAGCACTGGATGTTCTATGTAAGTGATGAATCACTAAATTGTATTCCCGAAATCACTATTCCCTTACATGTTAACTAACTTGGATTTAAATTTAAAAAAAGAAAGAAAGAAATTTCACCCTTGTGTATAGTCCATAGAGATAAGCATACTTATTGCAATTGATTCAGGCTTGTTGAGAGCATCATTGTTCATATCCATCAAATATTAGAAGCTATCCAAATACCAAGAAACTTTAGATTGGGAAACATGTTATGGATCTATAAAGAAAGCAGACCACAGGTAGAGCAACATGAGTGCCGCTAAAAGACATCTTTAAAAATATTTATTTATTTTGGGATGCCTGGGTGATTGAGTCGGTTAAGGGTCTGACTTCTGCTCAGGTAGTGATCTCACTGTGAGTTCAAGCCTTGTGTTGGGCTGTGCTGACAGCTCAGAGCCTGGAGCTTCCTTCAGATTCTGTGTCTCCCCTTCTATCTGCCTCTCCCATGCTCACACTCTATCTCTCTGTCTCTCAAGAATCAATAAAAACATTCAAATGTTTTAATTAACTTAAAAATGTATTTCTTCTTGAGAGAGTGAAAGTGGGAGAGGGGCAGAGAGGGGGAGAGAGAGAATCCCAAGAAGGCTATCTGCTGCCAGCACAGAGCCAGATGTGGGGCTTGAGCTCGAGAAACATGAGATCATGACCTGAGCCTAAAGGAAGAGTCCAATGCTCTACAGACTGAGCCACCCAGGCGCCCCTAAAAGACGTCATTTGGAATACAAGAGAGCAAGGAACAAAAGATTATAGACACTGTGTTTACATAAAGTTCTAAACAAAGCAAAAGGAGACTATGTTTAAAAGTGAGATGAAAGCCAACACCTAGCCTCCCCCACCAAGAGAAAGGAAACTCCTCACCTCGCCAGGCCTCAGCTGGAGTCAAAAGTGGGGGCCTTTCTAGCTTAGGAGCTTGAGCTCTCTCTACAGAGATCCTTCTTGCTCCCATTCAGCCACACAACCGCACACACAGACACATATGCACAGTTACAGCAAGGAAACACATCCATACCAGGCCGCCGAACATGGACACCCCTAAGTGTGAAAGTACAGGCAGTTCACCTGCCCCCTGGCTCTGCAGGCATCTACTGGTGTGTAAACACATGTTCATTGCCAGTATTGCCCACACGCATCCCTCCCTCCCACTTGCACTGGCAGGGAATTTTTCAAACTTGTCCATCAGTCCTCAGGTTTTGTTAGCATTCAAGAGTCTCTCATGGTTTGCCTCTGTCCCTTTCGCCCACCATTTACGCCCTTCTTCTCCGCTTTCCTCCTCAGTTAAGTACCTCCTAATCCTCTTATACGTGCAAACATATGATATTTGCCAGTTGCAATGACATGGATGAACCTCGAGAGCATTATGCTAATTAAAATAAATCAGAAGGAGAAAGCCATATGATCTCTCCTGTTGAATCAAAAACAAATAAATAAATTCATAAAACCAATTTCACAAAAATAATCGCACCTGGTGAGTAAGAATACTGATTTTAAAGATATTGAGGTAGGTGTAATATTACGTTTCATTCGTAGAATCAGGTTAGTAAGTTCTTCCTTTTAAGATGAAAGTAGCACATCTGTCCTTCCCTCTTCTCTCTGTCTTTTAGAGTTTATAGCTATTTTTATTTTAGAAATATATTTAAAATCTACATTATCTTCTGCCATGGCCATCTGTACTTGCTTTCTTGTACATTCCTACTTTAGTGGTTTCATTGCTCTTACCCAGCCATTGCACCATATTCATAAAATTAGGGGGCCTTTTAAAACATCATCTCTGGATTGGCTGGATTCCTTCCTCATATTAATTTTTTCGTATGCCTTTGCAGGTAAGGCTCATGGATGATGTATTTGTGACAATTCTGTTAGCTCGTAAAATTTCATAGTTATCGACATGTGGCTGTATGGCTTTTTTTTTTTCTCCTGCAGGAAGACACTGAGCACACACTCTCATATACCATGTAGTGTCCTCACTACGAACTGATATTCCCGAACTGGGACACTTAAAAGTGGACCCAGTAGCCATACACTGTACTAAATACAATAACAGTGAAACACCAGATGTTGTATGAGTTTTCAAAAGAGTAAGAAGAGTTTGGGCAAAAGCACAGAGATCAGAACCAATCATGCAGAGACACCATCGAAACGTTGCCAGTCTCGGAGCCCAGGTAAGACACCACAGGGGTCAGGGAATCGGGGGCAGTAACCAGAGCCGGGTCCTTGAATGTCCTGAAACCCAAACTTTCTTCATAGACAATAGTATGATACAACTGTTTTCATAGAGTTCCCACCCCACTCCTGTCCCCACCCTCAGTTGTTCGCAGTCAGACTTCTACTGACTTTTGGCCTGGATCTTTTCACGTGTCCTTTGATCATGCCATTGGGCGTTGGCTGTGTCACAGAGCTGACTTTTCTAGGCATGGGTCTTCCCGCACACGTTTTTCTGAATAAAAATTCTGACACTCATTTGACAATGTCTGCCCAATGCTCTTACTCTTCCAACCAACTTGGCTACGAATACTGTCACAGTTTCACACCTCCTTCCTTTCCGTTATCTGCAGACCCAGTTCTCCGATTTTCAATGTATAGAGGTCACATTCTGGAAAGGGGAAGCCGGCTTCAGGTTTAGCCCTCTCAAGTGAGTTGCTCCTTCTCTTAAGATACCTGAAGGATTTTGCTTATTCCTTTTATCCTTTAAGGGGATGTATGTATCTTATACTGTTCTATACACATCTCAGCCTTGGGGCCATAAATACATCTAAGACTCTTTTATTCTGGAAAACAGATGCACTTCTCCTTTGGGGTTTCCAATATTTCTGTATTCTGGGGCTATTTTACTGTATTGTGCCTTGAACTACTATCCGGTTTATTTGTGAATCTCTTGATAATTGTATCTTCATGTAGCCTTTTCATTGCCATTGTCTTCTAGTTACACATTGATCTCTTTCCTTTATTTTTTAAATGCTTTTAACGTTTTTTATTTATCATTGAGAGACAGCACCAGTGGAGGAGGGGCAGAGAACGAGGGAGACACAGAATCTGAAGCAGGCTCCCGGCTCTAAGCTGTCAGCCTAGAACCCGAGGCGGGGTTCAAACTCCCACACTGTTAGATTATGACCTGAGCCAATGTAAGAGGGCTCAACCCTCTGAGCCACCCAGCCGCCCCTATCGCTTCCCCTGAAACTTGAGTCAAGATGCCGGTTTTTCACGTGGAAACCTCATGTCTTTCTGCTTCTCCTCTGTTTTCTGATCCTGTTTTGACCTTGTGTAGAGTCTTTGTTTTGTCCTCACCTCTAAATTCTCCTTTTTGGTACATTTGCATTGACATGACTTCTCGTCTTAGAGCTCTCATTCTCTTAAATCTAGCTGTTTCAATTCCACATCATGGAGAAATTGCATGGAAATGTTCTTCTGTTCCTAGGGTTATGTTTACTGTTAAGACTAAGGATCGTTCCTTTATTTTGCCCTGCTTTGTTTCCTCAATAGACATCCACTGACCCTGTGCCTTTCTTCCCTACGGCTCTTGTTTCATGTGGGATGTGAATTTTTCCCTCCATACGATTTCCTTTAGGTGAATGGCCTCTCACATGCTTTCTTTTTGTCTGGCTGTGGTAGCTGATATATTCCCTCTCTCTGCCCCTTGAAGAACATGTCAAATCCCACCCAAACACACATACCCAACCCCTAGAAACTCTGAATGTGTTACTCTAAGTGTCAATAGAGACTTTGGAGAAGGGATTAAGTTAATCATTTTGAAATGGAAACGTAATTCTGTCTAAACTGTGTGGGATTCATGGTATGAGAAGAATCATTGGTATGGGAGGTGGGAGAATGATAGAACAGAAACGAGACAGTGGAAACAGATACTGAAGTCTTATGTTTTTTGGTTTTTAATGTTTCTTTATTTTGGAGAGAGACAGAATACAGGCGGGGATGGGGAGGGGAGGGAAGAAAGACGGAGACACAGAACCGAAAGCAGGCTCCAAGCTCTGAGCTGTCAGCACAGATCCCTATGTGGGAATCAATCTCCCAGACTGCAAGATTATAACATGAACTGAAGTGAGATGCTTAGCAGACGGAGCCACGCAAGTGCTCCTGGAATGGTGTGTTTTGAAGAGGAAGCCGGGGAGCTGGATGCGAAGAATTCAGGCAAACTGTGAGCTTAGTAAAACAGAGAGCAGAATCTCCCCCTTGAGCCTCCATAAGAAACCCATCTTGTCAAAACCTTGATTTGGGGGCGCCTGGGTGGCTTAGTCGGTTAAGCGTCCGACTTTCGCTTGGGTCATGATCTCGCGGTTCATGGCTTCGAGCCCCGCGCCGGGCTCTTTGCTGACTTCCAGCTCAGAGCCTGGAGCCTGTTTCAGTCTGTGACTCCCTCTCTCTCTGATCCTCCCCTGCTCACGCTGCCTCGCTCTCTCTCCTAGAAATAAATAAAACATAAATAAAAACTTGACTTGAAGTTGTAAGGCCCATGTGGAACTCCTGACCTCCAGAATTTTAAGATCATAGATTTGTATTTTTGCCCCTAGGTTTGTGGTCTTTTGCTATAGCAGCAAAAGGAAAGTAATACAGTAAAGGATCTTCAGGACAATGTATTCTTTTCAATGGGATCTAGCCATAATCTGAAACGTCTTAATTTTAGGGGAAAGTATTCTTTTTTTTTTCCTTCCAAAATGTACTGACGGTTCAGTTCATAATTATCCGAAGTCACAAGCCTGTTTAAAGAACTACTTGTGATTATTTCATTGTATTCTATTTTATTTTTATTGCTGATCACCAGTCACTTCCTGACATTCTTCCGTGCAGTCACTGATTTTTAAGAGGTAAGACTTCCGCCCTGTGAAATGAGTTTTGTCGTATGCTCCTATCATACTTTGCTCACCCTTTCCTGTTGAGATGCTAACTAAGCTAACCTAAAATTATATCTCCCTGCTAGTATAAATAACACCATGTGCATCACTCTTGTAATGACCTCTTTCTGAAATGAAATTGTAGGCTCATGGATTATATGCTTATTTAAGTTTACAAAATATTGGCTAATTGTTCCTGGATGGGGCTACTTAAGTCATTTTTGATCATGAGGATGCCTTCCCCCCCCCCGATCTGAATACTCATTTGTATGGTTTGACCTATTTTTTTAATAATATGATACATGTAAAATAGTATCTAATTTTTCCTTTCACCTTTTCAGATAGCTTCCAAGGCTGAGCATGTCTTGATTAATGTGTCTGCCATTCAGTGGCTCTAAGAGGTGAGCCCCTGGTAAGTGAGGGGAATGTGCAGAAGCAGCATCTACTGGGGTCCCAGAAAACTGAGGGAGGCCGTAGTTTATGGCCTGGGTCAGGCCCAGCTGTTGACGTGGAGGTAAATGCTTATTGCCCTTAATGGAAGGAGTCTATGCCATGGTTGATGAGAGACAGGATGGAGCTGAGCACAGAGTGAAAACCCTGGAAAGAGCCCAGCTGTTTCCAGAGGACACAGACTGGGGCCTGGAACAGAAGCCTGTAGAATGAGACCTTCATGCTTGAGCAGAATCAGCTTCCTTTTGAGGTCCAGGAATGGCCGCGGAATCCAAGGGTTTTCCTTTCCCCAAACCTCTGGGGCATCTGATTAGGAAAAGAGTAGCAAACCACACAGTGGCTTGTTGTAAACTTACATGAGACTGTTCCCAGTAGTGGGGGAAAGTCCATGTAGTTTAGGGTGGTCTAGAAGGATGTATTGTCCTCAGATCCACACTTATATACCCATGTATGTTTCACGTGGAACTGTTTCACATCAGTTAAGGAGTGCTGTTGACAACATCTAACGTCAACTCTCTTGTACCATTCATGGCTAGCTCTCTAAGGTCCTATTTTCTCTTCCCCGGTGATTATTTAGTAATGTGGTTAAGGTGACCCATCAAAGGATGTTCTTTATTGGATTCAAGTCATCTCTAGTTTTGCTATCGTGTGCAAGGTACACAAATTCAAGTCAATGACAGGGTTTCCAATGGGTGAAAGCAATCCCTCGAGTCAGTGGGGCATGGCACTCCTTCAGTCCTGTGAGGACCAGCTGGGTCCCTGGGGCGCAGTGATGTCATCCATAGGTCACAGAACACTGATGCTGGCTTCCATCATAATAGGCCTCCTGGTATCCTGAGCGCTGGTCAGGAGAGTGATTCAGTGAGGACGTAAGTTCACCCGTGGGTTGCTGTTCTTGAACGTACTGATTTGATTCTTTGCTATTCTGTCCCGATTCTCTGAGAACTGAATTTCAGAGAGAAAGATATTGATCGGAGTCCCTCCGAAGAGGGGCACCATGAAGCGGAAACAAAAAAGGAAACATCTGGAAAGCACATACTCCACCCAAAGTGTCAAGAAGTCAAGAGGTAAGTGTTAAGCATCTTCCTGAGCATCGGGTACCATGGAGAAGGGAGAGGGGCACCTGGGTGGCTCAGTTGGTGAGGTGTCCATCTCTTGATTTGGGCTCAGGACATCATGTCGCGGTTCATGAATTCGAGCCCCATGCCGGGCATGTGTTAACGGTGCTGAGCATTCTTGGGATTCTATTTCCCCCTCCACCTCTCTCTCTCTCTTTCTACAAGGAAATCAACTGGAAAACACGTAAGAGGGTGAGAGGATCCCTAGCTGTGTTAAGGTCGAGGAGGATGGACGACTGGGGGAGGGATGTATAGATGCGGAATTTTCTGAAGCAACATGTCTTCTCAGAGGAAGGACCAAGTCCTTGTCTCTGCAGTTTAGGACCTGTACTCCTTATACCATGTCACTCACTGTGACACAGGCATTGTGGAGGAGTAGTGCAGTTCTTCTTAAAGAAAGGATTTTTTTCTTTTGTTTGGTTTTTCCCTAAGGACAATGGGTAAGTACAGGATGTTACTTGGAGTCTTCTAATCGTCCTTTATCTTATTGATGGAGGAGAAAATGGGGCTCATAGAAGTGAGGCAACCAATCCGTCACTGAAAGCTGCTTGTACAGGGATGAGTATATGAAGTCGGAATTCATGCATTGTGACGTCAGACTAGGACAATGAAAATGGAAGGCTCTTTGTGACACGCAAGAAAAAGGCAGAAGACACACAGTACTGTGGAAAACGTTGTGTGTGTGTGTTTGTGTGTGTGTGTGTGTGTTTTCATGGGAAGCGGAAGTAGTTCTGGTTCCTATGGAGATGAACAGTAAATAGGCAACTTCTTTGAAGTGTAGAAGATGTTTGTGATTTTTTGAAAAAGATGGGAAACTGAACTCGTTCTGCTTTCTGTGGATATTCCTACTAAAAAGGCAGCTTCTGTGAAGGAAGACCATTGTTCCGGGGAGGGGGCCCTAGGGGGACAGATGAGAGCCACCGCCCGTAAGTTCCAAGGGGTAGCTCCTCCTCTGGAAAGAAAATGGCACTTGCCTACACTGTTGGGCGTCTGTGGGGAGAGAGGGCTAGACAAGGAGTCTGTCTGCAGGTCTAGCAACAACACCATGAGCGCATGATGAGAGATGTTATTAAGTGGGAACTATGAGAGCTGTCAAGCATGCACTCACAATCATGTGTTCACATATACACACATGTAGAATGTACATAAACCAGTCAAAGGTAGATATCAGTATAAAGTGGTTCACTTGCTGTGTGCCAGGTGCAGTTATTTGCTCTGAAGAATACGTTCCATCTCTGCTTCATGGGTTCGAGTACTTTGGTCTTTTGTGACTCCTACACAAAGGCATCAATTTCTTGCTTCTTTCATACTTCAGCGTATATGAGAAGGAATGGGTCAGGCCTCCTGGGCTGATGGAACCTGTGCTGTCATTCACATGCAGCTTTCAACTAGACCCTGGGTTGTCAACATTCCCATCAGCTAGGAAAGGAAAGAGCGCAGAGGGACACAGAGGAGGTCTTTATAGTTCTGGCTAGGGAAGTGGCACGTGTCCTATCCACTCATTTCCGTTGTCGAAAACATCCGCGCATGGTCAGAACTACCCCAAGAGAAGTTGATCAATCGAATCTACTGCGTGGTCCAGGTTAAAAGGACACAGCTTGCCACGTCCCCTGCATTTACAAAGAACCGCCTTCTAGAAAGCCAATCATGAATCATGATATAATTACAATCAATGAACAATCCTAGTGTGCTCTCCATGAAAATTCAGGCCCTATTTGTTGGTAAAACATGTCACGTAGTAGATTCCTCTGGTTTGTTTCATGGATGGATGAATGGACAGGCACCCAACGTGGACCACATCTCTGTCATTTGTAGGTAATTTCTCATCAAACCTGAATTTGCAACTTCTGCAACATGGACACCAGGGAATGCCCCCAACTCAAGACCAGACGGCAAGGGGAGATTCTTCTTCACATTGCTTCTCCGGCAAGTCTTCAGAAAACCACGTCGCTGCTGCTGGTACGTAGAGTGTGTTGAACACATAGGGTTCTAGGCAGACGCCAGGGATCCACTGGCTGATTCTGCCATTAGATGATACGAGGCTGCCCGGTAGAGAATGCAACTCTAAATGGGTCTTCCTCTTCTTCCGTGATCAACACGGGAAGCCATCAGTGGCAAGGGAAAACTACATAAAAGGACTAGAATACGAGGCCCCAAAAGATCAGTGGAGATAGGTGCTTTATTTGAGGACATGTGTGGGAGCGTGTCTGGGTATGAGAATTTGACTACTCAAATGTGGAAGAGTGGGTCGGGATGAACATGCCAAAGCAGTTTTGTTACCAGGAAGGTAGGAAATCGCTCATAGCTTGGAACAGGCCCAGAGAAGGAGGATCAAGTCGAGATCTGGACTTGAGGTAGAGTTCCAAGACATCCAGCCCAAGACCCATCCCTTTCTTGGAGACTTCTAGCCAGTGTTCTCACTCTGATCCCTCTTTACCCTCATCATTCATTTCCTTATAATTTTCCCCATGCATGGACATTCTCTAGGCAATCTTTTGGTCCCTACCACACAAGCAGCGATAGTTTCTCTGACTTCTAAAACCCTATATCAGTTATCCCTGTTTTTTAACATTCCATGTCAAGAGGAGGGCACTATATGTAGTCTGTGTCTCATTACATTCACTCATCATTCGATTGGTGAGATTAATCTGTGTTCTGTGTGCACTTTATTTTCTACACACAGATGTGATGAATGTCAATCATTTCCTTGTTGATTATACATTGCTGAGTACTTGGGTTGCTTTGAATATGGGGCTCCTCTGAAAAGGGATGTTCTCGATATTCGATTGCGTGTCTTTTGCTACCTGGACTGATTTCCGTTTGGCACATGTTTGAGTTCAATGGCTAGGTGGTAGTTTTCAGAGTTGATCTTCATCCCTTAGACCTCAGTCTTGTATACCTACATGTTCTAACGCAGTCGCATGTCACTGTACCCTTCCCCTTTCACATCAGGGCTGTACCCCCATTTGCTTTGAATCTCGAAGCTACTATTTTCTTTCTCTTACAATTTTTGATTGTTGCAACCTCCAATGTTCTTCCTTAGATTTCACAAAGACACTAATTCTGTTAGTCTTCAGGAGAACATGCCTAATAATTACCTTGGACACCTAAATCATAACAACCTATACACACTCAAATCTGTAATCATGGGACATGCAGTCTACACACATGAGTATTAGCTGAAGTGAAACAGACACAAAGCATACCTACCATTTTCACTCACCCACAATTCACCCCATATTCAGAATCAAAAACCCAAAATCAATCATAGACTAAGTCTCCATCTTGTTGGAAGCAACATGTTAAGAACCTTATGCACACCAATCCCATTGCATCCGTCACCACAGCTTGCTACTATACGTCCAAAATACATGTACCAGACGCATCCTTAAAGACGGTCATCATTCTGTTATGTTCATTGAATTTTGAGAGAGAGAGATACAGATCGCAAGCCAGGGAGGGGCAGGAGACACAGAAACTGAAGCTGGCTCCAGGCTCTGAAGCATCCGCACAGAGCCTGATGCGGTGCTCGAACTCACAAGCCATGAGATCATGACCTGAGCCGAATCGGATGCATAACTGACTGAGCCACCAAAGCGCCCCAGAGATGATCCTAATCTTAAACAATTAGTGAGCCATGAGCTTGGTTAACGTGGAAACAGAGACACTGGTGTGATAAGAAAGAGTATGGACTTCAAAACTCAAAACCCATCAGTTGTTTCCTATGAGGTTATAAATCTCTAGGATGCGGAGTGCAGAGGGTCAACGTGTATCAAGTGGGAAGGAAGGTAAATGGTAGCCAAAATCCTAAGCAGGTGAATAGATATGAGGAGCGCTGGGAGCAGGATGCAGATGGAAGAAGAGAATTGTGAAATAGGCCAGTTTCCTGCCCAAGCTAAGGAAAACTGTTGAGGACAAAATCAGGATTTCTCTGGGTTGAAGGTGGGGTGGCACTGGGGAGAGTCGGTTAGGGGGAAGTGTGTAGGAGAGGAAAACAATGGAAGCAGCTAGTTTTGAGACTTTTCTATCATGTTCTAGGAATCTCCAAGGCACCCACCAATGATCTACCTCCTGAGTCCTTTTTGGAAGACACCCCTGTGCTCTCTGAGTCAAAATACGCACCCTCTGAAGTGGAGTATGTTTCCGGCAGCGCGTCCTTCTACCGTCGCTCTTGTGCTGGTAAGGAGAAAGGAAATGCACTTCAAGTCTCAGCATTCAGGGCAGCGAGAATTTGAAAAGATTTGTCGAGGTCCAGCTCAGCATGTCTGCTTCGCCAATGGGGGAAAGGTACCCATTGGGTCCAGTTCTCATCTTGTCCTCCTCTCTTATTTGGGAGTCTGGGTCTCTGTTTCTGTACCCTTTGTAGAAATCTTCCTCATCATTTTTTCACTCGTAGGCAGGACAGAGGAAGTGTGTGCATTCATTTCAGGAAAAACATCATTGATCGAGGGAAGAAGGGAAATCTAAGGCACAGTACCCACAACTGTTTTGGTGTCACTGAAGCCTATAAGTTACAAATTAATAGAACGTGAAACCATCGATTGTAGTCTTCTTGTAATGCCTGACCACAGAAAATAGACAAGAGCTCCGGATCCTTAGGTCTCGACGTTAAACCATCTTCTCTACGGAATGACTTGCGAAATGGAGCTCACAATCCAAAACTACAAAACAGGGGCTCTTGGGTGGCTTAGTTGGTTTGGCCACTGATTTCGGCTTAGGTCATGATCTCACAGCTTGTGTGTTCGAGCCTACTTCGGATTTTGAGTCTCCCTCTCTCTCAGACCCTTCCTGCTCACACTCTGTGTCTCACTTATTCTCTCTCCAAAGATAAACAAAGGTTACGA
Source organism: Proteles cristata cristata (assembly GCA_017311185.1). Taxonomy (NCBI): domain Eukaryota; kingdom Metazoa; phylum Chordata; class Mammalia; order Carnivora; family Hyaenidae; genus Proteles; species Proteles cristata. Next base: position 11,193 of record JAESUZ010000437.1, on the reverse strand, counting down.
AAATAAAGAAAAAAAAGTAAACTTCAAATCATGTACCTCTTAGTTAGCTTCTGCAAACATAGTAAACTCTTTAATTTTAGCTTGAAAGATCCATTGATGTAACAGAGCTGTAGGGGTGGTCAATAAGAATGTTTAAAATGATCAAGAATGGGAAACCGTAAAACACTACCAAGAAAGAAGAAGATTCCCTAAAAGTGGTCGTTTTAGAAATGAAAAATAACATTCTGGAAATTATTTGAAAACCCTGGGATGAGTTAAACATGACATTTGTCACAGATGAAAAGAAAAGGTGTGAGGTGCAGGATGCAGCTAAGGAAGTACCCACATATAGAAATCAGAGGGATCCCTAGAAGGGAAGGATGAGGGGGGATTATGGGAAATGAGGACACAATGTGACAGTAGGACATATCCAACTGAGGTTCGTGAAGAGTAACACAAAGAAAGGAAGACAACGCAAAGTGATCATGGTCAAGATCCTTTTCAGAAATGACGGAAGAACAAATCCTGAGAATCAGGAAACATCATTAGGAAGCTCAGCACAGGAAAGGCAAACATAAATCCACTCCAAAGGTCATGAAAACCTACATTCAGAACTTTCATAACAAAGTCCTTAAAGCCACTAGAGAGAAGCACTCAACACGTCCAATGAATGGTGATTTGTCAGGCCGTGAACTTCTCCCCAGCGATTGTGGAAACGGCGTGACAGTGTCAAACTATGTGCTGAAGGTAAAGAACAGTCCTACCCCAAAGAGTAAGGATGAAAGAAAGATGGGATTCAGATAAAAATATAAACAGAAGGCGTAAAAAGTTAAAAACACAGAATGTATTCAGAAAGACGGAATGCACCACAGGAACAAAAGGTGAGCTGAGACGTTGCTACGTCTGTGGTTGAATGTCAACACGTTTGATGATGAACGCTCCCAAACTGGTAATGATGGATTCAGAGATGGTCCAAAAAGTGGGTATACCTGAAATAGTGGGTGGCCGTCCCATGTCACGTGACTGGAAGTTCAAGGATTCTAAGCTCCTGATTCTGCACGAAGACTGGGCAGTACCATGGACTCCGATGAGCAACTCTGCCCTCAGAAAAGAAAGGAGGTTGGGTAGATAGAGACTGCCCACTTGTAAATCCCCCAGTGAATCCAGAGCATGTGGAGGTCTTTAGCTTCAGGCAGCATACCTATTATCATCTATCAAAAGTGGAATCACGTTAGCACAAGTTGAGTGGATTAAAAACGCCAATAATTTCTTCTGTTCTACTAGAGGTCAGAAATCGAAAATAGGTCCTAGAGATCCACTCATCTAATCCTAAGTGATCTTCTCACCTCAAGGTCCTTAATTGAAGAACATCTGCAAAGTCCTTTGGACCTTACAAGGTAACGTTACAGGTTCCGGGGATAAGTTAGGGGCATCTTGGGGTCACGCATCATTCAGCCTATAACAGCTAAAATGAAAATGTGTTCCACACAGTGACAGATGTCGAGTCAGGGAAACAAATATTACACGATATTGACTACACTCTGGGATATCATAGTTCCAGGACAGACTTTTGGCCTCTCCATAAAGACAATAGACATCTATTCTATCCACCTGACCGTCAAAATTTGGGAAAAATTAAAAAAAAAAAAGTTTGACTCCTTCTGTTCTGGAGCTTTGGCCAGAAAAAAGACTGTATTCTCCATGCCTCTCTGACACAGGTGTGTCTGAGGGAGCAATGGAAATGTACTGAATGTAGGAAAGATTGGATCTATCTTCAATGTGGATGCAACGGAACAGAAATCTTACACAAGCAAAACACAGCTTGATTCTATTCCCAGGCAGGAAGAAAACAGTGTCATTGTCCCAAACTGTTTCTTATCCATCTCTGACAATAAAAATCCTCCTAAGTAGAGCTGTCTGAACTGAAAGTCGAGAGTGACAAAGGAAGGAAGCAAGGCATTTGCTGTCTACAAACGGAGAGATGAGAGATTCAAGCGGAACCAAGCCCATGTCCAGACTACGGCGAGGATGCAAGTTGTCTTTCCCCTCAGGAAGATATTCACTTCAGCCATATAAGAAAACCCGAGAGACTCGAGGAATGTCTCCACAAGGACAAGTAAGCAGAAGTGCAAGGGTATCTGAAAGGGACAATGTTTACAAAGATGGAGGCGAAGGAAGGGTCAAGCCAAATTCAGTCTGCTCCTGGGAAGATGAGCTCAGTTGATCATCATGTGGGCCGCGGTCTGACGATCAGTAGGAAATGGACCATCAAGGACCAGATAGGGTCTCGAAGGAGGAACCTGTCAATTTCACTTTTTTGCTGGAAGACAGATGTCCGCTCCTCAGGAGATGCCCTCTAATGGGGGAAGAAGGGACAGCTATCTGATAAAGATCCTTAGGTTTTCTGTCCAACAACCTCCTGCCCTCAAAAACACACAGGAGTCTTTATTCTATCCCACACACCACTAGACTCATCCAAGTGTGCCCTCACGTTTACACTGATTAACACTCCTCCCTTCATTTCCCATTCTCTGCTCCCAGTTCCTTACACTTCCAGACACACTGCTAAGCTCTGATCCTCACTGACTCAACCTTCACATCTCATTGGGAAGCATTTGCATTCTTCACGTTGGCATTCTCTAACCTCATTCCTTAGATACCACCATCTCTAACTCACACAGATCACGTCACTCTTGTAGAACTCTGTATTTCCCATGAAGAAGGCACGAAGCGCACCCAATCCTATGCCATCTTCGAAACCTCCTCGCTTCCGACTCCCTCAGGTCCCTCATGCGGTTGCACAATCAAGGAGCTCATAAAAAGTCTCCCATCTCTCCATAACATGGGCAGATGCCCTCACTTTCATGCTCTCAGCAGCTCTCACAAAATCACCCAGGTTCAGAGAAGCCCGCATAAAACAACTAGAAATTATGGAACTACTTGGATGTCAGGAGTCTAGGACACACAGATTACTCATGCTACAAAGAAGATGGACTGGCGGCACAAAGTGAGCATTATGCTGCATGTCACCCAACGCTTCACACGGTACCTTCCCAGACAAACGCCGTTTCATCTCTGCACCCTCAAGGTAACATTGTTGATGAAACGTGACAGACACATCCACACATCGGATTGTGCTTATCAAACTTGCTACACATTCTAGCTCTTGAGAAATATACCACCACCTCTGACGTGTCCCTTCTTTACCCCAATGGGACCTACCAGACACTCTGGTCACCCAAGAGATAAAGTGGAAGTATTTTGTGAAGGTGTCCCGGGCCTCCCTGCAGTTTTGAAAGATGAGAAGAGACCTCCTATTGAGTGATTTTCTCAAGAACAAAAATTGACCAATTGACATACCGAAAGGCCAATGGAAATGGAGGAGGAAGGAAAACTATCTGGTGATATCCGTGATATATTGAAACCACGGTAGAGGTAGAGGGGACCCAGGAAATAAGCATATTTTAGGAGGAAAATAACCAACAACGTAGAACTCAACTCTATATTGGGAAGGTTTTAAGGTAGACTATAAGTTTGGTAAGTGTAGATGCCACAGTTGGTCAGAACAGGGCGTGGGGTATGTGGGAAAAGTAACAGCAATGACAGGACCAACAGAGAGCTGAGCCATTTCGCGGTCAGGGGAGCTGTGTCCATCATTGCGAGGTGGGGTGTGAAGTCCGCCTTGGGGATCCTCCTGGAGTGTCGACGTGCGGCACAGCTCCACAACAGGGCCTTCAAGGGAGGACCCACGAGAGCCAGGATCTGGAAGTGGAGGCTAAGGACCAGCAGTGGAGGTCAGGCAGTTCTTTGGTGTCCATTCGAAAGCTCCCAGGAAGCAGCAGGACTCACAATCGGAAACCACAACTGGCACACTGCACCCCTTTACCGACACACATCCTCCAAATTTCCTCTTGTGGTAAACAGAGGAACAATAACAAATAAGATGGGCACCTGATCGTGGACCAGGGAAGAACTGGTGCTCAGATACATGCAGAAAACAGTAAACGGCTCTCACAGCGAATCAGATACTTCATTCCAATAGATGTTTACATAGACTTCAATTGTAGGACCTTGAACAGAACGAGACTAGAATGGTCGTGACGATAAGTGCCATGTGTTTGATTCGATACGGTATCTCTTGAGTGTTTAGCGACCGCCAAGAATACCTGATTTTCTTTCTCTTTCCCAGAAGTCTTCAAATCATGTGAAGGCTCATCACAATCCAGACCCTCTCACCTAGTCCAATTCCAAAAGCAGAAGGAAGAGGATTCAGGCTTGAGAGACATCTGTGTCTCTTCTCCAGACAAGCTCATTTACAGCGGTACGTGGTGGAGGAGAATCGGGGATGAGGGGGATTCAGGCATGGTGGTGAGGCATCATGGGGGCCAAAAATTGGGATTGAGCTCCATTGCTCAGCAATGACCATGAACGAACCCTCTCGCAAAGACTACCCAGGGATTCTGTTTCTTGTTAGGGGGCAACACTATACCATGTCAGCATCCGTGTTTTCTTTGGTAGAAGCTCTTAAAGGATCTTAATGGGAAGATTAGAAATCTAAGAGAAAGGGAGAAGTATATTTAAAGAAGAGCCTGTGTAGTCTTAATTTGACCATCTCTATCACCGGGGTTCCCAGGGAATCGTGAAAATAGATTTATTCTTCAAAACATTATCTGTCTATCTATCTATCTATCTATCTATCTATCTATCTATCTATCTATCTATTTATCTATCTATTTATCTATCTATCATATATCTATCCATCCATCCACCCACCCACCCATCCATTCATCCATGCGTCCAATCATGCATCCATCCATCTGTCCTTCCGCACCGTATGTGTGTGTGTGTGTGTGTGTGTGTGTGTGTGTGTGTGTGTGTAGGTAGAAAGCTTTTCATATGTTAGTAGATAGATATAGATGCAGAGGGCTTCATATAACGTGGACCCCGCATCATCTAAATGAACAATTTCCCATGAAGAAAATCAAGCAAATAATATCGAACATTCGTGATTGCAAACTGTTTCCATGCATAGTTCTGAATCAGCGTCAGTATTGTCTGCACATCTCCAGAAATATCACCTATGAGGTACTCAATATCAAGGGCATCCACCAAAAACACAATTTTCATCATTATTATTTACTTTTATTTGAAGTAAGTGACATTTTCAAAGGTCAACTCCCCTTCAAGTTGTGAAGATTCCAACCAGAAAGTCCATTTTTTTGAGAGCACGTCTCATGTTTGGTAATGATGTGTGACTTATTAGGTCCACTAAGTGTGTGTCTTGTGAACTGACAAATTCTGGAAAATGCCACATCTCAGTGTTTGGTTTGGTTTGGTGTGGTTTGGTTTTAGGAGCCCAGAAAACACCACCTCACACTGTTGCGTGTGTGTGTGTGTGTGTGTGTGTGTGTGTGTTTATTCCATTCCCCAGAAGACAGGAAAGGTCAAGAAGATTTGCCTCCTCCTGAGTCATGTGTGGTGGTCCCTGGTCGCAGCCATGCAGTGGAAGACAAGTCCTCTGCCGCAGAATTCTTTTCCTGGACCTCCTCTGCAAACACGCTCATTCCTGCTGAAGGGGAAGGTAAGGAAAACAAACAGGAGGGGTCTGAGTACGGACAGGAGGTACAGCTGAGCTGCTTGGCCCCAGCCCTACTTATTTGACTGTCCCCTCAAACGCAGAAAAGTGTTTCTGGGCAGAGGCACTAGACTGAAGCCCCTGTAGAAGAACAGAGAGAGGGAGCGACAAGATAAGACACTTCTCCTCATATGAACACTGGGTCATCTGTGCGTCGCGGAGACTACAGTGCTGGTGTGGGTATTTCATCAGAACCTTCCCCCTCAGATGAGCATGAGCTCGGATCCTCACGCACACTCCCTCATCTGTATACCTTCCCCCCAGGTATGGTCCCGTTTCCCCTTCCTTTGACTTATTCTCCCAAACGTACTGCCTTCAGTCCTCATTAACCTTCCCGTGCTGTAGTAGCATGGTGTCGGTACGCCCCGGTACCTTCCTTCCTTCACATAGTCTCACCCACTTACACACTAATCCCGTAAGTAAACCATGTCCTCTCACACAACCTGTTTGAACTCCTTCATGCAAACTGCAGCAAACTCATAGACCATGGAGTGGATGCAGTTTCATCTACTGCCTTTCTGGTCCTGATGCCGCTTGAGCCACAAGGACGTCAGCCTCTCCAAAAGCCACACATTCTGAGAGCCTAGTTCACTTCCGCTAACACTTGACGTCGTATTGACTCCACAGCGAGAACAGGTAATGCTCCCGTACTTGTTCACACGGAGCGTCGCACCGTGGAACACATAGGCACGCGTTCATCCGCCATTGCCTTTTCCAGTGTGGAAAACACTCACTGGATATGTCCCCAAACCCACAGACAACTCCACAAGATGCACCACACCCTCATCTTCCCAGTGACACCAGCTGCACACCTCCAAGAAAACATACCACTCCCCACATGCTGAACATCACGTGTGGATATGCTTCTGCTCCCGTATCCACACAGGAATGGTCTTGTGGCCATCTTACGTCCTGCCGACATCACGTACTTATGCTCCCTATGTTTGGAATGTTCTTGCCTAGAAACACTTTAGTGCCATCAAGAAATAACCTGTCTTGGATTCCACGATCATGTGAAGAGTTCGCCCCCCTTTCCACCAGCCTACTTCCCATTCCATCCCATCGGGAATCCTAAACCCTCTCTATCCTCAGAACACCCCAAAGGAGAGAGGCTGATGAGAATATTTTACCAGCGTGTCCTCCGGAAAAGAGGAGTAGCTGTCCTGTGTGAGGGTGAGAACGGAGTGGAGCCGGCCTCCAAGAAGAGAAAGATGGAACAACTGATCATTTCGGACATAAGTTCTCCCCCAACCGACCTCTCTTGTCCATATACGAAAGAACTCCTGAGTGACAGTGACTCCAGCTGGAACAACGAAGCCCAGGAGGAAAGGCAGGAGGTTGAAAGTCCAACAGATCTTCCCCCTCTCGAGGGATGTTCCATCGCCAAGCCGCCCGAGTGGCTGCTGGCCCCAGAAAGCGGTTTCAAGTGTATGGCCTGCTGCCGGGTCTTCCCCACCTTAGAGGCCCTGAAGCACCATGTGCAGAATGGAGTCAGTGAGGGCTTTAGCTGCCGCGTTTTCCACGTAGCCATGACGTGGCTGGAGAACAAGAAGAAAACGGCCGAGAGGAAGACGGAAGAGGAAGAACAAGGAGGGGAGGAAGAGAACACACAGGTGCCAGAAGAGAAACCATTTTGGCTGAAAGAATTCTTCCACAGATTATTTTCCGGCTGCTTTCGAGGGAGGAAGTAGAATAGACCCCACCCTGCTGAGGGGGCTTTATCCTGCCCAAACAACCCCAGTCCCCGAGGTTTTTGATTGACACCCACTCCATCCCCACCACTATCACCACACCACCAGGAGGAGCGGAGAGCCATTTGCAGGTCTACCCAGGGTTCTCCCGACAAGGGGAGAACATGCTTTCCCTCACATGCCCGCCCACACAGTTACTTGCCTGGGGCGCTGTACTCAGTGTGGAGACGGGAAAAGCTAATGCACGATGGAAACCAAAAGCAGAGAAAACCCACCCCTTTGGCTTTCATGTGCTTGTGCACATGCAGGTGTACACACACTTCTTCTACGGTCACAGTTGAAAGGATGGAACGTGTCACAATCTATCAGACACCATCAAATATATGAACCCCAGGGCGTTTTAAAAACCAGGCTACCATCAAGGTTCATAGTTTGAAACACAGAAAAGCTACCAATTTCTGAGCAAGTTACTTTCCATGTTGAATGGTTTGCATTGCCACTGAACACTTGTGCATTTTCAAAGGTAAATCTTCATTTTTCTTTCTCCTCTGCCATCTTCAATCATAGTGACACATACCCACAAAATAATTTAAAAAGCGTTCGTCAGAGTTCATGAGGCCATACGAGGGACATTTCAATAGTGCCACTTTCCGATGGTGGTGTTCATAATTTGTAGCTTCTGTACATCTGATAGTATTCAAACTGAAAACTGCCCTATGTATGTATATCCACATAGGTGTCCCAAATCCCATAGGGCAGTTTTCAGTTTCAAGAATATCAAAAAGCGCAACAAAAGCTACTAATTAGAAACACCACCATCTGAAATTGGCACTGTTTGAATGTCCCTCCTATGGCCTCATGAACTGTGAACTGTCACTAGCACTTGTTCAATGTGTGCGTGTTTGTGTGTGTCTGTCCCTCTGATTGAAGATGGCAGATGACAAAGGAAATGAAAATGTATCTTTGAAATTGTACTATGAATGTGTTAAGTGACATGCAAACAGAGCATACACACATGTTTCATATATATGTTATATAAACATATATGTATAGAAACACATGTATGTATATATATGTATGTATGTATATGTATATATCATCTCTATATCCATGATTATCTTGAAACTATTTTTTATGTCCATCGCCTCTATGGCTATGTACGTATGAGAACTGTGTACCTCAGTGTCCTAGAAGAGATCGATGACCGTTGCTTTTGGTTTCATCTGCTTAGTTCTTTTCCCTACTTCCTTTGATAAGAGGCTCTACTTTTTGTCCACAAATATATAGGCAAGTCAGTTAGACTTCCCTTAAGGAAGCGAAGTCCGTAATTTCCTACTTGGCTTCCATGAGTCACCCTCAGAAGAATCATCAGTGTGGGTTGGAGAAATCTGTACCAATAGCTTGGACAATGAAAATAGAGGAGCTAGAGACTGGGCAGTTGGCAATCTTTTGCCTGCAACTGAAGAAAGATCTAGGAGCCTCCACGACTGGCCTTTCTTCAGTTCCTCCTTTTTGGAAGACCTGGCGGTTTGAACTATTAGTTTCCTATGCTAAGCATCTCCACGAAGCCTTCAATAAAGTGTTGTTTGGTCCCTTGAGCCTCAATCATTTACTTTGTTGGTCACCTGATGTACCTTAATGGATGCCATTTAGCTTGACCATGATCATTTCTTCCCTGTCAATAGTTGAACCCATATGGCCTAGAAATCACTCCTACAGTATCCTATCCTTCTGATTTTAGACTTCAACAGGAAGGGATACGCTTCTACTCCAGATGCCCACTTGATTTCTTAGAAAAGTGCATGACAACTCTTTGGGTATAGAGAAACACCTGGGCCTCAAATTTCGTCAAACTGGACTAAATTTCATACCACCACTTAGTTCATTTCTATGCTTTCTGAGTCAGTGCTGGCGTTTGAAAAATGGAGATCATTTCATGTGTCTGTCGGCCATCTGGATGTCCTCTTTGGAGAAGTGTCTGTTCAGGTCTTCTGCCCATCTCTTCACTGGAATCTTTGTTTTTCCGGTGTGGAGTTTGGACAGAGCCTTATAGATTTTCGATAGTAGCCCTTGATCTGATGGGTCATTTGCAACTCTCTTTTCCCATTCCGTCAGCTGCCTCTTCGTTTGATGGATTGTTTCCTTTGCCGTGCAGAAGCATTGGATCTCGATGAGGTCCCAATAGTTCCTTTTTTGTTCTGGATTCCCTTGTCTGTGGGGACGTGTCAAGGAATTTACCCCAAGGATACAGGAGGACTGATGCATAGGGGCACATCTTCCCCAATGTTCCTAGCAACACTCTCAATAATAGCCAAAACGTGGAAGGAGCCTAAGTGTCCATCAACGGACAAGTGGATCAAGAAGATGGAGTTCATCTGTACAATGGAATCCTACATGGCATTGAGAAAGGATGAAATCTAGCTATTGGTAGCACGATGGATGGAACCTGAACGTTTTATGCACAGCGATGGAAATCTTGTAGAGAAGTACAGGATACCACACGTTTGCAAGTATAGGTGAGTTAGGAGGAACTCAACAGAGGACGATGGGGGAGAAGAATGGGAAAAATAGACGGAGAGGGGGAGGGAAGCAAACCATGAGAGACTCTTGAATGCTGACAACAAACTGAGGGATGGCGAAGGAGAGGGGAAAGGGGGTGATGGGCATGGAGGAGGGAATTTGTGGGGATGATCACTGGGAGTTCTATGGAAAACAACTGACTAGACACTATTTACGAAAAAATGGATAGCATAATACCTAAAGTAATCGCAATTTTGAGGAGAGGAAGACACAGGTAAAATCACCCAACTTAGGTATTCAACATAAAGTGTCATACATTTTTGGTGTTTATTTCCTTTACTTTTGATGATTGGTGGTTTGGCTTTGATTTGTCTGGGCAGGAATTGGTTGTCGATGTTTCTATTGTTTGAGATACGCTGAGCTTCTTAAGAAAGTTGAAGTATTTTTTGAAGTTTCTTTTTTCCTTTTTGAGAGAAAGTGGGGGAGGTGCAGAGAGATAGGGAGAGAGAGAGGGAGAGAATCCCAAGCAGTCTCCCTGACTTGGGGCTCAAGCCCACAGACCGTGAGGTCATGACCTGAGCCGAAATCAAGGGCTGGACTCGACCAAGTGAGCCACCCAGATGCCCCTAAAAACTCTCTTAGTTTTGATAGAAATATAACTGCACAAGAAGTGGCACCAAGACTCCAGAGTGGTCCCATGGACCTGTCAGCCCGCTTCCTTCAACTTCATTGTAGTGTATTACCAAACAGGAAATTGAATGGAACACTACAATAAACTATCCTGCACACCAAAGTAAGATGCACCTGTTTTTACAGAGAGTTAGCTTTTGTAGATTTTAGATAGAAGTCTCTGACATTTTATCCCATGTATAGAGTTCTATATACATCGTTGTAGTCAAGATACAGAAATGATCTGTTACCCCCCAACCACTTCTCACAGGTTGCTCTTCAACCCACAGCTCACTTTATACTCAATGGTTACAAAAACAAAACAAAACAAAATAAAAAACAAACACTGAGAGATAAGCCTCTAATATCAGGAACAAGACAAGGATTCCCACTCTAGTGTTATCAACTTAATAACGGAAGTCCTAGCCAGAGCATACAGACAAACAAAAATAAACAAGTCATTTGTATTTAGGAAGAAATAAAACTTTCACTCTTTGCAGACGATATGATACTATATGTAGAAAGTGCTAAAGACAACACGAAAGAAACTACAAAAACTCATAAATGAATTCAATACAGTCACAAGATACAGATGAATAACCAGTAACCTGTGGCATTTGTATACAGCCATCATGAAGCAGGAGAAAGAGAAAGCAAAAAATTGATCCCATTGGCAATTGGACTGAAAACCATCCAGTG
>JAESUZ010000436.1:0-17454 GCA_017311185.1 Proteles cristata cristata | reverse complement strand
GGGCGTGTGGCGCAGAGAGAGAGGGAGAGAGAGAATCCCAAGCAGGCTCCATGCAGTCAGTGCAGAGCCTGATGGCGGGGCTGGATCTCACAAACCATGAGATCATGACCTGAGCCGAAATCAAGTGACTGATGCTTAACTAATACTTAACTAACTGACTGAGCCACCCAGGTGCCCCTCAGTGTGGTTTTGACTTGATACGGCTGAATAACCTTACTCATTTGCAATCTTGCCATTTGCAACAACATGGATGGAACTTGAGGGCATTATGTTAAGTGAAATAAATTAGACAGAGAAAGACAAATACTGCATGATCTCTCTTATTAAAAATAAACCAAAACAAAGTAGGCTCCTGTCTGTTGGAACTTTAGACCTGGTACAAACAACATCTCTCTACCTTCTGGGTATGGAGTAACGAATGGGGTACTGTCTAATACTCATCTTCTTAGACTTTTTCCCCCATGAGCTCTATGTTATTTCTGCACCAAGTGATGTTTGGAGTATATGTCCGTGAACTCTTTGCATGACAAAAGTCAAAGAAGGGAAAACATAATTTTACAAGGCAAAGTGATTGTTTAGTTGAAAGTAGTCTTTGTTTTGCTAATTGAAGATCTTCTGGATTTAGTGAAGCTCAGGCACAAACATATGAATGATTCCTGGATCTTTCTATTGAGGTTACATAGTACAGCTATATGCTCACTGGCTGTTTTTCCATTCACTCTAAGTAGTTTTTCTAGAAGCCCTTGCTCTGCTTCTTTTTTCTGAAGTCTTAAGTATTTGCTATCATACTCTCTCCAGGCTCAGGGAAACCAAGTCCATATGTACATGGTCAAAATTCAGTGAAAATTTCCTTTTTTACAACTAAAAAATGTTTAATATTTCAGCTATGATTTTACATCCCCCAAACAGGACATTATTTTTTATACTAACAATTTCTGTTTAGATTTACACACATGGTTAACATTTTCTTTGATAACCATTCCTCTTGCATCTTACACTTAACTTTTGAGATCATAATTTTCCATTCTTGAAGTGCTAGGTGTTTCTTAAATGGGACTCAAAAAACTTTACAGGATTTTAATTGTATACATAGATGAAATGGGGGAGAAGCAATATCTTTCTAGTACTGAGTCTTCTACATCTTGACATCCTGTCATTCCTGACATTATTTGTATCTTTTCCTTCTTCCTCAACAAGTCTTTCCAAAGGTTGGTCATTTTAGCAATTTCAAAGTAGGATCTTTCAGTTTGATCGTCTCTATTTTTTAAGTTTGTTCTCTCTTTCACTGATATTGGTTCCTTTATTATTTCTCTTCTATTCTCATTGGGTTTACTTTGCTATTCTTTTCTTTTTCTTTTTTTAAAGTTTATTTATTTTGAGAGAGAGAGACACAGAGACAGAGAGGTGGGGAGAGGCAGAGAGAGAGAGAGAGAGAAAGAGAGAGAGAGACAGAGGGAGAGAGAATCCCAAGCAGGTCTGCATGATCAGCACAGAGCCTGACGCAGGGCTCAATCTCATGAACTAGGGATGATGACCTGAGCAGAAATCAAGAGTCAGATGCTTAACCGTCTGAGCCACCCAGGCAGCCCACATCTCGCTATTTGTGTCTCATATATAAGATGAAGACTCACATAATATTGCTGATTTTCAGCTGTTCACTTATAAGTATTTAAAATTATAAGTATTTCTTTGATGACTGCTTTAGCTGCATTCTACATGTTTTAATACATCTGATTTGCATTATCATTTATGGTAAAATACTATCTAAATGCAGTTATTATCTTTTTGTTAATGAGTTATTTAGATGTGCACTGTTTAAATTTTAAAACATATGGGAACTTTATAGTTACTCTTTTGTTATTCATTTCTAGCCTAATTGGTCAGAGAATCTTATTTGTATGTTTTTATTCTCTATATTTGTTGAGATCTGCTTTAAGGACAAAATAAATATAATTTATATGGTAGGGGTATTTTGGCCTTCATCTTATGTAATATCGATATTATTGGATTTCTTTTGATTAGAATTTAGTGTATATCATATCCCACCGTTTTCCTTTCAATGTTTATTTTGTCATCCATACACTTAAAATTATACAGGGTAGAGGCCCCCCGGGTGGCTCAGTCGGTTGAGCATCCCAACTCTTGATTTCTGCTCAGGTCATGGTCTCACGGTTCATGGGACTGAGCCCTGCGTTGCTTGGGATTCTTTCTCTCCGTCTCTCTCCGACTCTCCCCTGCTTGTGCTCTCTCTCTAAATATAAATAAATAAACATTAAAAAATAACAAAATTACACAGGGTCATACTCTTTTGGGGTACAGTTCTATGGGTTCCGAGAAATGTATACACTTACGTAAGCACGACCACACTCATGATACAGAACAGTTCCGTCACTTCTGCAGACCCTCCCATGCTGCCCTTCTGTAGGAGCCCATCCTGACTCCCAGCCCAGGGAGACAGACCACTGGGTTATTATCTATGTCTACATATAAAGTCATAGAAATAGAATCATATAGCATATATAATTTTTCCATCTTCACATGATAATGCATCTGATATTTATCCATACTGTTGCATGTATTCATGGTATATTCCTGCATATTGCTGAGTAATAATACATGATATAATACATGATAAGCATATACCATAGTTCACTTTATCCATTCACTTACTACAAGCTGTTGAAAGTTTTTAATGGTGATGTATAATGCTGCCTTAAACTTTCCCTTAGAGGTTTCTGAGTGAACATAAATGATCATTTTTCTTGTGTAATATCTAGGATTAGGACTGCTGTTCCATATGGTGAGTGTAGGTTTGACTTTATTAGAAACGGCCAAATCGTCTTCCCGAGTGTGTGTATGATGTTGCCGTTCCCACCAGCAATTCCCGTACGAACGCTCCCGTTTCCACGCATCCTTGCCATCGCTTATTATTTTCCTATTTGTCAGAAGCATGAAATGTTTACATTTTAGAGTAGTATGTTTATCAAACCTAAGAAACTCACGCTGGTATATCACTCTTAACTAAACTCCAGATTTATTTGCATTTCACAAGCTTTTAAATTTATGTTTTCTTTCTGTCCTGGGGCCCAGTCCAGGACACCGCATTGTATTTAGCTGTTATGTCGCCCCAGTCTCCCCTGGTCTGTGCCAGTTTCCATCTTTTTCTGTTTGTTTTATGACCTTGCCATCTTGGAGAATAGTGGTTATCTAGTAAAATGTCCCCCTATTTATGTATGTCGGATGTTTTTCACCTGATTATATGGGACTTACGTGGATGTTAATTTTCATCATTTGGTTAAGGTAGGTTTTTTTTTTTCTTTTTTTTTTTTTTTTCAGGTTTCTCCACTACAGTTACTATAGGTTCCCTTTGCTTACTTCATCCTAGGAAGTCAGTCACGAAGTCTATTTTTCTGATATCATATAGTAACTCCTTTCTTCTCTTATTATTATTTGTGTGATATATCTTTTTCTTCGTCTTTTGACCTATTTATTTATATTAAAAATGGGTTTTTAATCAATAGCATATAGTCTGTGTTTTAATCTTAAATAACAATCTCTCTTATATTTACTGTAACTACATTTACCATGGTTACAAATAATGGTGGAGTCACCTCTATCCTTTTGTTGCTGTTTGTTTGCTTGGATTTCTGCTCCTTTGTTTCTCCTCTTCTCATCTTCGTTTTGGATGAATGTGCTTTTTAGAAAATGTACCTTATTTTTTAGAATAATTTTAGATTTACAGAAAAAAGAAGACAGTGCAAAGTGTGCTCGTATACTCCATACCCACTTTCCTCTATTACTAACAGCCTACAGTAATGTGATACATGTGGCAATTAATGAACCAGTATTTTCTAAAATTTTTTTGAAAGAGAGAAAGAGACAGGGTGTGAGCAGAGGAGGGGCAGAGAGAGAGGGAGACATAGAATCCGAAGCGAGCTCCAGGCTCTGAGCCGTCAGAGGGGCTCAAACTGACATGGGGCTCGAACCCATGAACTGTGAGATCATGACCTGAGCCAAAGATGGAGGCTTAGTGGACTGAGCTACCCAGGTGCCCCTTAATGAATCAGTATTGATACATTGCCATTAGCTAAATTCACACTTTATTCAGACTTCCTTAATGTTTATCTAATGTCATTTTTCTGTTCCAGGATTTCATTTAGAATACCACATACTTTTAGTTGTTACGTCTTCTTAAGCTCCACTTCGCTGTGACAATTTCTCAGACTTTCCTAGTTTTTGATGACTTTGACAATTTGGAGGAGTACTCATCAGGTATTTTGTAGAATGCCCCTCTATTGGGATTTGTTGACTGTTTTTCTCGTGATTAAAATGACCTTATGGTTTTGTGGGGGTGGGGGGGAAGAATGTCTCAGAGGTAAAATGTCATTCATCACATCATATAATGTTTTACCATGATTTATAGCAGTTCATATTGACTTTCATAATCTGGCTAGGTAGTGTTTGTCAGTTTCTCTTCTGTAAAATTACTCCTCACCGCTCCCACACCCCTACCCAGCCCTGCCAAGCTTCTCTCTTTTCCATTCTGTCTTTTTAGGAAGCGAGTCACGATGTGCACCCTACATTTAAGGAGTGGAGAGCTACGCATCCTATCTTTGAGGATAGAGTATCTATGGATATTATTTAGAATACTTGAATGTTTTGCATTTTATTTTAAGTGTGTGTGTGTGTGTGTGTGTGTTTGCTATGTCCCTGAATTATTTTTAAAGTAATTCCACTGGCTATTGCTGTATACATATCTAACCTTTTCCACCTTCCTTAGAGTTACAATTTTACCACTAGAAGTAAAATGTGGAGGGCTTTTAAAAATCTAGGCCCCTTACCTTCTCCCTTTATGCTGTAGTTATCATATGTATTATATATCCATACATAGAATACTCCCCTACACAATGTTCTAATGTTATGTTTAACATTCATACATATTTCACAGAAATTAAAGAATTATAGTTCTTAAAATATTTATTTAGATATTCACAATTTTTCTTGCCATTCTTTCATCTTTTCTCTTCCTGGTCTTTCCAAGTTTCCATCTGGTACCATTTCCTTTAAGCAAGAAGAGTCTTCAGAATAAGTGTACTAGTAACAAATTCTCTTCACTTTCCTTTGTATGAGAATGTCTTTAATTTGCCTTAAGTCCTGATGGGTATTTTCATTGGATATATAATTATAGATTGACAGTTCATTCCCTTCTGCAGCATAAAGCTATTTTCAACTATCTTTTGTTTTCCATACATTCTGAAGTAAGAATCTATGACCATTCTTATTAATGATGCAACTTGAAAACCAAAGAGAGAAACTGGAATTAGGAATAAAATTAAGAGAATCTTAGAGATATTTGGGAAAATGTAAAGTTATGGCCTAAGAATTCTATAAGGAGAAGAAAAAAATATTGAAGTGGAAGAGAAGTAATAACGAAGAAACAATGACTCCAAAATCCCCAAAATTATCAAATAGATTAATTTACAGATTTAAGAATCTCAAACCTCAAACAGGATAAACTTAAAACCATGCTCTGATGCATTATAATTACATTCTTGAAAATCAAACATGAAAGAAAAAAATATTATGGGCAGCTTGAAAAAGTCACATTTTATATAGTTTCACAAATGTGTATATATATATGCAACTGTTATGTAGTTTTCCATTACCACGTAATATGTTGCTATTTTTATGTATTCAATATTTGCTTATACTTTCCATATATTTACTATTTTCTATGCCTTTTTATTTCTTCTTGCAATTTAGAGCTTCCGTATGTGATCCTTTTTTGTAAAAACTGATAGTCTATTTCTTTAAAATGCCCAGGAAAAAAGCAATTTTAGTGGTTAGTTTATCTTTTTAGGTCCCTGCCTTCACTAAGATTTTATTTTGATAATTTGTTACTATCTTTTCACATCCTCAGCCCTATGAGAAGATTTTTTTTTGACTGGTGTTTTTAATAGTTTTCAGCAGGACAAACGAGAGAATAACTATCTCTCTCTATCTCTAACTCATGCCTGGAGTATGAGAATCAGAAGTAAAATTTTTTGATTATAAGCCAACCTACATAGTGTACTTTGAAAAAATGCCTTGCATTTTTGTGTGTCTATTTTTGAGAGTCGGGGTGGGACTTTGACATAAGTCTTCTGCCATATTACTGGGAGTCTCTGAAGCAACTTTTAAAAAGTTTATTAAAAGGTTTAGAATAAACTAAATGGGAAAACATAGTAATATGTTTTATAACAGAAGTGGAGACTCTAGTATTCCATGATCGTTAATATGTCTATCTAATCGTCTCATAATTTAATATGCCTCACCATTTAAGGTTGTCATTTTTTCTCTTATTTTTGCATGTTTTTAACCCTTGAAGGTGACTGTGTTTTATCACTGTGGTGACTGTACCACAGAGCATATGATACACGCATGACATATTTTAATCCATGTGAAATTTTGGTTATTGACACTAAAACTAAGTGGCCATAAATTTCTGTACTTTCAACTTTCTGAAATACTTTGTCCTATTTAAAAAATCTTGGGCTGTATCAAAAATATCTATGAATTATTTATGATGATAATTGGGGAGTTGCTTCTGAATATAAAGTGAATATAAGACTTTATGTAGAATGTACTGAATTCCAACTGAGTGTGTGTCTTTTATGAATTGGTTCTTGGTAGCCATGCCTAGATTATAGAAGTAACTTTATTTGTGGTTTCTAGCCCGGGGTTATAAAATGGAACCATTCTCTAAGTAATTCTTGTTATTAATTAAGTTGCATTAACATTTTTTAAATGTTTATTCTTTTATTTTGAAAGAGAGAGACAGGGACAGAGCGTGAGTGGGGAAGGGGCAGAAAGAGAGGGAGACATAGAATTGGAAGCAGGCTCTGAGCTGTCAGTACAGAGCCCGATGTGGGGCTTGACCCACGAACCAGGAGATCATGACCTGAACTGAAGTTAGACGCTTAACTGACTGAGCTACCCAGGCACCCCAATTAAATTGCATTTTTGACATTCAAAACTAGTTTTGTGGAATTATGATGGTTTAAAATTTAGGCAATGGATATGTGCATACTTCTGAAATCAGTGGTTCGTTTATCATCCTGACTGAGACGAAGGAATTGCCTAGTGACATGACTAAAAACAATATTTCAATGACAAATACCAATGAAATACTATAAGCTCTTTTCTGAATACTAGGTACCTTAAATTTCTTATTTTACTGGAGCTCTTCTCTGTCTTTGAATGGAGGAAGTCAGTGGTGGTTGGGATGTCTTCATCTTTTTAGATAGTTGATGCTATGTTGAGATGATATTGGCAGGAAGGATCATCTGGACCAGTACCTTTAAAACCAATTCCAATTTCAAGCTGTTAATGGCCAATTTTGAATGTGGCATATTACAGTAGTTAAGCTGAAAATGAAAAAAGAGATAAATGCATCTCTTAAAAAGAGACTTTAAAGTTGATCGAAAGTACTCAGATTAAAGAACTTTGTAAAGTTAAACTGGAACTCAGTACATGAGCATGTATGACTTTATTACCAGTAAAATTAAGCTGTTTCTACTCTCTTTTTTGTAGTTTCCAAAACAAAGGATAGTTAATATACCTTCTAGACTGATAATAGCATTCAAATATGAACGTAAGAGTGGCCAAGAAGTGAAGGACATGGGAAAATATATAAACAGGCCTCTTTTTATAGAGACATGTATTTTTAAATTATTTTATTTTATTAAAAATATTTTAATGTTTTTTACAAATAGTTTATTGTCAAGTTGGTTTCCATATAACACCCAGTGCTCATCCCCACAAGTGCCCTCCTCCATGCCCAACTCCCCCCTCCCCCCCACATCCATCAGTCCTCAGTTTGTTCTCAGCATTCAAGAGTCTCTCATGGTTTGTCTTAGAGACATGTATTTTGAAAGACACACAGAATTGGTAGGAAAATGATGGGTCATATTTACCTGAAGAGAAACGTTATGCTGATATAGGAGGTTTTATTAAGTACAAGTTTATATACTATATTTGATTATGTGTTATATAAAATAAACAGGAAGGTATCCTCATATGTTTGTATATTTGGAAATGCTTTGTGAATTAACATACTAGAAATAAATGCAGTGAATTAGTGGGATTAGGTGAATGTGACCAGGTAATAAATACCCCACGTTGGTCAGCAAGATTCATAGAGATGCAGGCAGTCTAAACAGGAAGAGTATGTATAGATTTTGCATTTGGGGGGCTCCCCCAGAAGTGAGCTGAGATGCCTTGTGACCAAATTACTAGGAATCTAATGAAGTTGAGCCAGGACCTTTGTTAAAAACAGACTGACTGTGGGGCGCCTGGGTGGCTCAGTCAGTTAAGCATCCAACTTTGGCTCAGGTCATGATCTTGCAGTTCTTGAGTTCAAGCCCTGCATTGGGCTCTCTGCTGTCAGCACTGAGCCTGCTTCTTATCCACTGTTCCCCCATCTCTCTGCCACTCCCCCACTCACTCTCTATCAAAAATAAGTAAGTAAACTTAAAAAAAGCCAGACTGACTGCAAGTACTACCCTTGATTGCTCTGGTTCCTGCGATTTTTCCTCATGCTTATGACATTACAAGGGACTAACCTGCATGTTAATAAAGTGAATAGAATTTAGGGTTAGAACAGCAAATGCTGTTGCTTCATCTGCCAGAAGGAAGATGCGTGGTAGAATTTGGGAGGACTTTGTACAAATAATATGGGGAGAAAGGATTCAGTTGTGAGCTCAACAACTGAATGTGTTTTGCCCTACCTTCCGGTTTTTCTCTCTTACGAATGTGAGCCATGTTACCCCTTTTCTTTTATCTGCTGGCATCATACTGAGGAGGCAACCCTGAAATGAGAGGTAGAAGAATTCATTGTCTAGAGAGATTTTCCACCAAAAGGCTTGGGTTCCTAAGTCTGCTGCTAACAGTAGCCTTCTCTAATCTCTTGCTGTTAAAGGGGGCTGAGCCTGTCCAAAGTAGGAACAATATGGAGTTTAGAGAGTGCCCTGATTGCTTGTTGACTGAGTTAGTAGGATTGACGAAAATGAGGAGAGAGACTGAATTAGTCAAGATAGACTGTGACCATGTACTCACAATTCCCCATTACTTGGCCAAATGTTTGTCAGGCTTCTCTCCTCCACACAGGTCCTTGAACTTTGGTTTTGACCCTGCTTAAGCCAGCTCTAACATACAGATATCCTCCCTTATAGCTCATGCCATGAACTGGCTGACTACAGAAAAAAAAAATTTGTTGTTGTTGACGTGCCTGGATTTTTCCACCTTCTCACCCCCACCATTTGCCTCCCTCCCCCAGTAAAGTTCTTACTAGCCTTCTTACCCCTTCCTATTTTTTTTTTAAATCTTTCACTGTTGGATTTTGAGACACTTGCAGATCCTGAGGTCAGCATGTTCTATTTATTGCAATCATCTTTCTGAAGAGTCTTTCCTTATGCAAGTTTAGATTTGTTGTTATTTGACAGCTATTACAGAGAATCCCTACATTTCAATGGCTTAATACAGACAAGTTTCTTTTTCTTCACACTACAGACCAAGATCTGTTTTACGCAGTCTTTCAGGGACCCAGGTTCTTTCAATCTAACTGTTCCATTGTTTTTTAGGGCTTTGGAGTCCTTCAGTGGATCATTTGTGTTTAGCCAGGAGACAAAGGATGAGTGTGGAGGATTACAAAAGAGGTTTTACAGGTCAGGCCAACAAGTGACACACTTCAGGCTCCCCCACATTCTATTTGGCTCAAACGGAACCACCAAATTGCAAGGTCCCTAAGAGATGTTGTATAGAAGGAGTTTCGGGTAGAAGAGGAGAGTACAATTATAGCTATGGGCTCGCATTCTTGGCTACATTGTGTATCTCTGTCACAATTAGAAATGACTTTAATAGTCTGGAACGATGAACAAAATCCAAAAGCAAATAATAATAAGATATGAACAAAAATGTTACAGTTCTAAAATCCAGCTACACAAGTATCATATTCAAAGAAAGTTACAACTGTGAAAACAAGTTAGAACGACCTAGGCCAATAGCTTATAGCACAGGTGTGATGTCACCATATGCTTAAGAGAAAGAATAATGACTCAAATACCGTTATACTTCCCTCTACCCCAGAAAAGTAAAAATCTAACAGTGACATGGTAATAACAAGTTTCTTTTAGTAGCAAGCAGAGGAAACTAATTTTAGTGTTTTAACAAAATGTTAAGTACACTGAAAGGGTACCGTTGTATTTCACGGTTTTGAAGAAAGATTTTTTAATAGCCAAGACACACAAAGGGCCGAAATCATGGTGGATCTGGAACATCAATAGCAGAAAATTGTGACTCTTTTCCATAACATTCTGTCATTAACATAATTTGGCTCAGAATACTCCCAGTCTCTGTTTCAACGTGTCTGATCTCCTGTGGAAATAATTTTATTTGGTCTATGGAATAGTCTGCTATAGTTACAGATTTAACGTTCACCTGGTCATTTGTACTGGTTTCCTCTCTGTATTGAGGTTTTTCCAAGGGAAGGGAGAATTACTATGAATCAGATAGTTACCCAAAGAAGAGTGTACTACAGGTTGGAAGTAAAATGGTAAGATTTAAATAAAGCCCAAGAGAAGTGGGAGATGAGGTGTGATTTCAACCACACTAATTGGGTCCCATTTCTTCCAATGCCGTATGCTGGGAGTACGTGATACAAAGATGAGTCAGACACACAAAACCTAATCTATCTTTCTGCTGTGCTTTGCCATCGGGTCACTGGCTGCAATTCCATATTCCAGTGCTACAGGCCAGAAGGCAGAGTTCCAGCGTTCCTGTCTTTAATAGCCATCAAATTTAGGCCCACCAGTATCTGCATTTCAAGTAGAGAAATTTGTGTGTCATGAAGAGTGTACAAATAAAACTATGGAGATTCATACAAAGGAGAAATGAGAGTAAGAGAGGAAATCATGAATGAAGCAACACTGCAGAATCTTGACAGATGGTGTACAGAAACTAATGACTATTTACCATAATTCATTTTTGTTTTACTCCTAGGCACATAGCTGAACTACATTTCTCAGCCTCACTTGCAATTAAGTATGGCCATATGACAGAATTATAGTCAATGTAACATGAGAGAAAATCATGTCCTGGATCGTAAAGATATTTTTATATGAGTTCTTACTTGTTCTTCTCCTCTTTCAACAAACTTATGACAACCACCCAGATGCACTTTGAAGCCACATGTTGAATATGGCAGATTGGCTATCAACCTAGGTCTGGTAATGACTGTGGAGCAGAGTCTCTTTCAACAGACCAGAACCACCCTGGACAGTTAAACATTTGAGAAATTAATGTTTAATATGTTGGGTTTTTTTTTCCATGTTTTGATCAATTTAACACACAGTACCCTACTCTACTGTAGAAGTTGATATCAGAAGAGAGGAACTACAACAATAAAAATCTGAAGTATTACCCATTGGTTTCACGGATAGGAAAAGATGTGCTAGGATTAGAAAGTGAACCCCATTTGATGTAGGATCAAAACATTTGGTAAAACAACCTTTTTCAATACATTTTAAGCTAAAACAAAGATAATATAAACCTATAGCTCTACCCGAAGTGATCGACAAGAGATAGAGTGCTGGCACCAGTGTATTACTTGGGGTTGCCAATTACCTGCTATCTTCAGCAAGAAAGAGCTCAGGTACCAAATGAATGTTCTTGCAGAACAGAGCTATGAACCAATCTGGCCCCCTCATGCCAGAATGATATGTAAGAGGGAAAAACTTTTCCTGTCATATAAACTTCTGTACTTGAGTCTGTTGGTTATATCAGCATTGCTTTTACTTTAACTAGTTGGGTGGGGAGGCTAGGGTTTGGTGGAGAGCGTTTGCAAAGCCACATAAGTAACTTAGGTGTACTAAGAATATGTCAAGGCATTTTGTCTAGAATTTGGCTCAAGGGCCAAATTCAGCCTGCTGACTTTTTTGTTTCAATAAAGTGTTATTGTAACATGGCCATAGTCATTCACTGATGTAATGTTTATTGTACAGTTATTGTCTATTGTACTGTTTATAACATATTCAGTAGCTATAACAGAGACCATATGGTTTGCAAAGCCAAACATATTTATTATCTGGCCCTTTACAGAAAAAGTCTGCTGACCCCTGGTCTAGGTGTGTATTGTAAATAATGTACAGAAATTGAGATAATGCCTAAGAATATTTGTTAAAGTCAATGTTGAAGGTCTTAGAAGTCAGAATGAATGGGGCGATGAGGAACTATTACAAGTATTTAAAATGTGAGTGATGTCCTTAAATGTTTCTAGAAATCACATTGTAGGATGACATTGACACAACCTAGAGTGGTCAAAGGACCATAAGCAGGCAAGTAAAGAATCTGAACCAGGTCATAAGTGGGCATAATTGGAGAATCTATAAATATGTAGCCTGCAGCAGAGAAAATTTAAGGTGTACACTATGTAGGTATTCAAATATTAAAAGCCTGACTAGGGGTGAAAAATCCAATTTATTTGCAAATATCCAATTCAGTATCTCATCAGAAGGCAGCGCTCCTCTAAGACACTTGAGTGGAGCTAAATTGAGATTCTTTAAGAGGTCAAATCAGATAAAAACAAATCTACTCTAGAAATGCCGAGCACAGGGGCGCCTGGGTGGCTTAGTCGGTTAAGCGTCCGACTTTCGCTCGGGTCATGATCTCGCGGTTCATGGGTTCGAGCCCCGCGTCGGGCTCTGTGCTGACTGCCAGCTCAGAGCCTGAGCCTGTTTCAGAGTCTGTCACTCCCTCTCTCTCTGACCCTCCCCTGCTCATGCTGTCTCTCTCTCTCCTAGAAATAAATAAATTAAAAAAAAATTAAAAAAAAAAAAAAGAAATGCCGAGCACAAAACTGTGCCATCTGTTTTTTATGTTGAGACTCCATGTTATATTCTCTCATTACTGCACTGTGTTCTGACCTGCATCATCACCACTGCCACTCCCCTGAATTTACTTTTGCCAAGGTTACCACTAGCAGCTTTGTTGAAAAATTCATTGAATACTTTTCGGGCATTTATACTATTCATGACCTGCTTAGAAATGTCTTCTTGTCACTTTCATTTTGCAACACTAACCTCGCTGTTTTCTCCCTCTTTCTGGACGTTTCGCGTTACTCTCCTTCAAAGGCTTTTATTTTGTTGGTCTTCCATTATATATTAATTTCACTCAAAGTTCTGCAATGGACCCTTTCTTTATTCTACCCCATCTCATTGGCTACTGCAGCATATTTTAAAAGTAAATGCTAAAGCCAAAATGCATCATGTTTTCAAAGGGTTTTTAAGAGTTCATGAGGTTTTAGGATTAAGTTTCAAGGAAAGTTCGTCCCTCTCAATGACTTTCACTGATTTTCAATTGAGTGCCCAATGGCACTGTCCTTGGTGCTGGAGATCCAACTGTGTTGGGGCGGGGGGATACATGGGTTTCTCGCTCTTGTAGAATTTTAATTCTAGTTGGAGGGCAAGAAGAGATGTAAACAAAAATTAGTAAACATGAAAATTTCAGAAGGGCCAAGTACTATAACATAAATAGGCCATGATAATTAATCAGGGAATAGCTGGGAAAATGATGAATTTGGATAAGATGGTCAAAAATAGTTTCTCTGGGTCTTGAATAAATGAGAAACGAAGACTTTTGACCTAGGACCTGGATAATAAGAAGGAACTAGTCATGTGAAGATCTTTGAGGAATGGTATTGTCACTGAATTGAATAGTGAGTCCAAAGACTTGAAGGTAGGAGATAAATGTGGCATTTCAATGGGACTGAGAGATTAGAACATAGTTAACAATGAGGAAAGTAATAATTGATGAGAATAGAAATAATGGGAGCCAGAGTATTCTGTGCCTTGTGGGCTATGATGCAAAGTTTGAATTATCTATAAATGCAATGAAAAGCCATCGGGAGAGTTTTTAGCATGGTGGTGACATGATATCACATTACCTGTATTTTTCTATTTGTCGAATGGTACAAATTATATAACTTCTTAGTTTGCTGCAAGGAAATTTAGATCCACAGTAAATTCTTGACCACAGGATATGGATTAGCTTATGACTTCATGTATATTTATTATCTTATTCTTTTTTATTTCTGTTACAATTTTTAATATGTTAGCTTCTATTGAAAAATGCCTCAAAGTATTTTTGAAGAACTGATAATATGAATCATATAATATACTCTGACTTGACATAAAAGCATTGGACTTGGATTTGGTAACCTGCATCCTATGCCAGTTCTAACACTAAATTATTCATGTGAATTTAGGATAATAATTCAAACTCTTGGGGCCTTAATACCCTCATCTCCAAATGAGAAAATTAATATTTCTTATTTCTGTGCTTCTCAGGAATATTGTGTGGAGAAGATTGTGATTGTATATATAGACAGATAGCTGTAGAACTATATATACTCAGTACATATTTCTTAAACTTCTTCTATGGGGCAAAAATTAGATATTAAAATTTGGGGATTCAAGATGTACTTTTATAAGAAGAATCTGGATAAAGTTATGTTAAATATATAGCACCAAACATGTTTAATCCATGTATATTTCATATGGAAAGGGAAATATTGTACATCTTCTCAAGTGTATGATCCTCCTTAGATTTTTTTCAGTAAAGATGTGGACTCTCTTGACAAACATATGAAATTTGAATAAGGAACGGTTTAAGTTCAATGCTAAAATTAGGAGAAAAGTTTGAACAAATTCCCTGTATGCATCCTAATCAGAATTACTGCTAATGGCTATGCTCAGTTTAGCTGATGAATTATTCAGTTTGATATCAATCTTGTCTGTTGCCACAGACTTTTGAAACAAAGAATGCTTTGCAGTTCTTAAGAATACACCTTTAGGGGTTGGGTTTTGAAGCGGCGCGGGCGCGCCTGCCGCCATTGTAGCTCCGGGGCAGCTGGGACCCCTGAAAGAGACGCGCAGGCACCGGGCGTCCGTGCTCCTGGCTGGCTGGAACTCGAGAGGGAAGGCAAAGAGCTAAAAACTGGGAAATTTGCCTGTGAGTTCGTGTTTCCGGTGACGAGCCATAGAGAGACCCGGTTTTCCTCACTCCAGCGGGCTCAGGCTAGGCGGACGCTGCAGGCAAGCCCCCGCGCATGCGCACCAGCCGGACCCAGAGAAGGAAGCAGCGATCCTGACTCCGCCCCCAGAGCTCGGCAGGGGGCCTGGAATAGCCCGAGGGGGTTGTCTGGGAAGCTGTGTCTAAGGCAACTTCAGCGGGGCGCGGACTGGGATTTGGAGATTGGAAGTGCCCTGGGTTGAAGAGTGCAACCAACTTCGGCTGCGTCCCCGGAACGGGGAGTTGACACGCCAAAAAAAAAAAAAAAAGCGAGCTGCAGCGCGGGATTCAAGAAGGGACTGAAGCACCCTCATCCTCACTCTCCTCCCCACAACCACCAAGGCAGAAACCCCGCCTGAGGCATCGGATCACGCCACGCCCATCCCTGCCTGAGAGGTGCCCTCCTCCCTTTTTTTTTTTCTTTTTCCCTTTTTTTTTTCTTCTTTCTTTTTTTTTTCCCCTTTCTTTTCTCTTTTTTTCTTCTTCTTTCTCTTTTCTCGCTTTTTTCCCCAAAACACTGACCTGATTAACTCTGGTCGCCAGCTTGCTTAAACAATCACAACAAGTCCATTCTGTAAATGTAAATTCTACACCTACTGACTTTTTCAGCTATTTCTCTCAGGAGCAATTAGACTATATAGTTTCTCTGGATAATTCCAGCATCCTTCTCTCACCTATCCAACCATATTCTATCCTTTACCTCTTTGAAAAGTTTCTTATCCCTTCTGCCTGTTCATTCTATTTCCAAATCTGCCTTGTCTCGCCCTGCCTTCTCTCTTTTTCTCTATGCTCTTCAACCAGCACTGCATACACACGGCTATTTAACCGTAGCTGGGAAATCCAGGTATATGCTTTAAACCGTTCTTTGTCCATCGGTTTTCTTCTTTTTTCCTTTTCTTTTCCCCTTTTTGACCCTTTTATGTATTTTATGTTCCCTATTATTCGCCCTCCCTCCTCCGCCTTTTCTATTAACTTTTTTGTTTTACCTCTCACTTTGCATGTTAGTTGAATCAGCCTGTGTGTTTGTGTGCTCCTGCTCCCTGTGTGTTTGTCTGTCTGTTTTCTTTTCCAGGGCTACCTCAAGAAACAAGCTAGAGTACACAAGGTGAAGAGTCCCAAATATCACTACAAATAGGAAAATAAAATAACTAAGGTCCCAACAAGAGTGACCGAGGGATACCATTCAAAAAACAATCTCTGAAAGGATAGGCCCTGGAAGGTCAAAGAGTCTTCTTGGATATAGCAGTGCTCATAGAAACAGAGAGCATAACAGGTCTTTAAAACCAACAAGAGCCGAAAGCTAACTAAAATGACGAAACGAAAGAGCTCTCCTCCAAAGAAACTCCAAGAAGAAATGACATCTAATGAACTGCTCAAAACAGATATCAGCAGCATAACTGAACAAGATTTTAGAATAATAATGGTAAAATTAATAGCTGGGCTTGAAAAAAACATAGGGACATCAAAGAAACTATGGCTACAGACAGAATGGAAAATAAAAATAGGCATGAAGAATTAAAAAATGCGATACATGAGATCCATAATAAATTAGAGGCCTCCCATGCACGGCTTGAAGAGGCAGAAAGGAGAATAAGTGATTTAGAAGACACCATTCTAGAAAAACAAGAAGCTGACAAAAAAGAGACAAACTGATCCAGGAACAGGAAAGAAGAATTCGAGAGCTCAGCGACACAGTCAAACGCAACAATATCCGTATCATAGGAATCCCAGAAGAGGAAGAGAGGGAAAGGTGCTGAAGGAGTCCTGGAACAAATTATAGCAGAGAACTTCCCCGACCTGGGGAAGGAAGTCAATGTGGAAATACAAGAGGCTCAGAGGACTCCTCTCAGACATAACTTGAATCGATCTTCTGCACGACATATCATCGTAAAAATGGCAAAATACAAGGACAAAAAGAGAATTTTGAAAGCAGCTAGGGAGAAAAGGGCCCTCACATACAAAGGGAAACCCATCAGAGTGGTGACAGACCTATCTACTGAAACGTGGCAGGCCAGAAAGGAATGGCAAGAGATCTTCAATATGATGAACAGTAAAAATATGCAGCCAAGAATCCTCTATCCAGCAAGCCTGTCATTCAAAATAGAAGGAGAGATAAAAATCTTTCCAAACAAACAGAAATTGAAAGAATTTGTCACCACGAAGCCAGCCCTACAAGAAATCCTGAGGGGGATGCTCTGAAGGAAAGGTTGCAAGGAACAAAGATTCCAGAGACACCACCACAAACATGAACCCTACAAAAATACAAAGACTCAAAACCCACATATTTCAATAATAACACTGAATGTAAATGGGCTGAACGCTCCAATCAAAAGACATAGGGTAGCAGAA
>JAESUZ010000435.1:0-37319 GCA_017311185.1 Proteles cristata cristata | reverse complement strand
GCAGTGTTGGAAGTTAACCAATGTAATGAGCACGTGGGGAAGACTATGAAGAGGAAGTGGGAATGCAGGCCTCTTTGAAGGTGGTATCTGCAGTGGGGACCATGAGTGACAAGCTATGGAAAGGCATCCTAGGTAGAGACGAGCAGGTCCCACAACCCTGTGTGTGGAGTGGGGGCAACTGAAGGGTAGGTGCAGGTCAGCCTGGCCTGAGCAGATGAACAGGTGTTGGAGGCCATGGTGATCTCACTGGGACTTAAGGCCAAGATTTTTCTGAGAAGAATTAAAAGGAAATACAGAGCTCCTGGGTGGCTTAGTCGGTTAAGTGTCCAACTTTGACTTAGGTCATGGTCTCATAGTTCATGGATTCTAGCCCTACATCTGGCTCTCTGCTCTCAGCACAGAGCCTGCTTCGGATGCTCTGTCTCTCCTCCTCTTTTTCTCTCTCAGAAATAAACATTTTTTTAAAATAGGAAATACAGCCTGCTGAGATACAGCTTTTAAGTGTTAATTCAGGTTCTCTGATTTTAGATAGTCACATTACTCTGTGATGAATATTTAAGTAATCTTTTTACTGTTCATTTGACAGTGATTTCTATTTTGGATTTATTGTGTACCATAGATTGGTAAACTGTAGTGACCAAACCATTTTGGATAAAAATTGTCATCAAGTGCACCTTTATGTTAGGGATCATAGTTCATGTACTGCTTATTTTTTAAAATAAGAATTCTAATCTTCCTTTTTTGGTTCTAATGATTATAGGAGATCAAGAGTGAGTTAAAAATGAAGCACGATGCCCAAGTCATTTTGTATAGAAGTTACTGGCAAGGAGATCTTCCTGACATTCAGATTAAGTACAGTAGCCTGATCACCCCCTTGCAAGCTGTGGCCCAGGTTGGTCCTCGAATGCTTCATCTTTTGACAGATAAAAACTATTTAGCAGTTCCAGAGATCTGTGTGTAAGAAAAACTGGTTGATGCTATTCTACAACATAATTGAGGTGTTGATTTGTCTTAAACAATGGATTTGGTTAAAGACGCTGGTCCAAATCTTGGCCCTAAAACTTCTTTTCATAGGTGCAACTTACTTAGAGTCATCTAGAAGATAGCCCTGCAGTGAGGGTCCTTGTCAGGACACTTCATGCTCTGAGCCACTGTGTCAGGAGCAAAATCTATTTTTCTTATCAGTAATGTTCGTCAGTGAAATAATGTATAAAACATTATTATAAACTTTAAAGTGCTAAGCCACTTAAATCATTGCTTTTACAGGATCCTTATGGTGGTGGGGGAATCCAGAGAGTACCAGTTTATAGGTGGGATTAGTGTTCTTCCTTGTCTGTTAATTTTCTTAATAGCAGAAGATTGGAAATATTTTTCTAAGTCATTAGGGTATACGAGTATTGAGAGTGAATGAAGTTTCTAGCTGAGTTCTCTGACAAAAACAGATACATATTCTCTAAAAGGCTAATTAAGATTCTTTTGACTTTTATCAAAATAATTTTTAAAATTGAAGAGTATTATATGGCATTGAGAGCATATGGCATTTTGCTAGGTGCTAAAATATAATGCCATATTTTATGTAATTAAATTTTCATAACCAATGTTACATTTATATCTGCATAGCCTTTTATTCTTTTTTAACCTTTTTATTAAACCTAAATAATTAAAGATTGCCAGGAATTTGCAAAAATAGTACATAGTCCTGGGGTCCCTAGATGGCTTAGTCGGTTAAGCGTCCGACTTTCGCTTAGGTCATGATCTCGAGGTTCATGGGTTCAAGCTCCGCGTCAGGCTCTGTGCTGACTGCCAGCTCAGAGCCTGGAGCCTGTTTCGGTCTGTGACTGCCTCTCTCCCTGACCCTCCCCTGCTCACGCTGTCTCTTTCTCTCTCCTAGAAATAAGTAAAACATTTAAAAAAAAATTAACAAAAAAATAGTACATAGTCCCATGTACCCTTCATCCCCACTGGTGGTATCTTATATAACTGGAATACATTATTTCGATCTAGAAATTGACATTAGAACAACAGTATTAATGGGGCTGTGGTCTTACCATTTTTCCCTGCATTCGTGTGTGTGTGTGTGTGTGTGTGTGTGTGAGAGAGAGAGAGAGAGAGAGACTGCAATTGTATTGTACACACTCACTCATGTAACCACTATCAAACAAGATCCCTTGTTTGTTTCGGAGTGCTTTCACATCTGTCTCATTAGATACTTCCAGTGATTTTGTGACATAAAGGCTGTTGTTATACATACTTACAGATAAAGAATTGAAGGTTAGCAAAGAGTGAACAATATGATTTAACACAATATGCCTTGGCGGGTATGGAACTAAGACAGACCCACCCCTGTGTTTTGGTGCCTGGCCCTGTACTTTTCTTTACCTCCACTATTTCCCAGTTTTTCTAGTGCCTTGCACACAGGTTTTCACATCACTGCCTCAGAAATGATGCTGCCACCTGCTCCCCTGGGCACATTTACATCTGCCCATGTTGGAGAGGTGTGTGGTGTGTACCGATGGTAGCAGGTCACAAGCCTGATGCTGCTAGAGACCCATGTCCAAGTAAGTTCATCTCATTGGTGTTTGGAAAAAATTAAGGTGCTAAATATTGTTTCCAAAAAATGACTAATTTTTTTTCTGTTCTTTGAGGAAGAATGTGTTTCCTTATATTTCTCAAATTCCAGTAGTACTTTATTTATTCAACTGTTATATGTGGATGCCGGGGACTGTTATAAGCACTGAGGTGCAGCTGTGGACCTAACACACAAGCCCTCCTCCGCCGTCTCAGGGGCTCCCCTTCATCTTTCTCTCTTGCACGTGAGAGAATAAGCTGTCACGGCAGATCTCCAGCAGCAGGTTTCTGTTGCTCTGAAGACGTTATTTATCTTAGTCATCACTGCGTTATTGTAACAGCAGGAGCATCTGGGACTCCCCAGGAAATGAGGGAATTTGGGCATAAGATTTAAGAATTGGGGTTGTAGACCTGGGAGCCTGTCTGCCACAGTGAGGTGGAAAATTAGCAAATGGTAGATGTGTGCACATCCCTGAGAGACCAAGCTGAGGCATGTAGTAACTGTTTTCATGGAGTGTAATTACAGGTGATACTTATTTGATTCTTTTTTCCTAATCTGTATTTTCTGATATTTTACATTGTAACCATGTAACTTTCTATAAGACAAATACATTACTTAAAACAAATCACAAAGAACAAATCAAATTGTACTTTTTAT
Source organism: Proteles cristata cristata (assembly GCA_017311185.1). Classification (NCBI taxonomy): domain Eukaryota; kingdom Metazoa; phylum Chordata; class Mammalia; order Carnivora; family Hyaenidae; genus Proteles; species Proteles cristata. Next base: position 34,093 of record JAESUZ010000435.1, on the reverse strand, counting down.
TCAGACAGTTTTCTCAAGTAAAATAATTTTAAATTTTATTCATGCATTCATGGCTTCATTTAAAAAATACAGACCCTGCATGCCAGAGACTGTTCTTAGTACTGCTGTCATAGGCACAGATAAGGGGTACTGTTCCTGTGGTCATGTAGTGTGAGGGTTAAAGCCGTAAAAGATGGCCTTACAGGTAGCATGCTGTTAGAGCTGAACCCACCAAACATGAAAGCACAAAAATGGCTACGGATGGTTTTTTTTTAATGTTTTATTTATTTCTAGGAGAGAGAGAGAGACAGCATGAGCAGGGGAGGGTCAGAGAGAGAGGGAATCAGACTCCGAAATAGGCTCCAGGCTCTGAGCTGGCAATCACCATAGAGCCCGACGCGGGGCTCGAACCCACGAACCACGAGATCATGACCTAAGCGAAAGTCGGACGCTTAACCGACTAAGCCACCCAGGCGCCCCAGCTGCTGATGGTTTTTAACAGTTTAATTTGTTATGGGACTTTGAAATTTTAAATGGGCATTTTATTGAAGCTTTTCACATACTTCTCTTAGGCTTTGCAATGATGCTGAGGTGAGGGTAGTACCTCTTTGAAGATCTTATCGATGACCAATTACTGCAGTGGTCACTTGATGTGTATTATCTTGGCTGATCCTCACCACAGCCCTGAGATGTGTTCTGTTATCCCCACATTAAAGATACGGAATCTGAAGGCCCAGATTCACTCAGGAGTTAGGCTGTGTCTCCGTGTGAAACTAAGCAGCTCATGTGTTTCTGGGTCCAGAATCATGCTACCACAGATCTCTTTGGTTACTTTTCAGACCCTCCCCATGTCAGTGCCTAATAAACCTTCTAAACAAAATTGGGATGTAAATTAGATGTGTTTGCAGCAGATTGTATTTTCAAATAAAGCTCTGATGGTATTAGTGAATTACAGCATTTCTACTTCAGATCCTAATTTGCCTGTTTTGAATATTTTACAGAGAGACCCAATAATTGCAAAACAGCTCTTGGGCAGCTTGTTTTCTGGAATTCTAAAAGAGGTGGATAAACACAAGACCATGTCTGAAAAAAACATCATTCTTCAGAAGTTGCTCCAGGACTTCAATCATTTTCTTAACACCACTTACTCTTTCTTTCCACCTTTTGTCTCTTGTATCCAGGTAAGAGTCCACATGTGTGCTTCATGAACATGCCTTATCATGCATGACATGACTGTGTCCTGATAACTTCGTTTGCTCCACAGGCCGGAGCACAAAGTGTTTCACAGTTTAGATGTATTCTCTATGATTCCCTCTTCTCTGAGGAGGTAGAATTTATTTGCAGTTTTGTTAAAAAACAAACTTATAGGGGTGCCTGGGTGGCTAAGCCTCCAGCTTCAGCTTAGGTCACGATCTCACAGTTCATGGGTTTGAGCCCTGCATCAGGCTCTGTGCTGACAACTCGGAGCCTGGAGCCTGCTTCAGATTCTGTGTCCACTCCTCTCTCTACCTCTCCCCTGCTCATGCTCTGTCTCTCTCTCTCTCTCTAAAAATAAACATTAAAAAAAAAAGGTTATATATGACAGGATAATTAGAAATCAGCTTTGATGTACAAGTGTTCTGATCTTTAATACGCCAGTCCCTTTCATGTTTTGATTAAATCCTGTATGTTGTTAGTAGTTTTTCCTTATGTACTATTTCCCCAAATTATTTCCTGCCTCATGAGAGCCTTTAAGAGATGTTGACTGAGCACATTCCTTGACTTTGTTTTAAGTTGTGGGGAGAGCGAGTGATGGAAGAGGCACAAATCTCTGTCCTCCTAGAATTATTGTGAGCGACAGATGATAAACAGACAACACAGGAGATAACATAATACAGTACTCAGTGTCCTAGAACTCGAGTACTACAGAAGTACTGAAATAATATAGGGTAGTAATGAAGCAGGGAGGGAGACAGCCTCTTGATCAGGGTGGCTGTGTACCGTGATGATGTTTTAGGTGGAGTGGTCAGAGGACATTCTAAGGCAATAAATCCAGTTTGAGCAGTTGTTAATATAGGCATACCTTCAGTTACTACTTAAGCATGCTTGTGGAAGGCTACTTTTTCCATGTAAGAAGTGTTTGCTTTGTCATTCAAAACACAATCATTACAGATTCCCCAATGGAAAACCTTTTTTAAAAACTTTCTTAAGTTTATTTATTTTGAGAGCTTATTATTTGAGCCACCCAGGTGCTCCTAATGGAACATCTTTTCAATTCATTTTAATATTTTTGTAACTAGTAACATCCCTGGAGTAGTTCTTGGGGTGCCTGGGTGGTTCAGTCAGTTAAGCATCTGACTCTTGATTTTGGCTCCGGATATGACTGAGCCCTGTATCAGGCTCTGCGCTGAAGGCATGGAGCCTGCTGGGGAGTCTCTTCTTCTCTCTCTGCCCCTCCTAGCTTCATGCTCTCTCTCTCTCTCAAAATAAACAAGGAAACTTTAAATAAAATATATGTTATTTGATATTATTTATCAGTAGTTTTGGTTTCCAAACTAATTGGGTAATTATTCCCCGAGATGGAATACTCGGTGTTCCTGGTTTGTTCTTCCTGATGTAGCACAGGACTATTAGTATAGTTTATTTTTTTACATATTCTGTTTTTATCGGTTTATAATTTACAAGTCGAATTCCTTTATTATTTTTCTCCTGGCTACACTAAAGATAAGATTTGAGAAATTGCATTGAATCAGTCAGTATTTCAAAAGAAGTTTGTCTTTACATTGTTTTCTGAAGTGATTTGTTTAAGTCTGAATTCCTAGTTTTGTCCCTATATTTATTTTTAAAAGCTTGCTTTTTTCATTATTGTTTGGGAGCATCGTTACCATCATTGAGTAAATAAATGACTTCTGCTGGCTCTAGAGCTTGCAGTTTGGCATTGCCTTTGGAAAAAGCAGTATGAATGCAAGTTAGTGCTGCAGTCGGCCGCATTTGCTCTTCCAGCTGTTTGTGGCTCACTTCTGAAACTACAGTTGCTTTCCCTCTCTCCATGACATTGTAGCACATTTGGCATGGCATTTCTGTGACTTCTTGTTCTAGCAAGACAGAGTATCTCTCTGAGATACCACTGCTCCACCAGGACATCCCAGAATGAGTTTTTGTCTGTCGTGTATCCTGTATTTGTCAGACTGTCCTGACTCTATCCCAGTCAGTGACTGGCAAACAGATGTTAGTTTGGTGCCCTACATTCATGCTATTCATTGCTTGTTTGAACTTTATATGAAATTCCAACTTTCTTGGGGCTCCTGGGTGGCTCACTTGGTTGGGCATCTAACTTCAGCTCAGGTCATGATCTGGCTTGTGAGTTTGAACCTTGCATTGGGCTCTGCACTGACAGTGTGGATCCTGCTTGGGATGATTTCTCTCTCTTTTTCGCTCTCTCTCCCTCTCTCTCTCTCTCAAAATAGATAAACTTTAAAAAAACTTTTTTTTTTTTAAACATTTTTTTTTTAAATGACCAGGATTTGGGACCGAGGGAGCCCCAGGGGGGACAGCCCAGCACAGAGGCCCAACCAGGCACAGGGACCCGAGCCCAAATGCAACGGGAGCCCCCGGAAGTGCGTGTCAGACGGGCACGTGGTGTGAATGTGTTCACTTCGACCTTCCCACCGGGCCCGGGCACCAGGCAGGAGGGGTGGCTCCTCCTGGACCCAGAGCAGACCCAGGCCTACTGTGTGTGTCCTATGCCACGCGCAGCCCGTCCTCACGCTTCCGCGGCCACGTATGTGCACGAGCCTCGTGTGATAACAGGGACACACCTATAGGTGTCTCCCCCCGATGGCGTCCCTACAAGGACCCCACTGTGCAGACGGGAGCCTGGGGGCCCTAGGAGGCATGGGGGTCGTGCTGGGTCACAGCCCTGCTCAGGAGGAGCACCCAGGTCCGAGCGCACCTCTGCGCACTCAGCGCTGGGGCCCCGACTGCGCCCGGGCCTCCCGGGGGGTGTGAGTGGCTGTGCCGGTGTCCCTGTAGGGCCAGGGCACGGGGGGAGGGGAGCCCTCAGCAGGCCTGGAGGGCCTCTTGTGTGAGGAGGAGGCTTGGGAGGGGTCCCCAGGCAGTGACCTCACCTCCCTGGTCACAAAGCCCGACGGAATTCGGAACCCAGGACACCAGGCAGCCACATTCTGGACACAGCGCCCTCCTCGGCTCATTTGCTCAGACGCGTGCGCGTGAGCAGGATGTTGTGCTGTTTTCCCGTGTCCCGCTGCTGTCGGTTCAGGAGAGCCGACGGTGGCAATGCTTCCCGACCCTGGAGACCGTGGGGAGGATCTTGGCCAGGTCGCCTCAGGTCCCTAACCCGGAGGAACGCAAAGGTAAATCAGGGAGACCCAGAGCCAGCCAGTCCAGCCGACACTGCTGTGATGTGACATGTGCAACCCCAGGTCCCCTCCCGTGTGTGAGTGCGTGAGTTTGTGTGTGTGTGTGCATGCGTGTGAGTGTCTGTGCGCATGTTGGGGGGTCATGGTGGAGGGTCCACGTGAGCAGGGGCAGGCTGATGAGGGGTCAGATGCCTGGTGGGCGGGTCATGCTCACAGCCTAGGTCAAGGTTGGCTGGAGGGACAGGTGTGCCGGGAGCTCCCTGGTCCCCAGGGTCACCCCGAGCCCTACAGGGGCATGTCACTGTGTGCGGGGGCAGGACTGTGCACACGCAGGTCTCTGTCCGATGTGGGGACAGCAGGGGGAGGGGGAAGGACACTGAGGAGGGCGGGGCGGGGCTGTGATGCCTCCGGCCCACTGCGGGTCCCTGTCTTCACAGAGAACCGACGACATTGGGAGGCAGCTGGCGGAGTCCCGAGTCGACCCCCATGCGGAGGTGGGTGTGTGCCTTGTCGCCCAGGAGGGCCACCGTGGACTCGGTGAGACAGCAGCCGCACGGAGGATCCAGCATCGGGGCCTGGGGATCGCCTGAGGCCTTCGTCCCCGCGGGGCGCCTCTGCAGGGTCCTGCTTCCCCCGTCCTTGCTCAGGACCAGGAGCCCCGGAGGCCGAGCCCGAGGGGGGAGAGGCTGGGGTGGGGGCTGTGGGTGTGGGGACCCGGTCGGTGCAGGGCCGCCCAGGGAGGAGTCCCCAGGGGCTGGGGTGGGGCCAGGAGTCTGCAGGGGGAGGAGGACCGGGGGAGGGGTCCTGGCTATGGCTTCTCTGGGAGGCTGGGTGGGGGTTCGTGTCCCTGCAGAGGCTCCTGGAGAGGTAGGCACGGCGGCGGGGGGGGGACAGGCGTCCTGCCTCCTGTCACCCTGAGGACGTGCACCCACTCCTGCCATCGCTGTTTGCTTCTGCAGAGTCAGGTGCAGGAGCCCGAGGCGGTGCGGCTCCAGAGCCTGACCTGGTAGCGTCCGGGGCTCCGGACACTCCGCAAGCAGGAGCGAGTCCCGCGGGGGCCCCGCTGTCCGCAGGTGACCCGGGGGCTGTGCAGGGACCAGGGGCGCCAGAGGGGGGACAACCCGGTCCTGCTGCTGCCCCTGCGGCTACTCCTCCCCCTGTGGCTGCTCCTCCACCCGCAGCTGCTCCTCCACCCGCAGCTGCTCCTCCTCCCTCAGCCGCTCCTCCACCCATGGCTGCTCGTCCACTCTCAGCTGCTCCTCCACCCGAGGCGGCTCCTCCACCCCCGGATGCTCCTCTAATCGCGGCTGCTCCTCCACCCCCGGATGCTCCTCCAAACGCGGCTGCTCCCCCACCCGCAGCTGCTACCCTGCAGGAACAGGCGTCTCGTCCACCGTCCGCTGCACCTCCACCCGAGGCGGCTCTTCCACCCGCGGATGCTCCTCCAAACGCGGATGCTCCTCCACCCGCAGCTGCTCCCCTGCAGGAAGAGGCATCTCGTCCACCGTCCGCTGAACCTCCACCCGATGCGGCTCTTCCACCCGCGGATGCTCCTCCAAACGCGGATGCTCCCCCACCCGCAGCTGCTCCCCTGCAGGAAGAGGCGGCTCGTCCACCGTCCGCTGCACCTCCACCCGAGGCGGCTCCTCCACCCGCGGATGCTCCTCCAAACGCGGCTGCTCCCCCACCCGCAGCTGCTCCCCTGCAGGAAGAGGCGGCTCGTCCACCCTCCGCTGCACCTCCACCCGAGGCGGCTCCTCCACCCCCGGATGCTCCTCCAAACGCGGCGGCTCCTCCACCCGCAGCTGCTCCCCTGCAGGAAGAGGCATCTCGTCCACCCTCCGCTGCACCTCCACCCGAGGCGGCTCTTCCTCCCGCGGATGCTCCTAGAAACGTGGCTGCTCCTCCACCTGAGGCGGCTCCTCCATCCCCGGATGCTCCTCCAAACGCGGCTGCTCCTCCACCCGAGGCGGCTCCTCCACCCCCGGATGCTCCTCCAAACGCGGATGCTGCCCCACCCGCAGCTGCTCCTCTGCAGGAAGAGGCGGCTCGTCCACCCTCCGCTGCACCCACACCCGAGGCGGCTCCTCCACCCGCGGATGCTCCTCCAAACGCGGCTGCTCCTCCACCCGAGGCGGCTCCTCCACCCCCGGATGCTCCTCCAAACGCGGCTGCTGCCCCAACGGCAGCTGCTCCTCTGCAGGAAGAGGCGGATCTTCCTCCCGCGGCCGCTCCTCCACCGGCGGCTGCTCATCCACCCTCGGCCGCCCCTCCACCGGCGGCTGCTCCTCCCTCCTCGGGTGCTTCTCCACCGGCGGCTGCTCCTGCACCAGCGGCTGCTAGCCCACCCGCAGCCGCTCCTCCACCCATGGCTGTTCCTCCTCCTGCCCCTCCGCCCCCGACCCCAGTGAATCCCCACCTCCTGCCCCTGCAGGGGCGCCATCACCGAAGGGTGACCCTGAAGACCTGAGCCCGGAGCCCTGTGCCGCTCCCTCCCGCGCTCTCCACGTCCCAGAGGAGCCTCTCCTCCTTTTTCCCCTCATGTCTTTCCTCATCTGTTTTTTAATTCTTTATGTTTTCCCCGTTTTGTGGACAGTCATTAATTTTCATTAAATCATTAAATCATTAAATCATTTATTTTACTTCGTACTTCGTACAACTCCTGAGCACTGACTGCACCCACAGCGCTGGGCGACCAGCCACAGGATACTGTGCAGAGGATCTCTGTCCCCAAGGGACACCGCGTCCCCGAAGCCCTCACTCCCCACTCGTCCCTTGTCCCGGCCCTGGGAGCCCCTCATCTGCCTTCTCTGTTCCGGTACCTTCTCCGGATGTTTCCTATCAATGAAATCATGCAAAAGGTGCCTTCTGTCAGCAAACATATTTTAACATGGGACACAATAATTGTGTGTGATTTTTGAGACAAAAGTTTTCCTATTTGATATTGAAATCCCAGATGGCTAAAGATTCGATGTGCAAAATGAGGCCTTTGTGGTGAAAATGGGCTCCATCTTGGGGTGGAGACCCAGTTCGTCCTGGGCCACGTCAGCCTGACGCCAGACAGGACACGGCTGGTCCTCCTGTGGCCCGAAGAGAAGCAGGGAAATGCAGGAATGGGGACGGACGCCCCACAGAGGGGAAAGCCGTCCTCACAAGCCCAGGCCAGAGAAAGGGTTCCCAGGCCTCTGGGCCAGAAAAGGCTCCAAAGCCAATGCATTCACAGGGATGACGACCAAACACCCGCACATCCAGCGGGAGGCGACCCCCATGGGGAGCAGGTGTCAGAGATGCGGGACGTCCCCGGAAGGACTCAGGCTAATGAAATCCCATGGGGGCAGCGCTGGTCACCTTCAGATGGGCAGGCTCATGATCTGGGCACTGGCATCCCAGGTGACCATGTGAGAAAGCACAAGCCCCAGCACATTCCCAGCGAGAAGTCCTCGCCCTGCAGGGGACTGACCCGATGGCCCAGGACTGGGAGGGCCCACTGAGCCCAGGGTGGGACCCTCCCCTGGCACTGTGCCCCGTCCCAGGGGGTCTGTCAGCTCTGCTCCCCTGAGTCCAGAGAGGCCTCACGGCTGGTGGGTGGGGACCCCAGGAAGAGAGACCCTGAGTTCCAGGACCCCGAGATGTAGGCCTGTGATTAGGACAAGCCAAAGTCAACGAGAGGGGGTTCCTGACCTAGCGTGCTTCCGAACCACCCAGATGTGCTTATTGGCCTCTGTTTCCCCATCTATGACACGGGGAGATAATAGGCCTTCTTGATGGGACGCTGGATTCTCTGAGAGATAAGGTGGAGTCACAGCCTGGTGCCTGGAGGACATCAAGAACCACGGGACCCGCTGTCACCGGCTCCTCCGGGGCCCAGGGTCCAGGACACCTCTCCTTAGCCTGAGCCTGCCGTCCTGCTCCCGGGAACATTCAGCACTGTCTGGGGAGCAGGTGGAGACGACCCAGGGTGTCAGCAGGTCCCATGTGAAGGAAGGTCAGCACTGGAAGCACACAAGGACGTGTCCCGTGTCACCTTCCAGGGCCCAGGCTGGGACGCCCTCTGACCCGAGCCTCTGGCCTGACCTGGTGTGTGGACCCGGCTTCTGGGGTTTCACTCCCTCCCTCATTCACTCCGTCTTTCTCTGCCTCCTTCCCTCATTCAGCTGCGATCTCAGGTCCCTGCAGTGGGCCAAGCACCGTGCTCTCATCCGTGAGCACGACCCGACGGGGTCCCCCCACGTGGCACTTCTTTTGCAGGCTCTGAAGCTTCCTGCGCTGTGGCCCTTCTAGCGAGTCTGGGAGGCAGGCGTCGGTCTGCCCAGTCCCAGCAGGGAAGCGCGAATCCAGAAGTTCCAAACGACCTGCCCCAAGTGCCTACGTGTGGAGCCTGGACAGACGGTAGTCCCTGAGCAGAGGAGGACTAGGGGCCAGGGAGCTCGAGGGAGAACGAGTCCAGGGAGCCCGGAGGAGGAGGGGGAGCCCCGTGGTGGGCCGGCGCTCAGGCCAGGAGACCCGGTCCTTCCCTGACCGGCTTTCCCCAGGTGCTGGAGGTCGTCGGGGTGTCCGTGTCCCCAGGGGGCAGGCTGGCCCTGGCTGGAGGGAGACAGGCCCCCATGGGGCAGGGCAGATCCCTCAGGCAGAGCAGAGTGTCCCAGGCGGCCCCCCAGGGGCAGGTGGACTCTGGCCACCCCTGGGGGCATCACCGGGACAGCAGTGCTGCAGCGGGGTCCTCATTCACGCCCCCTCCTCTGCCCCAGCAAAAGCTTGCCTGCATGGCGTTTATCCCCCAAACATGAAGTCTGGGCCAGGGCCACCCTCTTCAAGCCCTCTCCCCTGACTCTTTCCACCCACCTCGAGTTACGAAAAACGGCCCGTATTTCCGGCGGTGCTGGGTGCACAGAGACGTTTGTGTTTCTGGCCCGCGCTGTGAGACGCTAGCATTTTAAAGATGTCAGGGCTCTGCTTCAGAAGCGGCAGGAATCCGAGGACCCCCGACAGCTTTCTGAATCCTGCCTCTGTGCTTTGCCGCACCCGTCCAACCGGCTCTGCTCACAGACTCTGCAGGCCACCGACCCACAGTCTGGGGTCCTCAGATCTCCGAGGTGATGTGCCTTCCAAAAACAGAACCCGGGAGCCCGGTGCTAGCACGTACCCGACAGAGCTGGAGATGAATGTCCTCACAGAGACCTTTACGGATGCTGTGGTGCATTCCTCCCCGAGCCCCAGAGCAGAAACAACCCGCATGCCCCCCGTGGAGGATGGCTACATAGACGTAGTCTGTCCCCATGATGGAATGTCACATTATTCAGCCGTAAAAAGGATCCTAAACCGGCCCCGCTGGAACGGGGCTGGATTCTGAACACGTGGCACTGGGTGAAAGGCCACGCAGTGTAAGAGTCCCTTGTATGAAAGGTCCAGGAAAGAAAATCCACAGGCTGCCCTCCGGGGGCCGGGGTGGCTGGGCATTGAGGCTGGGAACTGATGAGGGACCTTGTTGGGGACGTGGGAATGTTCTCAAACTAGATTTTGCTGAAGCTGCACGACCCTGAAATGGAATAAAGACCACAGAATTGTACAAGTAACACGATGAAGTCTAGCGGACGTGACGTACGTGCTGACAAAGTCGTTACAAGGCAGTGGTTACGAGGCACCTGGGTGGCTTAGTCGGTAAAGCGTCCGGCTTTCGCTTGGGTCATGATCTCGCGGTTCGTGGGTTCGAGCCCCGCATCGGGCTCTGTGCTGACTGCCAACTCGGAGCCTGGAGCCTGTTTCAGAGTCTGTGACTCCCTCTCTCTCTGACCCTCCCCTGCTCACGCTGTCTCTCTCACTCCTAGAAATAAAGTTAAAAAAAAATTAAAAAAAAAAAAGACTATCCTTTCCTCACTGCATATTCTTTGTTCCTTTGTCGTAAATTAATTGACCATTTTGCAAGGGTTTATTTTTTGAGCTCTCTATTATGAGCTCTCATTGATTTATGTGTCTCCTTTTATGCCAATACCATACTTTTTCGATTACGATAGCTGTATAATGTAGTTTGAAATCAGAAAGCATATTGCCTCCAGCTTAGTGCTTTCTTAAGATGGCTTGGCTATTCAGGATCATTTGTGGTCACATACAGATTTTAGGATTGTTTGTTCTATATCTGTGGGAAATACCATTAGAATTTTGGTAGGGCTGGGGCGCCTGGGTGGCTTAGTCGGTTAAGCGGCCGACTTTCACTTGGATCATGATCTCGCGGTTCGTGGGTTCGAGCCCCGCGTCAAGCTCTGTGCTGACTGCCAGCTCAGAGCCTGGAGCCTGTTTCAGTCGGTGACTCCCTCTCTCTCTGACCCTCCCCTGCTCACGCTGTCTCTCTCTCTGTCTCTCTCTCTCTCTCTCCTAGAAATAAACATTAAAATAAATAAAAATTTAAAAAAATGAAATTAAGATATAGAAAGCTAACCAAAATGACGAAAAAGAAGAACCCTTGACGAAGAAATTCCAGGAAGAAATGACAGCTAAAGAACTGCTCAAAACAGATATAAGCAAAATAACTGAAGAATTTAGAACAATAATCATAAAATTAATCACGGGGCTTGAAAAAAGCATAGAGGACATCAAAGAAACTATGGCTACAAACAACACGGAGAACAAAAATAGGCATGATGAATTAAAAAATACATTAAATGGGGCGCCTGGGTGGCTTAGTCGGTTAAGCGGCCGACTTTCGCTTAGGTCATGATCTCGCGGTTCATGGGTTCGAGCCCTATGTCGGGCTCTATGCTAACTGCCAGCTCAGAGCCTGGAGCCTGTTTCGGATTCTGTGTCTCCCTCTCTCTCTGACCCTCCCCTGCTCACGCTGTCTCTCTCTCAGAAATAAATAAAACATTTCAAAAAAATTTAAAAAAAAAAAAAGAAAAAAGAACACCTTCTAGGTTACAGTGAAGACCAACCTGAAGAAGATGCTGTACCTCACTTTCTACTCCTGAGGCCAGTGGGCCAACTCAGGGCCAACGTTAACGTAATTAACGTGTAATTAAATAGGATACTGTATATGATTCTGTGTGTGATTTCTTCTTCTACAAATACAGACTCTAGTAGAGATAACCTGGAAAAGTCTGGTGTGGAAAGTGCATCCTGACCAACTTATGGGGTAATTTATAAGTATTCTTTCACAGGACTAATTCAGAACTTCTAAATGAGAGCAGAAGAAACTAGAAGAAAATAGATGCTACTTTCTATCTCCCTTGTGTGGCAAGTAAGTTCCCAGTTTCTCATAGTGAGGAATGAGAAACTTGATTAAATGTAAAACAGAAAATTTCAAGGAAATATCTTCATGACCTAGTAAAAAGATGGCTTTCATTAGGCCACATTTTATTAGAGCATAAAACCTAATTATTATAGGACTTTAAAACTAAAATATTAAGTTTTTGAGCCTAAAAATTACCAAGATATATTTATTAAAAGAAAAATAATGGAGTAATAGTTTAAATTCTGTCATTTGCTAATACAGCAATTCTCAAAAAAGCCAATTTGAAACATACATATGCAAAGGAAAATGTTAATTTTTCTAAGATGATAAGCTCACTGTGATTATATTTATCTTTTAGAGATGTACAAAAGTATGCACAGATCAGATAACATGATGCCAGGGTTTTCTTCAAGGGTGGGAGTGACTGCATAGTTGAAGAGAGATGGCCATAGACAGATAGATGGCTATTGAGGCTGAATGACAGGTACATAGGGGTTACTCTCTGCTTTTGAATATGTTTGAAGTTTTCCACAATACAAAATATAAAACATCACAAATATGCAAAAATATAAAATGGGAAAATAACGGAGAATGTTATCTAAAAAAAAATCTTTTTCATCACTTACCTTTAAATGTAAACCCAACTTTGAATCATCAAGTAGACTAACATATGCTGTAAAAACTTCAGGGAATGCACTGTGGTTTGTATTAAAAGATGGATCAATCTAAAGGAGGGTAAATAAAAACATGATCTATTTCAATATTATGCCTCTAATTTCCTTTAACACATTTGCCAAGTTTTTTAACTTTAGAAATAACGTATAAATTTGTTCTTGGACTTCAATAATATTTTAACAGTTCTTGTTCTGAGATATTTTGAATCCATCTGGTAAGTCGATGCATGCAAAAACACTAAAGGGATTAAGTATAAGATAAAGTATAATAAAGGGAAAAAGTATAAAATGTAATCAGCAACTGTCCAATATAAATACTTTTCATTTATCAAACCAATGAGCTCTTAAGAAACGTCCATCAAGATAAATGTTACAGATTCCAGAACAATTGTATTTTTAAGGTTTCTCAAGATACCTGCAAAATTTTTGCCAGTAAGGTAAGCACAGCCGTTTAACTTTCAGGAGCAGAATCTTTGGCCCACCATGAGTCCCACTTTTTCCAGTTATGCAGAATTGTATTTGCAAGTTTCAGTCCTTGGTGTTTCTGGCTGACTCGATCCCTGAAGCTCTGATCCAACATACTATTCAAAATGGCACTCACCTGAAAGAAGCGGATGGTGCTTGAAGAAAAATCCTCAATATCAAGAAAAACAGGCAGATAACAAAATTTACTTTCAGTTCAAAGCTATTCTTGGAAAATAAAGATGCTTTTTCTGTAACAGTTGTTTATTTCACAACTCCTCCAATTTGGGAAAAGCCACTTAACATGTAAATTTTCCCACAAAAGCATAACATGGTCTCCTTTATGAAATCATGTTCATCCCATTTATTGGTTTCTTAGCTGGGGGCATTCTCAATGAATGGAAGAACTAGCTCTCTTCTGTTACATACGCACAGAAACATATACACAGGCTTGCATGCACACATCCTGTCCTGCCACCTTTTCAATAGTGACATCCTAATCTGGGTTAGATTAATATTCAATATTCTTATCATTATGACAATGTTAACATTTTTGCACAACATTTTGATCTCCCTGAAGTTAATATTTGCCTGCTTTCTTTGCTGTTTTCAACATGCCTATCATTGTCATCAAATTTTCTCAAATTAATGAAATCTCCTTAAGACATCTACATACATCAGGAAGTCTATCAGCTCCATCTCAGTGGCAACACAGCTCCCACTCTGGAATGTCTGTGATCACTGCTCTCTGGGTGTCACCTTGGCTCCCTCCAGGAGACTGGTCCCCTTCTCTGTTTCTGAGCCAACTTCTCATCTTCCTCTTTCTTAACTAACTGATGAAAGTGCAAGAGAGATTTCGCCTATCTGAAACATCTGCATTCAACTCTCACATATGACTGATGGTTTGGCAGGATTCAGAACTCCAGGTTGGAGTCTTCTTTGCTGAATTGGGAAAGAAATCGGCTTAGGCTTCCAGTGCCCTCTTTGCAGTGGAAAAGACAAATGGCATCTGATCTCTTGATCCCTTTAAATGGAATCAGTTTGTCTGCTCCAGAAACTTTTTAGAATCTTTTGTCGTGGTGAACCCCCTGGGTTCTGTATTTTCAAGAAATTGGCTCCATGTGGAGCTGTTTTCATACCCTGTGCTGGATATTCAGTGGCCCTTTCTCATGTGGAAACCCAAGGCCTTCAATTTGGGCATACTCTCCTGAGCTGTTATGCATGAAGGCCTTTCCTTGGGTCTTCCCTTGGGCCTTTCCTTGGGTTTTTCCCTCTGGGGTGGAGGTCCTGGTGCTAGACCTTATCAATGGATCCCAAGTTGCCTCATGTTTTCTCTACTATTTTAGGTTTGGCCTTCTTACTTTATTCTGAGAGCTCCTAAATTTTATCTTCCAAACATATTTCATTTTTAATACACTGTCTTCTTTCATCTCTCTTAAGGTTCTTTTCTCTTTACATTTCTATCTCACTGAATAACAGTCTCTGTATCAAGTGGCTTTTTAGTTGCGTCTCCCTTTTAGAATCCATTTCCTCAAAGGCTGGTGCTCCTTGGCTATGGGCACATATTGAGGAACTGACCAGAGGTGCCAGCAATGGGCAGGGTTCACTGGCAGTAAAGATCTCTGTAGGCTGATCTGGCTGGGCAATGAGGATACTTAATCTTTATTTTCTTAGTCTTGTCAAAATATTCTGATATCCTGCCTGAGGTTATATACCTAACTGACCATATTCTGGGAGCCAAGCTGGGGGAAAAGAGCTAAGAGCCTCAAAGTTCAGACTTCAGAGAGGTATTCACTTAACTTCTTTGTTTCAAGAAGGTATTCCTACACCAAAGATACACAAAGCATCATAAGAGACCCTATGAAATATTGAACAACCTAAAAGAAATGGATACCCTAGAAACATACAACTTACCAAGACTGAATTATGGGAAGATAATTTAAACAAATCAATTAATAGAAAGGAGGCTGAATTAGTCCTCAAAAACCTCCCAACAAACAAATGTCTAGGAGCTGAATGGCTTCACTGGTAAATTCTACCTAACATTTAAGGAAGAACTAATAGCAATCCTTCTCAAACTCTTCTAAAAAAGCTGGAAGATAAAAGTACACTTCCACACTTATCCTATGAGGCCAGCTCCCAGACATTAATAGATGCAGAAGAAACATTTGATAAAATTCAAGAACTATTCATAAGAAAATTCAACAAACTGGGTACAGAGAGAACATGCTTCAACATAATAAAGTCCATATATGACAAATGTACAACTGACATCAAACTCAATAGTGAAAAACTGGGGCGCCTGGGTGGCTTAGTCGGTTAAGCGTCCGACTTTCGCTTAGGTCATGATCTCGCGGTTCGTGGTTCGAGCCCCGCGTCGGGCTCTGTGCTGACTGCCAGCTCAGAGCCTGGAGCCTGTTTCAGTCTGTGACTCCCTCCCTCTCTGACCCTCCCCTGCTCACGCTCTCTCTCTCTCTCTCTCTCTCCTAGAAATAAAAAAAGAAAAAAAAAATTAAAAAAAAATCTGTTGCGTTTCTATACAGTAATAACCAACTATCAGAAAGTGAAATTTAGAAAACAATCCCATTTACAATCGCATCAAAAAGAATAAAATACCTTGGGGTGTCTGGGTGGTTCGGTCAGTTAAGCGTCTGACTCTTGATTTTGGCTGAAGTCATTATCTCATGGTTTGTAAAATTGAGCCCTGTGTTGGGCCCTGCACTGACAATGCAGAGCCTGCATTGGATTCTCTCTCTGCCACCCATCCCTCCTACCTGTACACACACACACACGTGTGCTCTCTCTCTCTCAATAACGAATACGTAAGCATTTACTAAAACAATAAGACACCTAGGAATTAACTTAACCAAGGAGGTTAAAAACCTATAAAATGAAAACTAGAAGACATTGAAAAAACTGAAGATGCAAAGAAATGGAAGGATATTCTGTGCTCATGAAATAAAATAATTAATACTGATAAAATGTTGATCCTATCCAAAGCAATCTACAGATTCAAGACCGTCCCTATCAAAATTCCAATGGCATTTTTCACAAAAATAAAACAATCTTTAAATTTGTACGGAACCACAAAAGACCGGTTAAGCGTCTGACTTTCGCTTAGGTCATGATCTCGCGGTTTGTGGGTTCGAGCCTCGCATCGGGCTCTGTGCTGACTGCCAGCTCAGAGCCTGGAGCCTGTTTTAGTCTGTGACTCCCTCTGTCTCTGACCCTCCCCTGCTCACGCTGTCTCTCTCTCTCTCTCCTAGAAATAAATAAAAAAGTAAAAAAATATACTAAAAAAAAAAAGTCCTAGAATAAAATTTAGGGCACAAGCTACTTTGATTTTCATCTTGGAAGTGACTTTTTTTTGGATCTGACATCAAAAGCAAAGGCAACAATAGAAAACATAAAGAAGTGTAACTATATTCAAACTATAAAGCTTCTGCACAGCAAAAGAAATAATCAACAAAATGAAAAGGCAAGTTATAAAAATGGGAGAAAATATCCATAAATCATGTATCTGATAAGGGGTTAATATCCAAAATATATGAAGGACTCATACAACTCAACAGCAAAAAATTAAACAATCTGACTTAAAAATGGCAGAGGAACTGAATAGACATTTCTCCAAAGAAGACAGATAGTCAAAAGGTACATGAAAAGGTGTCAACACCAGGAAAATGCAAATTAAAACCATAATGAGTTATCATCTCATATGTGTAAGAACAGCAAGCATCAAAAAGACAAAAGTGGGGGCGCCTGGGTGGCTCAGTCAGGTAAGCGTCCAACTTCGGCTCAGGTCATGATCTCATAGTTCGTGGGTTCAAGCCCCGCGTCAGGCTCTGTGCTGACAGCTCGAAGCCTGCAGCCTGTTTCGGATTCTGTATTTCCCTCTCTTTCTGACCCTCCCCTGCTCATGCGCTCTCTCTCTCTCAGAAATAAATACAACATTTTAAAAAAATTTTCAAAAGACAAAAGTGTTGGTGAGGATATGAAGAAAAGGGAACTCTTGTGTACTCACTGTCTGTTGGTGGGAATGCAAACTGGTGCGGCTGCAATAGAATACAGTTTGACAGTCCCTCCAAAATTAAAAACAGAAGTATGATATGATCCAGCAATTCTACTTCTGGGTATGTATCTGAAGAAAAAGAAATCACTATCTAGAAAAATACACCTGCACCCCCATGTTCCCCGCAGCATTATGTACAATGGACGCAGACATGGACACAACCTAAGTGTCCATCAACAGATGAATGAATAAAGAAGACGTGGTATACACATATACAATGATATTATTCAGCCATTAAAAAAAAGAAAATTCTGCCAATTGTCACAACATGGCCTGGACCCTGATGACATAACACTAAGTGAAATAGGTCCTACAGAGAAAGATAAAAATTGTATATCACTTATGTGTGGAATCTAAAAACAAAACTCACAGATACAGAGGACAGGCTGGTACTTGCCAGAAGCAGGGAATAGGGAGTTGGGCAAAATGAGTGAAAGTGATCAAAGGTAAAACTTACAGTTATAATATGTTCTGGAGATGGAACGTACAGCATTGGTGACTAAAGTTAACAATACTGTATCACAGGGGCACCTGGGTGGATCAGTCAGTTAAGTGTCTGACTTCGGCTCAGGTCACGATCTCACAGTTCGTGGGTTCGAGCCCCGCATAGGGCTCCGTGCTGACAGTTAGCTCAGAGCCTGGAGCCTGTTTCAGATTCTGTGTCTCCCTCCCCTGCTCATGCTGTCTCTCTCACTCTCTCTCAGAAGTAAATAAAAAACATTTTAAAAAACTGTATCTCAAAAAAAAACTGGAGGGGCGCCTGGGTGGCTTAGTCGGTTGGGCGTCCGACTTTCGCCTAGGTCATGATCTCGTGGTTCGTGGGTTCGAGCCCCGCGTCAGGCTCTGTGCTGACTGCCAGCTCAGAGCCTGGAGCCTGTTTCAGTCTGTGACTCCCTCTCTCTCTGACCCTCCCCTGCTCACGCTGTCTCTCTCTCTCTCCTAGAAATAAATAAAAAATATTTAAAAAAAAAAAACTGGAAAAAAGAACAAAAGGATATTCATTCATGTGAATGGTTACAAAATAAATAAAATCAGTCTTTTTCTAATACACCACATTCTTGTAAAGAAAATATAAAGGGAAAATATTTACCATCCACAACTAAATAGCATCCTGTATCCACAAATGTTCTTAAGACATGTACAGTAACCAAATAAAATTCTACATAACAAAAAAGATAGGAGATATGAATAAATGTTTGAATAAATGGAGAAATGTACCTTAGAAAAAGTAACCTTACTTTTTAAAAAGAGGCCAACTTGATTTAAATTTACTCCATACACAGGGTATTATCACTCAAAAACCCTACATGTGGGGAAAGTAGTGAAGAAACCAACAGGAAGATTCTAAGTTTCACATTCATATGCAAGTACAGCTGGGAGAGTTCTGAAAAACAGGAACACTAAGAAGGAATATAGCCTTAGTAGATGATTAAATCCACTGAATTAAAACATTATGGTTCTGGCTGGAAAACAGATGGTTAAGGAACAAAGTAAAATGTCCAACCTCAGATCCAAATAGGTACAGGGATTTAGTATTGAAGAAAGTTAGAATCTTGAATGAGCAAGGAGGATATACATTAGTGAATAAATGTTCATCTACTATGTAACCATTTGGGAAAAAAAGTCATTTCTCCGGTGCTCTTTGCATTATTTACGTTTGTTTTAAAAAAAAAGTAAAGAACCTATAAAAGTAACAGAAGAAATTATGGACCAATTTTAAAGACAATACTGGGGGGGAAAAAGGCCTTCCTAAGTATGACATGAAGACAGGAACACCAGAAAAAAGATTAATAAATTTAACTATAATAAATTAAATACTTCTGTATAGAATAAACACTCCAAGTGAGATTGAAAGATTAATGGCCAGTAGGAAAAAGTACTTTTGTGAAAAGGTCTACTATCCTAATACACAAAAATCTCTTGGAGGGATTATGGGAGGGGGGATGGGCTAAATGGGTAAGAGGCATGAAGGAATCTACTCCTGAAACTACTGTTGCATGATATGCTAACTAAACTTTGATATAAATTAAAAAAATAAATTATTTAAAAATACATATACAAAAATCCCTTAAAACTAATAAGAAAGTTCACCCCAACAGAAACATGAGCAAAATACAAAAGTACAGCACACACCAGAAACATTCTGGTTGTTCAAAAATACTAGCGGAAGGGGTGCCTAGGTGGCTCGGTCACTTAAGCATCCAGCTTTGGCACAAATCATACTGTGGTTCATAAATTCAAGCCCCACACCGGGCTCTCCACTGCCAGCAAGAAGCCTGCTTCAGATCTTCTGTCTCCCTCTCCTATGCCTCCCCGCCCCCACTTGTCCTTTCTCTTTCAAAAATAAATAAACATTAAAAAACACTATTAGTGGGAGACAAACTTCAGAAGAGTTGGAGAACTCACATTAAACTTTAGAGATTAAAATACAAAACAGAGCTTTCGCTTGTGGAATAATAAAATGTTTTTGGTATGGTGCAAAGTATTTCAAACTTTACCTGATTACTCAAATACTGGTGTTATATAGAGAACATGACTCTACTCTTAACTACAAGTCTTTCCCTAATAAACAACAACAAAAAAAGATATCCTACCTAGGGTACCCCACCACAGAGACTTGGCGGCCCCGGGTGTCCTCTGGTGGGGAAGGACCAACCTCGAGGACAGGCAAGGCCAGGTGCCCTGGCAGGGGACAGGTACATCACAGTCCTCCTCTCTTTGGACTCTCCGTCAAGTCCTGCTCTTGGTACTCTGGAGGTCTGGGAGTCCAGCTTCTGCAGCTCAAGTCAGCTGCCTGTCTCTCCACTGCGATGCCACACTACAGCTTTTTGGATTTCTAAGTCTGTTACGACTTGCCCTTTTGCTAGGAATAGCTTCCAAAATGTTGTCTCCCTTCTCTTTCCTCCTTTAATCTGTGTCCTTTAAGACTATGTTTAAAAAAAAGAAAAACCCACAAACCCATCTCTGTCACTTTAGAGGGAGCTGAGGAGGAAGTGGAAGTAAAGGTGTATGGCTTCTATACATCACCTTCACCAGAAGTCTCAACACTTCAGAGATCACAATGTTCTACTTTCTGGGTGTCATGGGTCTATTAAAAGTTCGTTTCTAACTTTAAAAACATAAATACCATCCAAAATCTATAAGAACTCACCAAACTCCACACCCAAAAAACAAACAATCCAGTGAAAAAATGGGCAGAAGACATGAACAGACACGTCTCCAAAGAGGACATCCAGATGGCCAACAGACACATGAAACGATGCTGAGCATCCCTCCTCATCAGAGAAATACAAATCAAAACCACACTGAGATACCACCTCATGCCAGTCAGAGCAGCTAAAATGAGCAAATCAGAGGACTCTAGATGCTGGCGAGGATGTGGAGAAATGGGCACCCTCCTACACTGTTTGTGGGAATGTAAACTTGTGCAGTCCCTCTGGAAAACAGTGTGGAGCTTCCTCAAAAAATTAACAATAGAACTCCCCTATGACCCAGCAATAGCATTGCTAGGAATTTACCCAAGGGATAGAGGGGTGCTGATGCACAGGAGTACATGGACCCCAATGTTCATAGCAGCACTCTCCACAGTAGCCAAAACATGGAAAGATCCTAAGTGTCCATCAATGGACGAATGGATCAAGAAGATGTGGTTTGAGCCTCCCCTGCTCACGCTGTCTCTCTCTCTCTCCTAGAAATAAAAAAAAAAAAAAGATGTGGTTTATCTATACCATGGAATACTACATGGCAATGAGAAACAATGAAATCTGGCCATGTGTAGCAACATGGATGGACCTTGAGGGTGTTATGCTGAGCAAAATAAGTCAGGCAGAGAAGGACAAATACCATATGTTTGCACGTATGGGAGGATTAGGAGGAACTTAGCAGAGGATCGTGGGGGAGAAGAAGGGGGCAAATAGTGAGGGAGAGGGAGGGAGGCAAACCAAGAGAGACTCTTGAATGCTGAGAACAAACTGAGGACTGATGGGTGTCGGGGGGAGGAGGTGATGGACATGGAGGAGGGCCCTTGTGGGGATGAACACGGGGTGTTGTATGGAAACCAACTTGGCAATAAACTATTAAAAATAAAAAACAACCCATAAATACCTAGCACAATCTGCCATAAAATACTCCCCTACAACAGACAAGCACTGTTTGGAATAAAAGCTTAACTCAATAGGAAATTATGCACTCTCCATTAACACGGCCATTCCCAACAGTTGCTATCTCCTGACTATCTATAGACTGGGTTAAATTTGAAAATTTTACAAGTTTACAAACCAAAGTCAATATATACTAAATATGAAACTCCAAGGTTCAGTGTGAGGGGGCCTAGCGCTACAGGAGGATCGCACGGAAAATGATGGCTCTCTGTGTCAAGCTGTGTGTAACCACAGAATGTACAGGACCCACTGGCGGCTGATGCCAAAACAAAGGCAGGTTAGGCCTCACGACACCCTTATGAGCTCCAATGCCATTTCTTCACAAAAGTCAATACCCTACACTGTACCTTGTAATAGTAGACCAGAAATTCTGGGGGAATGAGAGATTAGAAAAAATAATCCATGTTTCAACGTCCATTTAACATTATTAACTGTTCATAAAAGCTGTGTTTTCTTTCCTTTGATTTTGTTTTCAAATACTGGCAAAAGCTTTAAACCTTCCAGGAAGAGATCCCATTTTGTTTTCATGACATTTTTCAAGAACATGGCAATCTTTTTATAAGCATTATAGAAGAAAATATTTCACTTAAATAAAAACTTCACAAAGAACTCCTAAATGCAGGTAGTGTGCTACAGGAGGAGCAAGTCGTTAGCTAACACCACATGGGTCTCTGGACCAATGAGTGGAGTTTGATAGTAATTCTTGGTACAAGAAAAAAATAAAATGAGTAAAAATAAAAAATAGTTACCATTTTGGGATTATCTACAGATGATTTCATGAGTTCCAATACTGCAAGATCTAGATTTTTCAACAATTCAGTGTTGATTGTCTCTGAGAACACGCTGTAAAAATACTCTCCGTGACAGAAGCTGAGTGCGTCTCTCTGGGCTGCTCCTGAAGGTGGTGCACACAACACCGCCGTGTCCACGAGAAGATTCACAAGGTGCTCACACTGTGGAGAAGCAAGGGAAGGTACAATGATAAGAGTATGTGGGCAGAAGATATGAACAGACACTTCTCCAAAGAGGACATCCAGATGGCCAACAGACACATGAAACGATGCTCAGCATCGCTTCTCATCAGGGAAATACAAATCAAAACCACACTGAGATACCATCTCACGCCAGTCAGAGTGGCTAAAATGAGCCAATCAGAGAACTCTAGATGCTGGCGAGGATGTGGAGAAACGGGCACCCTCCTACACTGTTGGTGGGAATGTAAACTGGTACAGCCCCTCTGGAAAACAGTGTGGAGGTTCCTAAAAAACTAACAATAGAACTCCCCTATGACCCAGCAATAGCACTGCTAGGAATTTACCCAAGGGATACAGAAATGCTGAGGCATAGGAGCACATGTACCCCAATGTTCATAGCAGCACTCTCCACAATAGCTAAAACCTGGAAAGAGCCTAAGTGTCCATCAACAGATGAATGGATCAAGAAGATGTGGTTTATCTATACCATGGAATACTACATGGCAATGAGAAACAATGAAATCTGGCCATGTGTAGCAACATGGATGGACCTTGAGGGTGTTATGCTGAGCGAAATAAGTCAGGCAGAGAAGGACAAATATCATATGTGTGCACGTATAGGAGGATTAGGAGGAGCTTAACAGAGGACCAAGGGGGAGAAGAAGGGCGGAAATGGTGGGGGAAAGGGGGAGAGGCAAACCATGAGAGACTCTTGAATGCTGACAAAAACTGAGGACTGGTGGATGTGGGGGGGAGGAGGTGTGGGCATGGAGGAGGGCACTTGTGGGGATGAACACTGGGTGTTATGTGGAAACTAATTTGACAAAAAACTATTTGTAAAAAAAAAAAAAAAAAAAAGAGTATGTATCTTACCTGTGATAGAAAGACTCCTGGAAAGTTGCTAACCGTGAGAGTGGAAAATCACACAGTAAGTTCTAAAGAGAACCTGGTATTTGAAGGCCTGCGTTCAAGTTTGAATTGTACACATTTCAATGAACCTGTGCTTTCCAGGGTTCATTGTGGGAAAGAAATCTTCCCTGACTTATGTTTCCCCCAAATTTCCAGAAAATCTTGTTGTTGCTTTGAGGAGAGAGGACGATAAGAGTATTTTCAGACAATCTAAATATGTAATTTGTTTACATTACATGAACAAAGGGGCAAAGAAGGGCTTTCTGCTACAGGAGGTAGGGAGGACAGATGGGAAGGAATGAACACACAGGACGGTTAGCAGGTCTCAGCTACAGCAGACACTATTTGAGGCCAGCCCTATATGGTTAAAGAGCCACTGAGGTATCTTTCTGTAGAGCCTCTGGAATTATCCTCCAGGGTGCTCCCAAACCAGCCACCTGAAGATTAATGAGGACAGGAGAAGAGGAAGCCACTGTGTTAACACAGACGGTTTTATATCCACAAATGTTCTCTCCTTCTAACGTCTTTTCAGAAACAAAGTGGGATAGACAAAACCGCAGTTTAAGAAGAATCTTATCCTATTTCTTTTATTTAAAAAAACTTTTAGAAAGGAAGTCAGATCATACAAATCTATTAAAGTACTTGTGTAGCTAAGAACTTACTAAATTCCAACTAAATTCCTGCTTTTAGAAACACATTGCAAATGACTATCATGAGGATAGCATAGCATGCAGCTGCTGCTCCTACCAGGACTCCAAAAGCAAAGGCCAACTCCAGAAGTCCGCTGGCTAATCGCTTACAACTGGGGTCTAGTGAAGGAAGGCACTGTCGGTCATCTCCAGGTGCAATGCTTTTATAAACCAGGGAAAGAAGTTTTGTGCCAACAGGATACTGATCTGCAGACTAAAATAAAGTCAATACTGAAATATCCAGCAATAAGATATTTTATAGAAACAATTTCATACCTTTCATTAATTAAAACAAATCCATAGTCATTAACACTGAAAACTACCTTCCAATTGTCAGGAAATTTTTCGCTCAACTTTGCTTTCCATGTTATATTTTTTCTTTACATTGCCTAGCCACAAGGCACAATAGCAGTCCCTACAGTTCGTCAGCAAAGCTGCGGTAAATATAAATGTCCTTTATTTTCATTTTATACTTATAAATTTGTATATTTATATTCTGAGTCAACACATCTGGAACAAGTGATTCTGTAATCCCCATTTCAGCATACCCATACAAACAGGATGTTTAAATGTTTTTTTTAATGTTTTATTTATTTCTATGAGAGAGAGAGAGAGAGAGACAGCGTGAGCAGGGGAGGGTCAGAGAGAGAGGGAGACACAGAATCTGAAACAGGCTCCAGGCTCTGAGCTTGCAGTCAGCACAGAGCCCGATGCGGGGCTCGAACCCACGAACCACGAGATCATGACCTAAGCGAAAGTCGGACGCTTAACTGTCTAAGCCACCCAGGCACCCCAGGATGTTTAAAGCGTATATATATAGGTATATATATAAGTAAATGGACTACTTCCATTAATAAAGCTAAGAGAAATGTAAAAACAAACTGGCTCTGGTTACCTGAGATGGTAAGACCACATGCAGGAAACCAGCTCTATGAAGCTGTTTACAAGCCGACAGGACACAAGCCAGCTTGGCCCTATCCACAGAAGCGTCAGGTCCATATAGGTCAATGGCACAAAGCTCCTCGATGCTGTGACAGAAACAAAAAGAAACTAGGTGAGTGCTGATCTCACCAAATTAGCAGGATACATTGAAAAGTTGAGTGTGTTCTGCTACGCGTGTTAACTGACCACCTGACACTCAAATTCACTACATGACCTGGGAAAGGGGACACAGGCTCACAATGAACAAGGGGCCAAAGCACTAATCCAGCCTCGGAAATCAACATGGGGCTAAGCCACATCTGAGACTTGTATACCATAGGTGCAGGGAAGGCATTTGTTAAACAGATGATTTTCAAACAACTAATGAGATCCTCTGCATCAAACGCCCCACAGATGAGATCCTTTACTTCAGGAAATGGGACTACGGCAGCCACAACTATGAATCCCACCGCAACACTGGTCCCCAGCATGATCTGATGCCCACCTCTGTGCTGTTATTTCTTCCCTGAGGTGCATCTCCAGGATGTCTTTGAATGGGGACTTCTTTAGTGCTTTCATCAGGTTCACACAAACATCAGGAAGATGATTCATAACTAGGACATCACCAATGTTGAAACCTATGCTTGAGGGCTCACAGAGGGTTTTTACTAAGAGTTTCATAAGGTTTGTGTTATTATATAAATTCTTCTCAAGGAGCTGCAAAAGATGATTTGAATAAAGACACATCCATTAGTCAGCACTTAGATTTTCACAATGTAAGGTCCGTGAAACTGGGAACTTTTGCCTGGCTAGGGCAGGGGTTGGCACACTTTCTCTGTAAAGGGTCAGACAACAGATGTTTTAGGATTTGTGGGCCCTATGGTCTCTACTGCAACTACTTAATTACCTGCCATTATAATGTGAAATCAGCCATGGACATATATGGACAAATGGACTTGGAGGTTCCAATGAAACCTTCCTTACAAAAGCAGGCAGTAGGTGGCATCTGACCTGTGGACCACAGTTCTATGGCTCCTGGTTTAGGGCAATGCTGTACCTACAGACAGCCCGGCATACAGCAGGCAGTAAAGAGCCTGGTAGGGGCGCCTGGGTGGCTTAGTCGGTTAAGCATCCGACTTTCGCTTAGGTCATGATCTCGCGGTTCGTGGGTTCGAGCCCCGTATCGGGCTCTGTGCTGACTGCCAGCTCAGAGCCTGGAGCCTGTTTCAGTCTGTGACTCCCTCTCTCTCTGACCCTCCCCTGCTCACGCTCTCTCTCTCTCTCCTAGAAATAAATAAAACATTAAAAAAAAAAAAGAGCCTGGTATACAGCGGGCACTCAGTATGTACTAACTGGAGGGACTGACTGAACTTTGTTTATATAATAAGCTTCACAGATACATTTACAAATATTTGCTAATGTACATTTCCTAAGGCAAATGTTTAATCGATCATAGCATAAAATGCAATGTCCAAAAAAACATTTAGAAAAACTTCGTATTTTATTCACACAGTAAGAATCTCAAGTACACACAAAACTTTACTACTTTCAAGAACACAGAACTCCTACAGCAACGGAAAGTTCTATGGAAGCCAAAACTACTTTCAATGGGCACTGGAAAGTACTCTTTGAGTGCCAAGTACTGACCTCAGACTAACAGAGCAGCAGGAGTGACCCTACCTTCCAGCCTTCTGGGGAGATGCTGAGCAGCGTGGTGGTGAATTCCATAATCCGGACCACAACTGTACATTTGCTGTAATTGTATCTTTCTCCCTCTTGTGGGCTGGGTCTGGGACCTACTGCCCCAGCGCCAAAGCACGTTTCTGCTGCTGTAATATCATGCATAGCAATGCTTTCTAAAAAGAAAGTCACTGCTTTCCAAAGTGAAGACTGTGTTTCAGTACCAAGAAAAAAATTACACTCAAATATTACCATATGCTTCCTTTTAATTTCACTAAGATTAATGTAAAATTCCTTCAAGTATAGGCATGGTATACTTTTATTCAAAATTCAAACTTAAAAAGCTTTAAAAAAATCATGGCAATTTCTATAAAATGTTTAAAAAGCTCATATGCTTTGATCCAGAATCAAAATTTTATCCTAATGAAATAATGGCACAATTGTAAAGATGTGCTTGTAAGGATGTTCATTACAGCAGCTTTTAATAATGAAACAACAGAAACAACCTAAATATCCCTCAAAGGAGCAACGAAGAGACAAATTATGGCAGTGGTCTTTTATGGAAACAACTGCATCAACTACCAAATGGACTTTGTCATAAAAGTCGCCAATCTGAAAGCATGAAGGTGCTGGCTCTCCTCTCCCATCTCCACTCCTTTCATGATCAGCCCTGTCTGCTTACAGGAAGAAAGACAAAACACCTTTCTCCTCTCTGCAGCCTCGCTGTACTTTTTAGACCAGCATGCAAGGACCTCCCAAACAAAGGGACAATTTTGAAAAGTGGGGTACGTGTTGAAAGAGAGTGTAAAGGACTGAAGAAGAGATCTTTTATAAGTCTGAGGATTTCCAATTCTTTGTTTTCATAAAATTTTAGTTCATCAAATTGCCAACTTGACAGATCATTAAAAATAATTCTGATGACAGGTCACTGTATATTCAAAAGAACTGAGAGAAAACACATTAAGAATCTAATACCCTAAAATCCAGTAGACAATGGGCTGTATGACACATTCCAATCACAGGGATGTTAAATGTGGAAAAAAAAGTGGACATTTTGGCATTATTCAAATATGGCACTTATTTAGGTGAACAAGTTTTTTTTTAGTAAAACCTATACAAAACAAAAACAATTCTAACCATATAATTTTACTTTTTATATGTGGTAATTATTTATCAAAACACGTATAGTTATAGTGGTCATACACAGAATGTGCCCTAATAAAAAAGGTCATGATAACCCAACACAGAAGAAACTTATAACAGCTAGACTGTTTTGTTGCAAAGATGTAGAGTTATAAGAAATACATAAGCATAATAACATAATACTTAGGATCAAAAATGTGAAGGGTATGGAATGGTAATAATAATTCAGGCACCTTGCAAAATTTCCAGTAAAGAAACTATTTTAAAGCTGTTAAATAAAGATGTTAAATAAAAAACCTCTATGGTATTTAGGCTCCACTGAACATGTTTTTTTAAGTAATGTTAACAGTTTTATGTTAAATGCCCATACTTATGACACACGACAGAAATTAACTTTTTCAATTACTTAAAGCAAAGAGGAATTTTTTGGTTAAGTCTGAAAGAAGGTACATTGTTTTTAATGTCTTCCACTCCTAACAAGGTATATAAATAAAACAGTTTGAAGACTGCTTAATTGTGTGACAGTTGCATAATGAGGTATTACATGGTCATTTAAATTAGCTCAATTATATATACCGACATAAAAAGACATCCAGTATTTTAAGTTTCTGTTTAAAAGTTTCATTTTAAAAATCAAATTATATCAAAGCATGCATAGGATCCCATTATGTTAAGAAATGTTTTAAATATATATATTATATGCATAGAAAAAGGTTAAAAAAGTAAACACTAATCTGTCTTAATGTTTGTCACTAGAGAATGCAAATCAGGGAAAAGGTTTTACGTATTTCCTACACTTTTTTTGTTTTTAAAATTTTCAGAATGATATAGGAGTTCTCTTAAAACAACAAATTTAAGGTACTACTTGCAACTGAACAGCTACTATTGCTATTTTTAAAGTTTCAGAACTTTTCTGACCCATCCCTCTGAGAATCCCATACTAAAATCTTGCAGAATCCCATACTTCAGAGTCAGAGCTTCTCAAAATCGCATAAAATCTGCTTTCCCAACCCCAGTGTGTGTGCGCACACATGACACACTCCCCACCATGGATGGTTCCCACTTTCTCCAACTAAAAGAAAGACAATAAGACAACCTGGTTCTTTTCCCCAAATTCACAAAACACAGACTTTATTCACCTCCAACAGAATTAAAAGAGAGACTAGTAGCTTCTTTAGCCAACCAGCACCACCAGAATGGATGCTCTGTCTACACTGAAAATCATTTAAATCACATAACACGATCTGCATGGCAAGCTGCGTGTTTAGCCCATGAGAGAGGATTTAGGTGGAATCCCCACTTCCAAGAGAGCCTCAAAAGCCCATGCACAGTATCAGCTGCCGTTGGCCCCGGATGCTCTGGACCAGAGAGATGCACCTCCAGGACCCAGGTCCTGTTCAGATCACCTGAAAGTTGGAGCCTGCCATCGCCTTCCCAGCACGGGCCCAGGAGCACACGAAATACTCCGCCCTGCATTCTGTTCTCTGCAGACAACACTGTTGTCATCATACTACAGGAAAAATGCTAAGGAACAGGACAATTTAAGAAAAATGAGGACATGCTACTCAGAAACATAAGATCACAGAGCCTCATGTTAGGAAGAACTCTTCTATTTTACACACACTTTTTTTTAAAGGTTTTTTTTTAGGTAGTCTCTACACCCAAAAGGGGCGCGAATCCTGAGACGAAGAGCCACATGCCCTATAGACTGAGCCAACCAGGTGCCCAGGAGGAAGTCTTGTAATGTGCTAAAGCAAAGAAAAAGTCAAAGGGTTACTTGATAAGAGGGTCTTCAAGGACCTGTTCAGGGCTCAGAACAGACAGATGCTAGGCAGGTTCCCACAACCTCAGTCGTGTACACCAGACTCTTGGCCTCACATAAGCTCAAGGAACAATGCAGGGACTAAACAAACACCACCCAATACCACCACTGTTAAGGATGATTCTGAGAGTGGCATCTGTCTAGTCAAAGACCCCAGTGCTGTTCTGCCCAAAGTGGCTCCAGGCAGAACTGGGCCACAGTAACTTGGAGCACAGGTTATACATACCCAGGATCTCAGGGGCCTCGAGGGTTTTCTCTTCAGTGAAGGTGTTGTAGCACTCTAGGGCCGCCAGGAGCATGTCCATCCACTGCAGGGCAGCTCGCAGGCTGAACGGCCCTTGCAGATGGAGGAGCGTGGGCTGAGCAACGATGCCTGACGGCCGATCACAACCCCCTCCTCCCCCCTCAAATGTGTTTATGAGGAAGGAAGTATCTTTGTTCTTGAGGATATCTTTCAGCCACAAAGAAGGTGACTTGTTGCCTTAAAAAAGAAACAAGATTAAAACACACTTTAAATAGCTTTCACATAATTAAAATTAATCACTGTAATAAATAATAATAATAAAGCCAGAATTAAGTGTGATATGTTAACAAAAAGAATCAGAGAACAAGACTGGCAATTTCACAGTATTTCAAATATAGCTTCCCTAAAGAGTCCCATATAAAGTACCTACCAAAGCAGTAAAATTTCAGAATGATAGGAGATCATTTTTTTTTTAACCACAGTAATCGTAACTTCTTTCACTGTAATTACTGCCAAGAAGGTCTTTCCATCAAAGCCATTCTCTTCAGTTACTTTAAACATTATATCAATGGCTGGATACCATTTGCATAGTTGTGAATGTCCTATCCTTTCCCTTGCCTTTTTTCTTGAAAATTATTACCCTAATTTTTTAGGAGTAATTTAAAGAATAAACACAAAAAAGAGCACTGCGACTCTCTAGTCCCTGTCCTACATCCTGGCTGTGCAGACCCTGCCTCTCTTGTGTCTTGGTTTTCTTGTCATAACGGTACTTACCTTTGAGGTTCCGACAAAGATCAATGAACTGAAGTAGTAAATATTTGAAAAAGTGTTTATATCACACAGTAAGTGCAATTTTATTAAATAAAAGAGTCAAATATCTGTTTTAAAAGACATTTTTTCTTTTAGGTATTAATCATTTTCTAAACTGAAAATGAAAAAAACATTAAATTTTATTTTGCATGCTCTGAAATCGGTGACTGCAAAGGTCAAATCATCCTGATGCTACTGAAGTTAAAGGAAAAATGGAAAACAATAATGTATTTCTGATGTAGTAAGAAATAGTTTTCCTATTGTGTTAAAAAAAAAAAACCTATCACAGCTATATAAGCAAAGTTTCAATATCCTGTTTTCAGGGTTTGCTTTAGAAAGAAATATTATTAAATCTTCTACTATCTTCACTAGAAATTGACAAAGAAAGGGGCACCTGGGTGGCTTAGTCGGTTAAGTGTCCGACTTTCGCTTGGGTCATGATCTCGCGGTTCGTGGGTTCGAGCTCCGCGTCGGGCTCTGTGCTGACTGCCAGCTCAGAGCCTGGAACCTGTTTCAGTCTTGACTCCCTCTCTCTCTGACCCTCCCCTGCTCACGCTGTCTCTCTCTCTCTCCTAGAAATAAAAAAAAAATTAAAAAAAAAAAAGAAATTGACAAAGAAAATAAAATACTGAGTAAAAATATTTAAGTTCTCTCTCACACGCTAAGAGTTGCAGAAGAGAAAGGACAGAAAGGACAGAAAAAGGCAGTATAGAGAAAGGAGAGGACAAGGGGACACAGAGAAGACATGGGCCTGGGAAAGCACATTCCAATTGCTAGGAATCTTCCCAGATCCCTGCCTCCTTCTCACTCCCCTTCCCAAAACTACAGCTTCTGTGACTCTGGCTTTCCATCCACAGGAATATCAGAAGTCAGAAGCCCCTGACACATGTCACAGGGACATGCCTGTGCTTGTCACTTCATCCCACGGATGTGGGTGCTGCCTAGCACCCCTGGTGACAGTGTAGTCTTATAGGGCACTAAAGGGTGGCTGAGCTGACTCTTGAGTTTGGTTCAAGTCATGCATGATCTGATGGCCATGGGATCAAGCCCCGCGTTGGGCTCCGTACTCAATCAAGCCTGCTTGATTCTCTCTCTCCCACTGTCCCTCCCCTGCTGGTTCGTTCTCTCATTCAATCAATCAATAAAGAGACACTTAACACTGTCCCTTAAAATGACTGGAAGCAGCATTATTAACAGCCAAGAGATGGAAGCAGCCCAAGTATCCACTGACTGAAGAATGGATAAGGAAGACATGATATAAACATTATTCAACCACAAAACAGAATGAAATCTTGCCATTTACAATGACATGGATGGAACTAGACAGGATTATGCCAAGTGAAGTCAGTCAGAAAAGACAAATACGATACGGTTTCACTCATGTGTGGAATTTAAGAACAAAACAAACAAACACGGGTGGCGGAGAAGAGAAGCAAACCAAGAAACAGACTCTTAATATAGAGAACAAACTGATGGTTATGAGACAGGAGTGGGGTGGGAGGAGCAGATAAACAGGTGGTGGGCAAGGAGTCCACTTATGATGAGCACCAGGGAATATACGAAGTGATGAACCACTATACTATACTCCTGAAACTAATACAACACTGTATGTTAACTGACTGGAATTAAACCAAAATTTCACAAAAACCCAAAACATCATTAGGAGTTCAATATAGCAGAGAGAGAGGCAGATGCACAATTGGAAGGCGCAGAGGAGGTAAGCCAAGGAACGCTCACGCCTTTCATGCAAAGTATATGTTGGTGGTAAGCAAGGTTCACCTACTACTTAGCATCCTTTCTTTAACAGAAACAATTCTGAGAGGCAGAGCTCCACTTACTTCATTAAAAATACATGAGGCCCCTACTGAAGGCAATGAAGAACAAGAGAAATGTACAGGACCAGTGAGTCTGATATCACTGGAAATTGTGTGGGCTACAGGAAAACCAGAGACCCAACCCGGAGGGAGGGAGGGCCGGCCAACTAGCAGTTGTGACATAATATCTGGGCCAAGTTTCCTTTAGAAAGAAGGAAAACACACCCCACCCTTGCACCTCATCCAATCTTCATGTACGTTACAGGACTGTTGTGAGAATGACAATGTAAGAAAACTAACTTTGTAGGGCCGCCTGGGTGGCTCAGTTCAGTAAGCAGCCAACTCTTGGTTTCTGCTCAGGTCAAGATCTTGTAGTTTGAAAGTTCAAGCCCCACAGTGGGATCTGTGCTGACACCACAGAGCCTGCTTGGGATTCTCTCTCTCTTCCTCTCTCTGCCCCTCCCCTGCTCATGCCCTCTCTCAAAATCAATAAATAAACTTAAAAAAAAACAAAGAAACTAACTTTGTTCATTAAAAGCAATAAACAAATATAAAATACTAATTATGTTATTAAAACAATTCTCTACATTAAAAAAATCCAGTTGCACATTACCACTATATACATAAAATTATAACAGACAAATATATACTACATATTTGTATGCCAAACAAAATATGTAGTACAAATACAATCATAATATATGCTACAGATTTATATAGCATCACAATATATTCCACAGTGTAACAAAATGTAGAATCTTCAAAGTTTCAGAACTACACCAAGTAATTTTTGTCTCCTTCTCTATAAGGAAAAAGCCCCAAAGTAGTACTCTACCCCATTTTCTAAAAAGAACCGCTCTCTCATGATGGTAGTGCACTGTCACTTTTCTTATCCAGAATCACACACCACAGCACATCTTTGTTCTGGACGCGTAACACAGTGCACTCCACGGGGGGGCCAGGGCCTGGGTCTTTCCTGGTTCTGGACGCATGCACGGTGCACTCCACAGGGGGGTCAGGGCCTGGGTTTGTCTTGGTTCTGGACGTGTGCACAGTGCACTCCACGAAGGGGGTAAGGGCCTGGGTCTGTCCTGAGGCATAGCTTCTCTAACCTATGCTCCCAAACCTGGGCTTGGACTTACTGGAGAACATAGAACAAATACATTTATTCGTAAGAAATTTAGTAATTATTTCAAGTCTATAAGTACAATTTAATGGCTTAGTGTAATAGTTATTTAAAAAGCACAGGCTCACTGTGTTCCCCTAGTCTCACAGTAATCTGAGATCATTTAGATTCAGGAGTCTAGCAATTTCTTTTTTTTTTTTTTTCTTTTTCTACAAATAGTTTATTGTCAAATTAGTTTCCACATAACACCCAGTGCTCATCCCCACAAGTGTCCTCCTCCATGCCCATCCCTCCTCCCCACCACATCCATCAGTCCTCAGTTTTGTCAGCATTCAAGAGTCTCTCATGGTTTGCCTCTCTCCCTTTCCCCCACTATTTCCGCCCTTCTTCTCCCTCTTGGTCCTCTGTTAAGTTCCTCCTAATCCTCCTATACGTGCACACATATGATATTTGTCCTTCACTGCCTGACTTATTTCGCTCAGCATAACACCCTCAAGGTCTATCCATGTTGCTACACATGGCCAGATTTCATTGTTTCTCATTGCCATGGAGTATTCCATGGTATAAATAAACCACATCTTCTTGATCCATTCATCTGTTGATGGACACTTAGGCTCTTTCCAGGTTTTAGCTATTGTGGAGAGTGCTGAGGAGTCTAGCAATTTCTTATTAATCACATGGTAAAACTTTTAAAAACTGCAGTATTTCATTAACTATTAATAAAAATTTCTAAATCTTAACTGAGTATCATGTTAACAACTGCAATGGTCACCCAACTCTTCTTCATTTCCTTTAAATAACACAGAAAAGCAAAAATGCAGTAGAATAGAAAAGATACTGGGATAGTCTAAATTTACTTCCTCATTATCATTTGACAGATAACAAATTAGCAGTTTTTTCTTTCTTTCTGTAAATCTTTGTGAAATGGAGAGCCCATAATTTATCCTTTGTCACGCAAATGACCCATAATGGTTATTGAACATACTTATCTTTTTATTAGGAACATTTTATTTGGTATATTCATCTGAATAATGGAA
>JAESUZ010000434.1:0-226609 GCA_017311185.1 Proteles cristata cristata | reverse complement strand
GAGAGAGAGAGACAGCGTGAGCAGGGAGGGTCAGAGAGAGAGGGAGACACAGACTCTGAAATAGGCTCCAGGCTCTGAGCTGGCAGTCAGCACAGAGCCCGACGCGGGGCTCGAACCCACGAACCGCGAGATCATGACCCAAATGAAAGTCGGACCCTTAGCTGACTAAGCCACCCAGGGGCCCCTCAATATATTTTTTTTTAATTCATGAATGAGATTACGTAGTACATGCAATTTTGCTTTCAGTTTTCACTTAACGTTATATAACCATTTTCCCATGCTATTACAAACTTCTCATAAACATAATTTTTAGTGGGTCCAAGGATTATCATTTACTGAATCATTCCACTCTTGTTGGATAGTTAGGCTGTTGAATTTTTGTGCGTGTTAAGCTTATTTTTCCTGTTACTATTAATATTGCCTTATGATAGTTATCCCCAAGTGCAATCACTAAATCAAACAATAAGAACACTTTGAAGGCTTATTTTAGGATTACTTTAGGAAAATAAAACCAATTTCTACAGCACACATATGAGTGTCTATTTCACTGCTTCCTTACCAGCACTGACAATTACTGGGTTTTAATTTATTAATATAGTAGGTGGAAAATATATAGTATTTTCATTAATTTGATTGCTACTGAGATTTAATTAGTTTTTTTCCATTTATTTATCAGTAATTTGTGGTTTGATATATGAATTATCCTTGAATGGCCTTTCCCCCATTTGTCCATGAGGGATTTAGTACTTTTATTACAAATTTGATCAAGCTGTTTATAGATTGACTGCTACCCTTTGTCACATTTTATTACAGACATTTTCCCCAGAATATTAATTGCCTCCTGTGTTTGTAATATGTTGATGCATTCCTTTGTTGTGTTAATGTGGAAAGCCCTCCATCCAGAAATTTGATTTTCGATCTAATTTGCTTCTAATTCATATGGTTTGTCTCTTTCTCTCTCTCTCTCTTTTTTTTTTTTTTTTTTTTTAACATTTACCTCCTTATTCCAGCTGGTATTCATTTCAGGGCTCAGTGTGAAGGGAGA
Organism: Proteles cristata cristata; assembly: GCA_017311185.1. NCBI lineage: Eukaryota > Metazoa > Chordata > Mammalia > Carnivora > Hyaenidae > Proteles > Proteles cristata. Next base: position 225,564 of record JAESUZ010000434.1, on the reverse strand, counting down.
CTAAATTATTATCCCCTTCACCTCCCATACTTAGACAGCAGTACCTATACTGTTGCTTGAGAGAATAATGCTCCCTTTGCCAGTGATTTGTGGTCCTCTGGGGACCATGTGATAAATCCTGAAGGAAGCCAAATTTGTTTCTAGGCTCTGTGATCTAGCTATCCATTCTTATGTCAGTTCCACACTTTCTTAAATTAAAGCTTTAGGATAGGTGAAAAATAATATAACTCTTTGCAATTTTGATGATTTTGATATTAGCTCTTTCCTCTATACTCTTTCAGATTACTTTTAGGATAATTTTTTAAGCCCCTTTCCCTCCAAAGAGTTCCTATTTGAATATGGAGTACAAACCGAGGTTACACTTGTGAACTATTTCACAGGGAATCACCATCTTTATAATGCCATCTACCCATTAAGGAATATTGTGTGTTTCCTCATTTGTTGAAGACTTTGTCTGGAATCTCTCAGGCTGGTTTTGTGATTTTCTTCAGAGAAATTTTGCACATTTCTAAGTAATGTTACTGAAGTATTTTTATGGCTTTAAAAAATGAGCTTTGGTTGCACTAAAATATCTCACTGGTTAATCTTGTCATTTAAAACAGCTGTTGATTTTTGTTTATTAATTTTGCATCTAAATACTCTTATTTATTCATTAGTGGCTAAACTATCTTCTTAATTCTAATCTTTATTAGTGGGTTCTTTTGGGGTTTTCATATGCATAATCATATCAAATTATTTTATCTCCTTCCAAGGGTCATGGATGTTGCTGCAATTTTTTTAATTAGGCCTATTGATGTAATATATTTTGTTTATAGATTTCCTAATGCTAAATCATCCTTGCCTTTCTGGGATAAAATCTACTTGGTTATAACAGATCTATTTGCTACCATTTCATTTAGAACTTTCACATCTACTCATGTCAGATAAGTCCACAGACTTGCTTGCTCGTAATATACTATCATGATATTTGGACAAGTTTATCTTTTTTATGTTCTAGATCAGTCAACATAGCAGAGCAGCTATATAATTTTCTGAAAATTTAAATCAACTTACCTATAAAAATCATAAGTTCGGTGACCTCCAAATTCAGAACTTTTCATTTTATTTTATGAATTTTAATCTTTTCTGATTTTTTAATTGATTTTTTTAAGTAAAGTGTGGTGATATTTGTTTTTTTAAAACATCTTCTAAGGGTGCCTGGGTGACTCAGTTGGGTAAGCCTCCTACTTCAGCTTAGATAATGATCTCACGGTTCATGGGTTTGAGCCCCACATCGGGCTCTGTGCTGACAGCTCAGAGCCTGGAGCCTGCTTCAGATTCTGTGTCTCCTTCTCTCCCTGCCCCTCCCCTGCTCATACTCTGCCTCTCTGTCTCAAAAATAAATAAACATTAAAAAAAAATTTTTTAAACATCTCCTATTTTATCATTTTCCCCAAAATCAACATAGAGTTGTAAATAGCTTTTATTATATTTTTATCTATTATATATCTTTTTTAATATTTTGATTGTATTTCTGCTTTATTTCTGTTTCTTTCTTGATTTTACAGAATTTCCTTTCTCTGTTTTCTAGTTAATTAGTTTGGGGCATTACTGTATTATGTCCTTCCATATATTTTCTTAGTTACTAGAGCCTTTTTAAGTTTATGTATTTTGAGAGAGAGAGAGAGAGAGAGGTGGGAGAAGAGGGGCAGAGAGAGAGGGAGAGAGAATCCCAAAGAGGCCCCATGCTTCAGTACAGGGCCCGACATGGGGTTTGATCCCACGAACCATGACACATGACCTGAGCCAAAATCAAGAGTCAGACGGCTTAACCAACTGAGCCACCCAGGCATCTCCTCCACATATGTAATTTCACATTTAATAACATATTTCACCCAATATATCCAAAATTTCAACATGTAATTGATATTTTTAAAATATAAGACATTTTACATTCTTTGATACTAAGTCTTCCAAAACTTCCATCTATTTTATATTCACAGCACATCTCAGTGTGTATAGCCACATTTCAAGCACTCAGTACTCATGTCGCTGGTGGCTACCATATTGGACAGCATAGGTTTGGATGATGTATTTCTTTCCTCTCTTTAATAGCTAAAATAGTTAAGACTATAAACTTACCTTTCATTATAGCTTTGACCACATCCCACAAGTTTTTATAACTCTCTATTTCCTAATCTATTATCACACATTTGATTATATCTTCGTTCCATCTTTCTTTAGAAGACTATTTTTAAACACCCAAGTAGTTGGCTATTTTTTTATCGTTCTTAATTCTTGGCCCAAGTATGTAACCTCCACAATCTCTGTGTTTTGAAATTGATAGTGAATCACAACTTACATGAGGCTAGTCTCACTTTAGTGTTATTAATTACATTATTTAAATCAGCTAAGTAATTAAATTTTGTCAGTCAGCCGTGGAATATTAGTGGTTTCATTTCCAAATACTGTTCTTCCTATTTTTTTCTTGTATTTCAATAGATTTTGTTTTATATATTTTGAGTCAGTGCAATGTAGTATATAATCTTTTCTGTTATCTATTATGAATGTAATTATATATATATATAACCTTTTTTATCTTACTTAATCATTGTTATTTTCACAACTACTTTGATTTTACTAGTGCTTTCATTTTATTTTTATTTGCCCACAATTATTTTTACCCATCCATTTATTTTATAGATCCTGTTTTCAGTTTGGCTAATGGTTACTAGTATTGACTCTTAACTCCTGTTTCTGTGGTTACCATACTTAAGAAAAACACAATAGCTTGTGAATCCTTAGGGTCTAAATTATGAAATTTGTATGCCTTACAGTCTTCTGTTCTTTTCCTACCAGTATTTATCAGTCTGCAGTAATTTAATCTTAGATTATTAAATCACTACTACTAGAAGCTTCTTATTCAAATTACATTTAAAGATTAAATAGCTTCTCTTTCAAGGATTATTTCCGGCTTTTGATTCTTCTATCTTTCAACCAAAGTTATAATTACTTACTTTAACTTCGTAAGTCTACTTGGTTTCAGTTTTCACTTCTGGTCCCACTATACTATGATTTCCTCAAGTGGAGTCTAAATTTTGTCGGCCGGGCATGCTCTTAAGAAAGTTTTTAAATTTTTAAAGTATTTTTCACTGTGGAAAAAGAAAGCACCACATAAGTAAAATGTATCATCTCGGCCAGTTGTATGTGTGCAGTTGGGTCATGTTAGGTATAGTCACACATACAACCCGTCTCCAAAACTTTTTCATCTTGCAGAACTGAAACTCTAACCCATTAAGCAATTCTCCAGTCCCTTCTCTCCCCAGCCACCAGCAACCACCATCCTACTTTCTGTTTCTGTGATATTGACTTCCCTAGATACCTATGGGGGGGGTCATATAATATTTGTCATTTTCTGGCTTGCATATTTCAATTAGCATAATGTCCTCAACGTTCACCTGTGTGGTAGCACGTGTCAGAATTTCCTTCCTTATTAAGCATGTAGGTAGGACTCTTAAGAACATTTGCTTATGTAAGATGCGTCTCTCCTGCTTTTGCTCGGAGCTCTGTGGGTTCTTTTCCCCTCAAACAAATGAAGATGTTGCCTCCGTGTCTCTGAGTTTTAACATCAAATCCAGAAATGTAAGGCCAACCACATTTTTGTTCCTTTGTAAGGAACCCAGGGTTGTCCCCCCACCAAGCTGTTTTTAGAATTTTTCTTTTTCTTGAAATTAAAAAAGAAAATCCTCCTGCTAAGTATCAATGGTGGGGCTCCGGAACGCCGTGAGCCCTTTCTCCCTGAAGAGTCTGTTCTTCTTTGGCTTTTGGTTTTCAACTCAAAGGGTTTCACTCTGGTCTCTTTATTCCATTTATTCTGGGATCCTTTTTGAAAACCTCTATAATTCATAGGCTAGACATCCGTCCACTCAGGCTTCTCCTTTTCCATTTCTTTTTCATCTATCTATCTTTGTCTTTGGCCTTCTAGTTATTTTCCAAGTTTGTCTTATGTACAACTTTTTCTGCAGAACCCATTCTGTCCTTCGTTGCCTTCGGCTCACATTCTCATGTTGCTGTGGTTTCCCTCACTCCCACTCGGTTCCCCCCGAATGCCACCTCCCATCTTACACGTCCTCTCTGGGTGGGGCTGTTAGCGAGTCATGATCCCTACTTTTGAATGCCCCTCCAACATGACGCAAAATGCACCTAAAAGCCCACATGTTTTGTACTTGAATTTTTAATTTATTTATTCTTGGTACATTATCTTCATTTTCAAAACCATGCATTACCATTAGGTCTGCAGGGTAACAAGCCCCTATTCTGCTATGCAGGTTTTTCCCAGAGACAACATATTGCTTTTCTCTTCCCTTACCCTTGAATGACAAAGGCTCGATTTGGTTTTAGGGTGAGCCGTAGGGATCATCCTTGGAATTCTCAAGGATGTGAATAGTAGTAGAGTCTTCCTGTGCACACCCCAAGTCTGATTTCCAGTATTTAGCAAGTGTTCAGTTCCTAAGTATGTTTTGCTAGCCCCAAACAGAATCTTCTCTTGAGGCTACTGATTACCAGGAAGAAACGGAGTCAAGCTGCAGTTCTTTGATCAGATGTAATCATTTTTTTTTAAGTTTTTAATGTTTTATTTATTTCTGAGACAGAAAGAGAGAGACACAGAGTGTGAGTGGGGGAGGGGCAGAGAGAGAGGGAGACACAGAATCCGAAACAGGCTCCAGCCTCTGAGCTGTCAACACAGAGCCCAATGCAGGGCCCGAACCCACGAACTGTGAGATCATGACCCGAGCTGAAGTTGGACGTCCAACCAACTGAGCTACCCAGGAGCCTCAGATGTAATCATTTTTTAAACTCTAGCTTCTGGTATGCACGGCCCCAAGCCTTTTCCTGACTGAGAGCACTTTACCTGACAGTACCATGCCTCTGAGGACACAGGATACCTTAGGCCCCTGAATCTCCAGGGACCAGAGCAAGAGCAGCGCTGATAGGAGCTGCCCTGGTGCGAGGGACGGGGTATGCAAGCAGTCACAGACTGCCTACCAGCCAGGGCCAGCAGGGGAAGGGCTGAAGGTCGAGCAGCCTACCCATCTACCCCTTGACTTTGGTCTGCTGGGTAGGAGGCTAAGCTGCTCTGGGCAGCAAGAACTTCCCAGTGACAGCACTTTAATTAGTGGTGTTAACCTCCCGAGTGTGGTGAGGACTCTGTTGGTAAACTGTTATCTTCCTTCCCAGTGTTATGTGGGGATTTCTTCTGCTACGTCTGCCGGCACAGGTATTTTTCTGGGAGATGGGGCAAGGATAACTCAGGCACTGACAGAGGGCTGTGATTTAACTCCCAGGTCGGCACTTATAAAGGCCCGGAGTTGTGGTTCTCAGCCATGGTTGCACAATGGAATTACCTGGAAGCTTTCACAGATTACCAGTGCCCCGGCCTCACAAGCCTCTCTTCGGCAGAGTCCAAATGTCTGTAGCTTCTGAGTTCCTCCGGGTGACTCCAGTGTACAACCATGGCTGAGAGCCTTTAGGCCAGATTCGAGAGCAATGGTAGGGCATAGGTTCTTACTCAGATTCTAGTACTAAGCAACCTCAGTCCAGTCTTAACCTCTTTGTGCCTTAGTTTCCCCCATTTGAACGTGAGAATGCTAATGTCTGCCTCTGCTCTAACCACCTAAGGATATAGTGGGACAAATACAGATTGAGGAGATTCAACACTTCTAAGGCAGCAGGCCAGGGCCCTTTGTAGACCCTAGGGTGGTGGGCAAAGTCATTTATTCACTCACAAGCACCTAGAATAGCACCAGGCAGCCCCTCTGGGCTCCCTGCTCCAGGTCCTGCACTAGGAAGGAGCCCCCACTGCTGTTGGAGTCTCTGGCTAAACCCAGGAGACACTGCCCTGTCTCTGACTCCAGGACGGGGGAGAGCTCCGTGCACTGGCCAACCACAGTTGTCCACAAGTAAACATTTCAGTGGGGAGCGAGGGGGGAGGCAGGAGGCCTGAGGCTCAGAGTGAGGCCTCTGAGATCTGTGAGTGTGAGTGGACTTCTGGGGCAGGATGAACCTGAAGCTCAGTGGAAAATTCAGACAGAAAGTCAGTAAGACTTGGGCTCTGATGTACTACTTTTCCAGTTTAAAGCACCATAAAAAAAAAAGAAGAAGAAGAAGAAGAAGAGGAAGGGCGCCTAGGTGGCTTAGTCAGTTAAGCGTCAGACTTCAGCTCAGGTCATGATTCAAGGTTTGTGGGTTGAGCCCCACATTGGGCTCTCTGCTCTCAGCACAGAGCCTCCTTTGGATCCTCTGTCCCCGTCTCTCTCTGCCCCTCCCCACTTGCACTTTTCCTCTCTCTCTCTCTCAAAAATAAACATTAAAAAATTTTTTTAAGGTTTTTAAAAATTTATTTATGAAAGAGAGACAGCACGAGCAGGGGAGGATCAGAGAAAGGGAGATTCAGAAGCAGGCTCCAGGCTCTGAGCTAGCCGTCAGCACAAAGCCCAATGTGGGGCTCGAACCCACAAACCGTGAGATCATGACCTGAGCCGAAGTTGGACGCTTAACAGACTGAGCCACCCAGGTGCCCCAAACATAAAAAAAATGTTTAAATAAAAATAAAAAATAAAAAGGAAGAGGAGACAAAGCTTGGTGTCCAGAGTAGGCAGATCTGGGTTCATATTCCAGCTCTACCGTGGGCAGATTGGGTAACTTCTCTAACCTCCGTTTCACCATCTATTAAATGGGGCAATAACAGGACCTGCCTCATGGGGTCATTGAGATGATTAAATATGAACAGTTAGGGTGCTTGGCTCAGTGTCTGGTGCACAGGCAGTGGCTCCTGTCGCTATTGTTTTAAACACACGCACGCTTTAAACTGGTGACACTCTGAAATTATAATCTGTGACCCAGGCTCATCAGAAACAGACCCTGGAGTGACATCTCTTGGAGATCTCCGCCAGCCCAGATTTGCCAGCTGAGGAGGCTGAGGCCCCGTCTGCCCTTTTAGGCTTCTAGATAGCACTTCCGTTGTACACAAGGGACAGGCATTAACCACATCTTCTGTGAGGACCTTCCTTCTCTGGAGATTCTGAGATTCTGGCATCAAGGAAAATGTGTGGCCAAAATGAGCGATGGGGCGGGTACTGGGCGGTGGGAACAGGCTGCAGCTCGTTCTACGGCATGTATCCTCCCGTGTCTTTCCTCTCCGAGGCACAGGCACCCAGATCCGGAATCTTGGTATCATCTTTGAGTCTTCCTTTCCCTGCGGTCCATCGCTCCGCGACTCCTCTTGACAATGCACCAACCCTGTGTCAGGCAGCTCGACAAAACAACCACAGAAATCCTAATGGCACACGATAGTGTATGGTCATCAGATTATGTGCCTACAACTTGGCTGGGGGTCACATGATCTAGTCTAGACTTGGGCAGGGCCCTGCTTCACCTGTCTCCCCTCTTCCCTTTGGGACCATCAGACCAGCCCACAGATGGCCTTCTCATGACAGCGAGAGAAACACAAGAGAGTAAACATAAGGCCTTATCGTAAGGCCTGGGATCGGAACTGGTGCCCTGTCACTTCTGCCTCATTCTGTTGGCCAGAGCAAGTCACATAGCCAAACCCAAACACAAGGGATAGGGAGATATATTTCTGAATATAATCTAACCTACCTCAGATTCTTATCTCTCAAATGCCGGAGAGTTGGGGTTTCATTCAGCCCGCACTTCTGTAGTGGCCTCCTCTCTGGTCTCTGTATCCGTGCCATAATTAACCTTGTAAGGAGCCTAGATATGACCATGGCATTTCATGATCTCCCCCCCAATCTCCCGCCAAAACCATCACACAAAATGCAGCTCCCTGGCTGGTTTCAGTGATCCATACTCTAGCCTCACCCATGCTGGACCCGGGCTGGGTTATACCTCCCTGTTTCCCAAACACTCGTGTTACCCTCCCTACATCGCTCTTCTTTCCACCCAAAATACCCCACATTCTGCTGTCGGAACCCTAGCTCTTTCACGGCCTTGATTTCCAATAATTTCCGCCTCTGAGCTCCCAAAGACCTTTCATCTGGAACCACCCCCCTGTCCCCAGTGGCTTTAATACCTTCATTCTTGTATATCACAGTTACCAGTGGACATGTCATGTCCTAGTTCTTAATATGGGGCCTGGCACACAATGGGGCAATACTGTTTTTAAGGAGGATACATGGATGCCTCTAATCTTGCTACTATCCCTAACCGGGCAGTGGCTGTAGCTGTCTCTAGCCCAGTGCTGCCGCCATGATGGGCCTCGATCCCCAATTGCTGACGTGCAGGACAATATTCTGGTTACCCTCCCTCATGCGGAGGGCATGCTTTGGAGGTTAGCAACCCCTACTGGTAGTTTAACCAGCGGGGGTCGAATGGGGGAGGCGATGACTCTGGGAAAGGTGTTGTCTGCCCTTCATCTCACTCCCCCACCTTGGTATTGGGGTCAGCAAGGCAAGGCCACCGGGCCCCCCATCTGGGACCTGAAGAAGTGCTGTGGACAGGGTGGCTCTGCTACCCACCAGCGAGTCCCCAGCCCTCACCCACCCCCCTAAGCCCCTGACAGCATGGTGTTGACCGGTTGCTCCAGTCTAGCCCTGGGCCAGTGGGCATGACGGCCAAGCAGGCTGACGCCGGCAAGGCTGACTCGGTCTCTTGTGCTTCCACAGAAGGACTTCACGGTGCGGGAGGAGCTGCAGCAGCAGGACGTGGAACGCTGGCTTGGCTTCATCACCTTCCTGTGCGAGGTGTTCGGCACCATGCGCAGCAGCACGGGCGAGCCCTTCCGCGTGCTCGTCTGCCCCATCTACACCTGCCTCAGGGAGGTAAGACCCTCGCCGCTCTGCCTGAGAACGCCACCTTGGGCCGTCTGTAAGCAAAACCCAGATGCGCCAGCAAAGCTACAGGGCTCGTACCACTTACAGGGTGATCAATCCTTTGGTAACGAGGAATGTACCTCCCCCAGCTTCCATTTACCAAAGCCAGGCTTCCATTTATTTGGTTGATGGAAAGGGGAAAATCCCCCCAGCACTCACCCCCCAGCCACAGACAGCATGGGGTTGACCAGTTGCCCTGGACTAGCCCTGATCCAGTAGGCACTACAGCCAAGCAGTATGGCCATGATCTAAAGGGGAAAAGCCATCCAAAGGAAAGTGTTATTCACTCAGAGGACACTAACTCGGTCCTCATAATCTAGCCCGCTGCCTGCAGGGAGGAGGCTTCCAGGCAGTATTCACTGAATGAGTAGATCTTTGGTCTGGATTGGTTTACCGTGGAGTTATTTATTTTAAAAAATATATATTGGCTTCTAAATTTCACCTAAAAAAGAAATAATAAGAATTACTGAGAAACCTTTGAGAAGCAAGAGGTCAGGGGTGGATTTGCCCTACCTGGGGTGATGACCCACTTCAGAAGGTCACCCTGGCTACACCCCAGGGGCTAGAATTGGAAGGGACAAACACAGAAGCTGGGAACTCATTACGGGGCTGTCAGTGTCGTCCCGTGACAGGGTGGTGGCTCAGAAAGCAGCCATGCCAGTGTGAAGGAGGACCGTATGCCAGTTATGTTTTTGGGTTGGAGCCGACAAGAGGGACATGGGCTCCTGGTGCCGCCATTATCTGGGATGGGGAGGGCTGGACAAACACCAGGAGTCATTTTCTTCTGTTTGGGTGACCTCGTGATCACCAGAGAGCTGTCCTGTGGTTGCTCAAGTAGAGCGTCTGAAAATCAGGAAGCGGTTGGCCCTGGGGACATGGAATTGAGTGTTGCGTGAAGTGGCAGTATGCACCCGGTGCTCGAGGCGGGGGACCCGATGGCATGACCCAGGGAGAAGGTGTAGATGGAGGAGTAGCCAGGAGGACGCGAGTCAGAGGAGGCTTCAGGAGGGCCGAGAATCATCCCACCAGGACCTGGTGCGAGCCCACAAGTCACATGTGCTGTCCCTCCCCCCCCCTCCCCCCCAGCAGCAGCCCCAGGACCGAGGGAGGAGCAGCCTCTGGGGGGGTCAGTAGGCCCAGACAGAGAAGTGGCGGGGGTTTAGCAACAAGGAGGTTGGGGGCCTGTGGTGTCAGTGGAGCGAGCACGGAAGCCACGTGGGGTCAAGCCGGGAAGTCAGTGGAGGTGAGGACGTAGTGCAGACAAGTCTTTGGAGAAGTGCTTCTGTGAAAGGCAACAGGGAAGAGGAACTTGTCAGCTCCAGTGGAGGTGTGGCATCAGGGGACATTTCTGTGTGTTTGAATGGAAGAGATAATAAAACAGTGTAAGAGAAGGGAAGGGGTGTTTGTAAATGTCTTGGGAAGCATCGGCTTATAGGAACCAGGGTGCTCACCCCAGGCTGTGTGGATGCTCACAGAGCACGCAGACCTCTCTTGGGCACCTTGGAGACCCAGCAGCCTTGAACCTTCCGTGTAGCCAAACATACTTCTTAACAAATGCGCTCAGTTTCAGAGTTCTTTCTCAGAATCAGAAAACAGCCTCTTCCAACCGTTGGTCATTCTCAAAGTGTCGTAAGCTCGAACGCAGCACCGCAAGAGCCCGTACATGTCCATTTGCCATCCCTCCAGGGTGACTTTGAGAGCAGCCCTCTTGGAAACAGGATGGCCTCTCCGGGTCCCCCCACCCCTGCCTGAATTGCCCTGTGCCCCTGGCAGCCCAGCTCAAGGCAGGGAGCGGCGCTGTTCGAGGGCAGTGACCTGAGTTGCCCCCAACACGTTCCCTCTGCGTGTTTCGGGCACCTCCTGGTGCTGCCATCGCCTGCTCCCCCGGGCAGGAGGCAGGCCTGCAGCTGAGCGCCGGCCCTGGCTGCCAGGATGCTTCTAACACCACCCAAGGCAGCGCGAACTTTCGGGTGTGAGATCTGGAAGGTGCCGGGAGATCTGCGCAAAAGCCAAGGAGCTTCCCCTAACGCACACTTGTTGGATACGGTGACGTCACAAACCCAAGTGCCTGCCACGCTTACGCAAACTTGAAGAGTAAATAGTTCATCCATGACTTTCACCATTCTGTAAAAGAGGAAAGGAGCGCCCTGTGCTCCAAGCTCTCTGCTTGAGGCCCACCGTGAGGTGGTTCAAGAGCACCCTGCTGAGGTTCAAATCCTGCCTCTGCCAGTTTTCAGCTCTGCCATCTTGGGAGAGAGCTCACCTGCTCTGAGCCTTTGTTCCTCATCTGTAGAGCGGGATCGTGCTACCGACCCTGAAGGGGGTTAGGGGGAAAGACGTGGTGTGGAGTGGGTGCTAAGCGCGCCGGGACAAGTAGGCTAGAGTGTGGGAGGAAATGCCCAAGGGACTTGTTCTTAGGCACTCGGTGGCTTTCAGAGAGCTGGGTGTCCTCCAGTCTGGCTTAGGGCTGGGCACATGCCCAATCTTAAAGGGGCACAGAGGCTGAGAGCCCTGCCCAGGGACACATAGCCAGTCAATGCCAGAACTGGCCCAGAGCATTTCACCTACCAATCTAGGGCTCTTTCCAATAAATAGAGAACTTAGCTTCCCTAAAACAGGGCCTTAAGAAAAAATGGGAACGTAAAAAAGTCTGACACCCTGGAGACCCCTGAATTCTCAGAATCTGTTGCTGCCTCCCCTATCTTATGTCACACACACACACACACACACACACACACACACACTCATACCTAGGCCTGACTGACATTCCAAAGCAGGTTGGGCCAGCTCTAAGAAGTTTCTAGAAGCCAAAGCCACTGCTGCTGCCTCTCTCTCTATGCTGGAAAGGTTTAGGGTATTCCCCTGAGACCATGCATATGGCCAACCCCAAATCTACAGGGCCCACCCTACCCTGGGTCCTCCCATGTTCCAGAACCCCCCCAGGCCCACGTTGCCAGCTGCCCACCAGATACACCCAGGTCATGCCCCAAGCCCCTCCAACAAGATGTGGCCAGAGCTGTTCTCCAAGGCCTTCCTGCACAGTCCAGGTCCCGGTGTGCCCAGACCCATGCTTCCTGCCTTCCCGCAGCCAGGCAACAGCCCCAGAACTCACCCGATGGCCTTTTCTTATAGTCATGGGCCACCCACACCCAGCCTATTCTCTTCGTCTGCACACCCTCCAGGGCTTCCTCCTCCCCTTTCCTCTGGCGCCTCGATCAAACACAGGCCCACGGGCCATCTTGGTGTGATAAGTCTCATTTAGAATAAACCTAAGAGGAAGATACAAAATCCTCACACCCCTACCGCAGCCTTGGGATCCTCGGCTCACAGAGGCCACCCTCACTGGACCCGAGGCTCGCTAGCCCCCATGCCCCTTTAAGACTGAGTGTGAGCTTGGCCCCAAAGCCACTTAGACTGGAGGCCACCAAGGGCTCTGAGAGCCACCCTGCCCTAGAAGGAGTCCCTGGGCACTTCCTTGCACACTCTGACCTAGATGAATTAACCATTCTCTCAGTTACTCAAGCTTGAGACCTTGGACTCCATTCTTGGAGTGTCTCTCTTCATGGCCCCAACACCTCTTCCCAGGCCCAGCCTAAGTTCCCTCTTCTGGGAAGTTCCCCATCCCCACCCCCAGCGGAGCACAGAGATGCTCCCAAGAGCAAGGCATTGCCCTCCACCATTACAGATCCATCCTTTCCATGGTGCCTTAGTTTTTTAGTATTTGGTAATTTCGTATTTAATTTATTTAGCAATTTAGTCTTTAGGAACTAACAGCACAGTGAAAGGCATTGTCCAAAGCACATCATGCATTCTTTTCTCTTTTAACTCTGAAGATGATCATACCCGGTTGCTAGAGAACAGAGAGGTCAGGCAGTTTGCTCCGGGCCACACAGCAGAGTCTGCACTGGAACCTAGGTCTGACTGCTAGAGTGTCTCTCCGCTCCTGACCACTCTGCTCATGCCTCGTGAAGCACCTTTCTCTTTTCCTCGGTCTATAACCCAGATCCTGCTACACAGTGGAAGCCAACCAGGCCATCGGGGAATTGATTCCGCTTTTGCCATAAATAACACGTGCCGATCAGATCTTTCTTTGAGGGATGGGGAAGAATAATTTTCCGTGAGCACGTTTCATTGTTTAAGTGCAAATGGCTCTGCCAAGACGGTTTTCAAAGTGATTGAAGAGTATTATTGGTGCCTGGAAGGTGCGGGAGTCTCCTTTCCCTCCTGTTTACTGCTCATGTTTGCTTCTCGAGCTCTTTTTTAGTTTTCGTTTTTTTTTTTTTAAGATTTTTTTTTAAGTAATCTCTACACCCGGTGTCAGGCTCAAATTTACAATCCCAAAATCAAGCATCACATGCTCTACTGACTGAGCCATCCAGATGCCCCTCTTTTTTTAATGTTTTTAATGTTGATAAAATTTTATTGTCATAAGAACACTTACTTAATATGTGGTCTACCCTCTTAATAGATTTTTAAGTGTCCATTACAGTATCCTTACTTCTAGGAACAGTGTCATGCAGATCTCTAGAATTTATTCGTCTGGCATAACAGAAATTTTGTGCCTGGTGATTAGCAGCTCACACCCCTCCGTTCCCAGCCTCTAGCATCCACCCTTCTATTCTTTGCTTCTACAAGTTCACTATTTTAAATATCCTGTGCAAGTAGAAATATGTAATATGTGTCCCTCTGTGACTGGCTTATTTCACTTAGCATAATGTCTCCCGGGTTCATCCATGTTGCCCCATGCTGCAGAATTTTCTTCTTTTATAAAGTGGAATAGTACAGTTGATTCTTGAACAACATGGGAGTCCATTTATATCAAGAGTTTTTACAGTACAGCACTGTAAATGTATTTTCTCTTTCTTATGATTTTCTTAGTAATATTTTCCCTCCTCTAGCTTACTTTAGTATACAAATACGATGTATAATACATATAACACACAGAATAAGCATTAATTGACTGTTTATGTTATTGGTAAGGCTTCTGGTCGACAGTAGGCTATTCGTTAAGTTTTGCTGGATAATATGGTAGTTCTATTTTTAACTTCTTGTTTGTCTTTCAGAGTAGCTATTTCTCTACTTTCTCGCCAACACTTGTCTTCTTTTTTTAAATAATAATAATATCCATCCTCACAGATGTGAAGCAGTGTTGATTTGCATTTCCCTGATGATGAGTGACATTGAGCACCTTTTCATTTACTTGTTGGCCATTTGTATGTCTTCTTTGGGAAAATGTCTATTCAGGTCCTTAGCTCATTTTTTTTGGTCCGGTTATTAGGTTTTCTGCTTATTGGGTTATAGGAGTTCCTTATGTATTTTGAAAATTAACCCATTATCAGATACGTGGCTTGCAAATATTTTCTTCCATACTGTAAGTTGCCTTTCACTCTGGGGCATGTGTGTGTGTGTGTGTGTGTGTGTGTGTGTGTGTGTGGTATAAGATAAGAGTCCAATTTCATTCTTTGGCGCATGAATACTCCCAGCACCATTTGTTGAAGAAACTCCTTTCCCCACTGTGTGCTCTTGGCACCTTGTGGAAGATCATTCAACCACATATGCATGGATTTATTTCTGGACTCTCAGTTCTATCCCATTGGTCTATATGTATGTTTTAATTACCATAGCTTTGGAATATATTCTAAAATTAGGATGGGTAGTGCTTCCTGATATGTTCTTTTTCAAATTGTTTCAAGATTGTTTGAGCTATACGAATCTTTTGTGATTCTATATGAATTTTAGAATTGTCTGTTCTATTTCTTTAAAAAATGCCATTGTAATTTTGATAGGGATTGCACTGAATACGTTGGTCACTTTGGGTGGTATGGACATTTTAACAATATTATATCTTACAAACCAAGGTCAGGAACACGACAGGGGTGCCCACTTTAAACACTCCGGCTTAACGCAGTATTAGAAGTCCTAGCCACAGCAACTAGGCAAGAAAAAAGAAAGAGAAGACATCCACATTGAAAAGGAAGAGCCAAAATTGTCTCCATGTGCAGATGGCATGATCTTGTGTATAGAAAACCCTAAAGATTCTTTAAAAAGGAAAGAAAAGAAAGAAAAAAGGAAACCCTACTCGGCCCAAAAAACAACAACAACAAAGGTTAGAACTAATAAATAAACTCAGTTAAGTTGCCAGATATAAAATCAATACACAAAAATCAACTGTGTTTCTCTACACTGATAACAAACTACCTGAAAAGAAAATTGGTAAAATAGTTCACTTTACAGTAGCATGAGAAAGCGTAAAATACTTAGGAATCAACATAACTAAGGAAGTAAAAGACTTATCCACTGAAAACTGCAAAATGTTAATGACTGAAATTAAAATTTGTTTATAGTTTATTTACTTTTGAGACAGAGAGAGACCAAACACCAGCGGGGGGAGGGGCAGAGAGAGAGAGGGAGACACAGAAACCGAAGCAGGCCGGGCTCTGAGCTGTCAGCTGGAGTCAACCTGCGAACCATTTAATTGGTTGGGGGGGTGGCAGGGAGGGGGGTCCTCTCCTCACACCCTTTCCCTGACCCTACAACACCCTTGGCTCGCTCCGCTCCTCTATCACCTCTATGACCCAGTGGTGATCTTGTCAAACTGTCCCAAGATACCGTTGACTGCTTCTCCCTGGGCACCTTTCTTCAAGAGCTTCATCAAGAATTCCTCTGGCAGGGAATGCCGGGGTGGCTTTTAACCCCTTACATCTGTTTCCTCTGAGCAGACTTTCCCCCTGTACTAGGTGCCTGTTTCTACCCACTCTGTCTCAGCCTTTCTGTCTCCATTCCAACGTCCCAGCCCGTCTCTACCCGTGAATCCCAGCCTCCTCTTCTGAGTCTTGTAGCCACAGCCAGAGGCCAGGAGTGGGGGACAGGAACAGGGAGGGGGTTGCCCTGTGCCAACAACCTCTCACCCCTCTGCACCTCCCTCTGCCCCCCTCTGTATGGTTGGCTCCCTGGCCGTCCTTCCCTCCAGGCCCCAGAAACCCCATCCGCCCCTCCCTGCCTTTGGCAGAGGAAGGGCAGGGAGGGCGCAGGTCGCTCCGAGGGGTGTCTCCGACGGGCACACCCCCCCTCAAGGATGCAACTGGTTGGGCTCCTGGAAGAGGCCGGCAGGCCCAGGCTGGGGAGGAGACCGCAGAGGGCAGCAAGTCAGACTTCTCAGGAAATGAAATTGCTCCATGCAACAATGAGAGAGCCACTTTTTTAACTTTTTGCGTGAGCGTGCATTCAATTGCTCGCATTGTTTTGGCTCCAGGGGAAATCTGACCTCGGAAAAGGCTGAGATGAAGTGGGTGTGGGTGGAGATCCTCTGCTATTTCACAGGGCTAAGAAAGTCAAGCAGAACATTCTTCAGAGGTACCTTCGCAGTGGGACTATTCCTCCCTTCCCGAGAGCAGGAGATGCAGCCTCATTCAGCTGCCCAGCTGGGGCCAGGGCAGGGCCCACTGTGGCCAGAAAAGGCCAAGGTCCACCGGCCCAGGAGACCGATGGACCCTACTGGGAGCAAAGATCTGAAATTATTCTCCATGCGACCTGGGACTCTTGACCCTGCTGCACCTCGGGAAGCTTTTAAAAAATTACAGATTCTTCAGACCACCACGCCAACCCCACTTCAACCAATTAAATCAAACTTTCTGGGGATGAGGTTTGGGTGGGGGGGAGATTTCATCTCTCCCTGTGATTCCAGTGTGCAGCCAAGGTTAAGAGACACCAATAGCGGCCTCTCAGATGCATCTAGTGAGCAGCCCTTGACAGCCAGAGAGCACTGTGGGAAGAGCATAGCCTGGAGAGCCAGAGAGACCGGAGTTCGAATCCAAGCCCTGCCGTTCCTAGCCTGTGAGGCTTTCACCTACTTTTTTTTTTTAATGTTTATTTTACTTTTGAAAGAGACAGAGACAGAGACAGAGCATGAGTGGAGGAGAGGCAGAGAGAGAGGGAGACACAAGATCCGAAGCAGGCTCCGGGCTCCGAGCTGTCAGCACAGAGACCAACACAGGGCCTGAACTCACGAACCATCAAAAGATCATGACCTGAGCCCAGGTCGGTGCTCAAGCGACTGAGCCACCCAGGGGCCTCTCACTTAATTCTTTTTTTTTTTTTTTTTTATGTTTTTATTTATTTCTAGGAGAGAGAGAGACAGCGTGAGCAGGGGAGGGTCAGAGAGAGAGGGAGTCACAGACTGAAACAGGCTCCAGGCTCTGAGCTGGCAGTCAGCACAGAGCCCGACGCGGGGCTCGAACCCACGAACCGCGAGATCATGAGCCAAGCGAAAGTCGGACGCTTAACCGACTAAGCCACCCAGGCGCCCCTCTCACCTAATTCTTTAATGTTTCTGAACCTCAACCTTTTATCTGTAATGTGGGAATGTGGGACAAATGCTCACCCTGCAGGTTTAAGGTGTAAAATAAAAGCAAGTGGTGTGTGACAGCCCCTTGGCGAGCTGCGCTGTCGTTTACTGCTGTTGAAAGCAAACCGTGTTCCAGGCACTGCTCCAGAGCAGCATCGCGCCACAGACCGCCCAGAACGTACTGTCCATTCTCCGAACTGGGCACCACGGCCCCTCACAATTGAACACACCCCCCCTTTCCTGGAGAGCCTCGCGTGAGTCCTCCAAGGCTCCAGCCCCACCGTCCCCACTGCCTCTCCACAGAGGCAATGCCCTTGCATTCCTCCTGCCTACGCACCATCTCCCTCCCCCTCCTGCCTGACTCTTGCCCACCTTCAAGGCCAGGTTCCTTCCCACCATGTCCCCACCCTGCCCTGAGTTCTTCCTCCTGTAACATCCTGTACCATGAGTGTCTACACAGCATGGCTCCGTGTGTTCTCTGGGCACGTCCACTGCCAAGCGGTTTATTCATGCCTCGTGACCTCTTCCTGGTTGCTCATAAATTCATTTCAGTCTCTCGTTGGTACCTGCGGCTAAGTTGGGTCTCCCCCCAGCTACGTTTTGCTCCGGACTCTGCTCATTCAGGAGGCAGTGATTTGGCTGGAGACCGTGCTACTTCTCTCTCCTGCACTGCAGAGTTTCCCAGTGGTGCTGGAAGGAGGGAGTATAAGTTGGGAAGTTGTGATCCTCCCCCAAAAGGCCGACAGCCCATTTGGTGACTGAATCCACAGAAATGAAGCAGCCATGATCATTTATGGCAGGTTGCACAAATGTTACGGGTAGGGGGAGTTTAGAGGTGTGGGCAGCTGCTGGGGGCAAAGGGCAGGGGAAGCCAGAACGTCAGGACAGGTACTGGCGAGGAAGGAGAGAGGCCCCCAGGAAGAAAAGTGAACAGAGGCGCGGGGGCCAGAATGAGTGCGGCCCGTCTGTGTCAGCGCGGTAAGGATGGGTCTGATGCGTGAGTCCTGGGCCGCCGCTGGCTCCCGATACACGCAAGAGGAAAACCTCCAAAAGTTTTGAAGCCAAAGAGCAACACTATAGAAGGCATAAAAGAGAGTTTATTTATTCATTCAGCAAACACCGAGAACAATGTTACTTCCTTATTGAACCAAAAGGTCTCCTACACACACGTCCGGATAGAAATAAGCTGAAATAGCAAAGTCAAATAAATCTGGCCTCTCCCTAGCCAGAGGGCCATCGGGTAACACTGCAATGCTCAAAATAAGGTGAGGGGAACCAGGAAGGTGGGAGCCCAGACGCAGATGAGACGAGGAGATCTGGCCAGGGCATCTTAGCAAAGAACAACCCTTGGCCCCTTGTGTCTTTAATTTCTTACTGTAACAGTCGATCAAAAAAGATGAAGCAGGAAGTGACAGGCTGGAAGGAAGCTTGCACATTCAGGAGAACCTTTCTCCGTGAACACTTTATTCCAGCCCTAATCTTAGGCACAGACCCTGCCTGGAATGTTCCTCTGAGAATGCAGCCTTCCTGGGGCAGGTACACAGCCCCTGGGCACTGGTGTAGCTGCAGAGTGTCTCCAGGTCCAGCAGCTGCTGCTATGAATACCCCAGCTTAAGTAACCGTTCCTGTAACCTCTGCCGAAATAACTCCCACAGTTTTGTCCCCTCCAAAGCTGTCGCCTCCCCCTTCCAGTTGGCAACCAAGGCACTCCTGGTGTGATGCCCCCGACCTGCTCCACGCCCCCACCACACACCCATAGGCTGGCATGCCTCTCCTGAAGCTGGAGATCCTGGCCCCCAGCGAGATAAAACCCAGTCTCCCCCTTCCCCACCACCACTCCCCGACCCCTCCCCACCCCCCACCCTCTAACTGTTCTACTTCCTTAGCCAGGCTCTGCAAACTGAAATGTGAAATTTGAAGCCAGTGTTCCCCTTAGCAACCATGGTAACACAGGATCTGATAGAGAGCCTGGAGTTATAAAAATACCAGCTTCCACCAGACACTGGTTTCCAAAGGGAAACCAGTCTCCACGCCAGAACCGTTTTTAAACAGTCTAAAAACTCAAGAGACTTCCAAACCCATCACAGCATGGCTTCAGGAAGACAGCCCTTCAATTCCCTTTTGGAAGGTGGTGGTGTTGCAAGCTTTCGGGTATTTTCTCTAAAATATAGAGATCCTCTCCGAGAACGGGCTAGCCTTACACATAGAGGTGGGAGCCATTTTTAATAAACATCAGATTTGCGGCATTCTTTAAAAGTGAAGTTGAATTGCTGCCAGTCCTTCCGGTTCCCTCCCAGGGACTCCGCGCCACCAAACCTCCTAATTACAGAAGGAGACGGATTTGGTCTATCTCTTCGTCACTGAAAGCAGTTTTAATTAACATAACCGTTCTCTAGCAGGAATTCCAAGTTTAAGGCCTCGGGGAGGGAGGTAAGACGCTGAGCGGCCCCCCGGAGCGGCCCTGGCCTCCCACGGACGCCCCCTCGGGCCGGCCCTGGGCTGCGGCGACCATCGCCACTCCCGCTCCCCGCGCCGCCTGCAGGGGGCGCTTGGCCTTGCCGGTTGGGGAGCGGGCCTCTCCCCGAGGCCGCCCCCGCCTCCAGACCCGCCCCCGCGGCCCCGCCCCCCGCACTCACCTCCTCCTTCCTCTTATCTCCTGGGGCCATGCCTGTAATTCTGAAAAATATTCTAACTCAGTAATTAATGTCTGAACTTCAAGAGGCCCCTGCTCTCTGCAGAGGCGCGCAGAAGGCTGGCGGGGACCTGGAGGGGCTGAAGGCCTTGGCGGGGAGGGGCGGGGGTGCAGACGTTTTCTAAACTGGCGAGTGGACGGTGGAGGGAGCATATATTATTTCTGGCTGGAGTTGTGTACAGGATACACACGCATCTGTACATATCCACGTGCATCTGTCTACATTTTAAAATCCTTTGGGCTTTTTTTTTTTTTTTTAAGTATGATGCCTTCTTCCCACCCTTTCCTCTCACCCCCAGTGACGATTTCCAGGTAAGTGGCCCCAATGAATCCTGGCCTCCTCGGTGCACCACCACCCCCCGCCCCACTCCAGCGCCTCCCCCATGGTTTGCGCAGCGCAGCCCTGCCCAGGCTTCGTGCCAGGTGCCCTGTACCAGGCAATAGAGGCGCCGAGTGCTGGGCTGGCTGCTTGAACTGAGCCGTGACGTGGTCCCTCCCCTTGCAGAACTACTGTCTGTGAAGGAGAAGGGGAAAAGCGAAGCTTCCCGTAAT
Source organism: Proteles cristata cristata (assembly GCA_017311185.1). NCBI lineage: Eukaryota > Metazoa > Chordata > Mammalia > Carnivora > Hyaenidae > Proteles > Proteles cristata. The sequence continues at coordinate 205,106 of JAESUZ010000434.1, read as the reverse complement.
GGGAGCTGGTGCAAATCACACGCGGCTCCCCTCATGACGCACACTGATCTTCCTTAACCTGCTCCAGCTCCCAGGCACATAGGTTAGATGTAGCTGTTGATGATACCCCACTGGCTGCTGTCCCCACCTTCAGATGTAAATAGTGTGTAGGGCAGCACTTGTAGATCCTGGGCCAGGCACAGCTAGGAAACCACCCCTTCTCTTTTCTAGAATCCATTGGTGGCTCCGTTATCACCGCTGCCGGCAATGATCAATAGCGTACAGGTGGCCTGAGCCAGGCCCTAAAAGAGGAAACCTCCAGAGTTGCCCTTACTTGTAACTGGCAAAGAAGGATACTGGGGGAGAAGGTGCACTTACAGGGCCAGGCAGATTCGTGCATCTTATCCTCTCTGGTCCTTGGTTCCTTGTTGGGATGAAGATTAAATGGGAGTTGGTAGATTTGCTAATTACAAGTTGACTTCCTCCCTTCCCTGTGGGAGGTCACATGAAATAAAGAATGAAAAACAAAAGACTTGAAATAATGGGATCCATCAGCAGCGTATGTATATCCTATAAATGAAGTGCTTCTTAATAAGCAGAACTGTGAAGGAACACAGTAAAATAAGCCTCAGGGCCTTTGCCCTTGCCTTTCCTTCTGGGAGAATGCAGACACCCTTCCAGGGCTCAGCTGGATGTCGGTCAGTCCTGGGTAGACCCTCACCTTCACACCCCCATAACCCGCTTTCTTCTTCTCCATGGCCTTTACCAGGATCTGGCTCTACCTTAGCATTTTCCGCATAAATCTGTTTTCTCTCCCCCCCAGCTAGCATGGACGGCTTCTAAAGGCAAAGAGTGTGTCTGTTCCCTCCATAGCTCTGTCTCCAGTGACCAAAACAGTGCCCAGCACAGAGTGGGTGCTCAGTCAGTACTGGTTGAATAAATTAGTGAACTAGCAGGAGATAACAGTAGCCCTTCTAGAGTTGATCTGGACAGATCTCTCAGGGAGAGAAATCCAGAATCCTCCAAGAGGCAAGGTGAGCGGCAGCTGGCTGGCAGAGGTCCCTGGAGACGAGGTCAGAGTGGGAGAGGAAGAGAAACACTCCCCTCCAAATCAAACTCCAAGGAGGCAGTCTGTGCTTACGGTATGAGCAAATGGGCAAAAACTACGGTCAGCCAGTGACGCTGCCTGTTCTGTCCCCACACTTTGCTCTGCTCTAATTAAGTGGCCGTTTCTTGGCTTCAGTCTGCCAGGCCTCACAGGAGATTGAATTAGTGTGTCCCAGGTCGGAATCCCATGAGCCACAATCCTGAGAAGTCAGGGTGGGTTTGTCGCACGGCTTCCCCGATCGAGACCCACAGGGAGAGGGCTATGGAGGGGCACTGCGCGAGCATCCGTGGGCAGGAGCGACGTGGGCAGGGGGTATGCAGGCAGAGTAGCAGGGCCTTCCTCTCTCGCCTTTCCCTTGAGGGGGAAAAGGAGTAAAGGAGGATGCGCAGGGCTCAGGAGACTGCAGGGAGGCTAGGGAAGAAGCTGAGAACACAGCGGCGGGGGGGGGACACCCGCTTTCACAGACGTCGAGGACAATGGCAGCCTTACTTAGCCCTGAACAGTTTCAGCACAGTCCCGACCAGGCTGCGACATGTCCAGTTCAAATAGAATGCGAGCCACTCTACCATTGCATGCTTGCTAGTAACTACATTTTAAAGCAAGGAACGGGTGAAATTAATATCTTGTATGTTATCCAGTATGTCCAAAGAATGACTGTTTCAACATACAATCAATAGTGAAAAGTACCAATGAGGTTTTTTAATACATTTTTCTTGTTTGTACTATGTCTAAAATCCACGGTATTTTACACTTAAAGCACCTCTGAGTTCAGACTAGGCACAATTGAAGGCCACACGTGGCCGGTGGCTACTGTAGCGGACAGCACAGGTCTGGAGGCTAGCTTCGAGAATCCTCAGGTTTGGGGAACCATTCTGGATTCCTAAACTATCTGGATTCCCCCCAAGCCTCAAAAGTATTTTCTTCTCGTCACTCCCTGTGAGCACTCAGAAGCAAAGGAAAACGTTGTGAGCTAAAACCTAAATCGACCGGCCAGGGTGCTAGCGTTGGGTGGTTGTCTGGGGCTTCCTGGTGGGGTCCGCAGAGGCAGTCTGTTTGATCCAGAATGAAGAAAGGTGAGGAGAGGGAAAGGAGGGGGAAGAAAGGGTAAGAGAGGGAAAAAAAGCACAGAGCAGGGGACTCAAGATGGGGAGTGGGCGGCAGGGGCGGCTGACTGAGACAAAGCTACGAGGAGAATCCTGGAGAATCATGGGAAGGCGGACAGCCACCAGCCCCTCCTCACAATGGCCCCAGTACATGGAAGACACAATTAGCTCATCCTTGCATTGCCCTTCTGATTACACTGTTGTTCTCAAGACTTCCATTTCTGTAATTAAGACCTTGTCCCTTACTCAGAGGTATTGAAAACATAAAAGTATTTGCTGAATCTGGTTTCCCAGGGTTAAAAGCCAGACTTAGGAAATGCAAACACACTTGTGGAAATGCAAACACACATTCACTAACTAATTATCCCATAATTAAGGCCGAAGCCCTGCTTAAAACAATTAGCTCTGGGAATTGAACAGTAGGTACAACCCCACTTTTCGCTAATTGTTCTTCCCCAATAGACTGGGTATGGCCAGTCTGGGGGGGGAGGGGGGCAAGGAGGGACAGTAGGGAATGAAGCAGCCTGCCGCTTTCGGTCTGGACTGGATCACGCTCTGCTTGGTTTGGAAATGTTAGTCAGAGAAGAGTTTGAGGTGTGGAGAACAGCAAGGAGGATGTGGTTTGGGCAAGGGGAGTCGAGCGGCTGCCCCAGGCTTGGACACGGGCCCTGGGAAGTCTCAGAAGCTACTGCTGGCCACACTGAGGTGGCTTGCCTGGCTGGAGCTGAGGGCGTGGGCCCAGGATTTGCTGACTGGAAAGCAATTAGACGAGGTGGGGCTGGCTGGGAAAATACCTGGAATCCCAAGGCCAGAGTTGAGACTTGCTCGGGTAATGCCCCGGGCGGGAGGCCTCGTGGGCTCTGGGCCCTGGAGGTACCCACCCTCGAGGGTGGCTACCAGTATCCCCACTGGGCCACAAGTCATTTTCGCCTCTCGCTGATGGGGAGGAGTGGGTTCTAGACTGTGGGAAATCAGGAGAGGCTTTCAGCCCTCCAGGAAAGGAGCCCTTTTCCTGATTACAAAGGTCTCTAGATGTCTCCCCCCTCAGCGTGTCCGCCCCCTCCTTCCACCCCTCCTCAGACTCCCAGTACTTTCCTGAGGCCCGCCTGGTTCCATCAGGTAACCTCTCCCTTTCCTAGGTAGGAGGGATGTGTATGTAGGGTGGGGACTTTCGCGTTTTGAAAGAAGAGCTTGGAAGAGAAAAATGGATGCCCCAAAGAAGAAACACACACACACACACACACACACACACACACACACACACACAGCCAAAAAAAAACCAAAACAAAACAAAACAAAAAACCCCTCAGGGTTTCCTAGAGGTCTACAAGATAACTGATCCCCTAGGGAACCTTCTCGCCCCAGAAAATCCCACATGCATTAAAGTTTACAGAGAATCCCTGAAGTCTCTCCCTCTGGGGGCTTCTCAGGTAAGAGCCCCTACTCTAGAAGTGGAATTTGGGATATCTTCATACAAGCAAATTGTCTGAGGGGCCTTCCAGACCACCCTCAAAGCAATTGTGTAAAGGATTCCAAGGGCTGACCTGACTGACAGCTCTCCTTCCCTCCCCTCTCCCCTCTCCCCTTCCCTTCCTCCCCACCTCCCACCCTGTCTGTCCCCTTCACACTCTCCATAGATCAGAGGTTAGCAAACTTCTATAAAAGGCCAGATAGTAAATATTGTAGCTCTGCAGGCCAAGAGGCTAAATCGAGTTTAACCACATCCCTGTGATTTGTGCTGCACTGAGCAGCCGTGCAAAGCCATGAGAGCAGTTTCTGTGGAAATTAGTCACTTCTGCCTTCCTACCGCCAAAGCAGCCGGGACAATATGCAAATGGATGAGAGTGACTGCATTCCAACAGAACCTTATTTATGGACACTGAAATTTGAATTTTATAACTTTTTTATGTCAGAGAATATTATTCGTTTGCTTTTTTTCCCCCAGCTATTTAAAAATGTAAAAACCGTTCTTAGCTCACAGTCCCCATAAAAAGGAGGCTGAGGACCAGGTTTGGCTGGTGGGCTGTGGTTTCACAGACCCCTAATCTAGATCTGTGGCTCTCGGCGCTCATTAAAATTGCGGAATCACTGTCACCAAAGAGAATTTGCACTTTCCCAGGCTATGCTGCTACTGCTGTAGGAGATCCACGCACTAGGTAGCCCTGATCTAGTCTGAGCTCTGTCCTCATTTTACCGACAACAAAACTGAGGCCAAGAGGTGCCACAGCTCCATCATATGAACCCAAGGAGAGCCTTCTCTATCCCAGGATGCAGAGCTGTCTGGTCTTCTATCTCTAGCCGCCTCCAGAGATCTACCCTGCCAGCTCACTCCGCCCAAGGCTCTCACTGAGCCACAGGAAATGTGTATGTGTCCCCTGGTGTCCCAAAGTGGCCGAGCTCCAGTGAGTCACCTCCCATCAGTGGAGACAGTGTGCATGCTCTGAGGTATCCCCAGGCCATCAATCAGTTCCCTCCTGACCACCTTGTCAGCCTCAGGGATCCACAGGGCAGAGCAGGAAGAGAGGAAGGCTAAAAGTCCCCTCCGTGAAAAGGGAGAGTAAAAGAACGAGGGCTCGGACATCAGACTAATGTGATTTCAAATCCCACACGGTCCGTGCTAGCTAGGGCCGGAGGCAAGTTACTTAGCCTCCTGGAGCGTCAGTTTTCCCATGAGTAAGAGGAGAAGCAGCCCTCTCTACATCTGCAGGATTGCCATGAAGACTAGCGATCACATCTGTCAAGTGTCTGGCACATAGCACAAAACGTTTCTGGTATCTTTATTGGCCATCCTGGCATCGTGCCTTAACCACAGAGCTACCCAGCCACGGCCTGACAGGCACCGAGAAAGGCTGTATGATCCTCCTGATGACACATGAGACAGTGGCTCTGTTGCCACGCTTATGTTATGGAGACATTCCCCATCCCGTACTCCTGGGACATTTTCAGTGGTGATTCAGGCTGGCGTGTGTAAGGCCACGCCAAAGGTTTGTACCTGGAGCCCTTGGGTGGCCTTCAGGGTCTGGGAACCCACTGACATCGGATGCCGACATCTGTGAACGCGTGTAGATGGGCGTTTTCCTGGGAGAGGTGCTGAAGTTTTCACCGGACCTTCAAAGAGTTCCATGTTCCAAAAAAGCTAAGGGACGCATGTCCATAAACACAGCGCGTGAGAATGCACCACACTCTGGGGACAGATTCCTAGATTTGAGAATCAGCTCCCTGCTCCTTAGGTATGGCCTTGGCCACGCTGGACAGCATCTAATTCCAACCCAAACTTCCATCTCCTCAGCCCTAAAACCTGTGACTGGCCTACCATCCTCACCAGTTCCAGAATCAGATGCTGTCCTGTGAATGACAGCCCAGAGTAGGGCAGCCAAGAATGGGTGGCGGCCTCAGAGCGGCCACTGGGCGAGCTGGGGCCTCACAGTATCTACCTGCAGGGACAGTGTGCTCGCTTCAAATTTAAACACCGGGAGGTGGGGGTTCAAATGCGTAACACTAAGCTGTGGTAATAAGCAGGAGTGTGGTGACCCTAAGGGAGGGTTGGTGAAAAGAAGGGCACAAGAAGCCTGTGAGGTAAGACCCAGGCTCGAGCTCTTGCTCAGGCCGTCGGTAGCACGAGTGTACTCCCCGCGTGAGAGTTCACCTAACCACGTACTTAGGATCTGTGTCCCTTTCTGCACGTGTGATGCTACAACAGAAAGTTCTCTCACAACAATGTTCAACTGAGAAAAGTAGAAATACAACATAAAAGCACCCCCCTCCTTGGGGACATTTCCATATAACTTTGAAGTGATATGGGTGCATGGCTTGAAGAAGGAGTAATTTATATATAAACCCAAATAGCAGAGTATGATGTTAAAATAATCTGAAGGCCAGATTTAAGTATTTTTCTTTTTGACCCATACTGCCGTCTAGGTTGGCCTCCAGAATTTGTGCTTTCTTTCATTATCTCCCGGCACCCACGGGCCATCTCCGACTTCTGCACAGCAATGGCGGCCCTGCCTTGATCTGGCCTGTTTGGGGAGCCTGTCCACCAGGGTGCTGGCCCTGCTCTGCACACCCCTGGTTCCGGAGCACTGCCTCTCTCATCCCCTCTTTCCTGCAGGCTTCCCTCCAACGGGTTTCTTTTCTGTCTCCCATGCTTCCCACTCTCTGACGGTTTCTCTCTTCTCTGCAGCCCACCAAACCCACATGGGCAAGGAAAGCCTTCCCTTGACCCCACATTCCCCTCCGGCAACCACCCCCATTTCTCTCTTCCCTGTAGAGCCAGTTTTCCCAAGAAATCTGTCTCCCCACGTGCTGTCTGTCTGGATTGCTTCTGCCCCCCTCAAAGCAACAGCACTGTCCTCACTGAAATCACCTTATTGCGAAAGTCAGAAGCCGACTCAGCCCTCAGCTCCGCCAGCCCAGCGTAGCAAGAAAGCAGCTGTCGGTGATGTGTAAACCGATGATGGGATTGTGTTCCAACAGAACATTATTGATCAATGCTCAAATTTGAATTTCATGTAATTTTTATGTGCCAGGTATAGGTATTTCCCCAAACTTTTATATAGGAGCCTTTGCTTTCGGACTGTGTTCACCTTTAAGGTCTTCCCCAAAACTTCATTAGTGTTCTCTTACCCAGAAGCCTGGAGAAGTCAGTGTGCTTTGGGATTTACCAGAGGACAGGTGACCATAGCTCGTGGTGAGCCGGGAATGGGGCCCCAGGTGCAGGTCCCAAAGCCTGTGTCGGTCACAGGCAGATTCCCGGGACAGCTGCACCCCCAAACTTGACCTATACAGACTAGATCTGCATCTCCAGGCCTGGGCACATCCACCTGACCAGACGCCACCCCCACCTCCAGGCCCACGCACATACCGCCACAAACTCAGGGCACCTTAATGGAACCCATCTCCTGCTCCCAGAGAAGGCACCACCATCCTCCAGGCTGTGGCAGCAAAAGCCCTGAGGCTGTCCCTGACTCCCCTCCACCCCCCACCCCACTAGTCCTCAGGATCTGTGCACACCAGCTCTTCCCGGTTCTCAGCTCTGGCCACCACGTTTCTGCCTATCCACAGCTCATGAGGCCAAGGTCCCCTTTCACCCGAATTAGCCCAGCAGCCTTCTAACCGGGCTCACCCCCTCTCTCCATACCCCAGGCTCACCGGCTTCTTGAGGGTGATCTTTCTCACTGTCTGGAATATTCTTCCCCTCCCTCTCCTGAGCCCACTCTTTCCCTAGCTTGACCTTACAGGATCACCTCAAGGCTCTCTCCTGAGGAAACCTTCCCTAGGCTCCTCTTCCCACCCGGGTGAGGATGTTCCCTCCTACCACCCACCCCCACGGCACCCTCAGTTCCGTGCCACACATGGCCCCCTTAGTAAGAGGAGCTGCTGCGGAAATAGTGGCTCTTCCTGCATGCCAGATACTACACGTGGGCCATACATGACCGCATTTAATCCTAGCCCCGTTTTTAGATGAGGAAACTGAGACACAGAGAAGTTAATTGTGCAGCACGATTAGTGGGGGGCCGAGTCTGGATTAAAACCCAGGCAGCCTCACCTTACAACCTTGGTTCCCATCACAGATCTGCTTGAGCCACCTCTGTCTTCCCAACGACACGCGTAGATCCACAAGTGTAGAATTCGTGCCTCCTTGTTGAATGAATGAATGAATGAATGAATGAATGAATGAATGAAAAGGTGGTTGCTATCCCTTCAGGCTCCTGGAGGAGGTGCAGGACTGCCATGCTCTGGGCCCGGATGTGGCTGGGTGGGCTGCATCCTAGGGAACAGAGGTGTCCTTCTGAGTGGCTTTACCCCAGCCAGCACATGCTTCCCTTCAAATCCAGTCCGCAGGGCTTCTGAGAGGGCCCACTTGGACACAAGGTCCTGTGTGAGGCAAAACTAGCCTAGGTAGACCCTAGACTTGACCTAGAACTAGCTAGAACCAAATCATTGCCCCCAGGTGTTGAACTGAGAAACTTCTGGTTATGGAGATTAAGGCAGGAGGTCAGGGAAAGCTTGGAGGGGGGGGTCTTGTCTCAGGAGACAGTAAATGGGAGTCAGGGTGGGGTTTGCTCCTCATTGTCCCCATAGATAAGGACAAGACATGTTCATAAGCCTGTGGACAGGCGGCTTGGCTGGTCCAGGAGGTCTGTGAAAGGGAGAAGGCCGCAGGGCCCCAGGGGTAGAAGAGGGCCTGAGCCTCCCCCACCACCCCTGGCTAAGCACTTTACCCTCTCCCAGTCCCCTCTGGTGACCCAGTGAGAATGCATGCGTAATACGGAATATCCACGGGCAGGCACACTCCTCCAAAAAGATCAGCCCCATTTAAAAATAGGGTTGCCCCATTATTACAATCTATATTCTGCTAAGGGTGAGCCTCCAAAGCCAAACAAACTTCCAGGTGCCAATTAAATGCCCTTATCTCCAACCTTCGACTTGGCAGAGAGTACTTAGTGAATCCTTTCTGTGGTCCCCAGGCAGCCCCAGGCCCTTTTCTCAGCCCAGGCCTGTCTGTCCCTCTGTGGGGTGGCTGCCGCTCCAAGTACAAATGCTAATTATGCCTTTAGCACAGCCCTCTATTCTCTGCTTAAGCTGGTCCCCGGCCCAGCCGTCCCTGCCCAGTTGGTGCCTGGTTACTGCCTTGCACCCAAACCCACTGTGGAGCCAGCTGAGCCTGCGTGCCCAGGGGACAGACCTCCGGCCCAGCTTCTGCGTCGTGGCTCCGACTCCTCCCCCCGCCCCCACACCAGAAGACTGGCACCTCTGGCAACCAGGCTACGACAAGCATGTATTCTTAAATACAACATGCCAAGACGATGCTGAGGAAAGCACGGGTGCAGTGAAGGTTTCTTCAGAATCCCATGCTCAGAAGCAGGGTAAGGGGCCTATGTGCTCCTTCCTCTGGCCCCTGGCATGTCACCTGTGCCCTCCCCCACTCTTATGCCCTGTAAATCTGGCATTGGCGGGAGGGACACCTGGTTGACCTGCCACGCCGTGGAGAACCTTGCAAGCAGCTCCTCCCCAGGCTCGTGGGAAGGTGGGCTGGCGAGGCCCTTCGGAGAACTGTGTGCCCAAACAGTTAGCAGGGGTGGACAGAGCAACCCCTGGCCTCTGCAGCGGGGACTCCTTTCCTCTGAAGCTGGTGGGTCACCCTCTGGGATGGAGCCCTCTGCAAGTTTCCCTCTGGGACTGCAGAAGCCAGTAGGGAAAGCAGTCACCTCCCTGCCCTCCTTCTTCCTAATTACATCTCTTGATCCAAGAAAGGGGAGACCTTGCACCCCCAGGAGGAGTCATGTCTTCCCTGAACTGCCCACCGTATTCTGTGTTGAAACACAGGGAAAGGCAGGCAGGCGGTAGGAATCTGGGGAGGCCTTGTTCAGGGACTCGAGTGGCTGGACAGTGGCTCGGCCACCGGGAAAGCTTACCCCGAGGAGGAAAGGACTGTTTCACAAGCGAGGCTGGCCACCCTGAGCTGGCCCATCAGCCCCTGGCACGCGCCTAGGCCTGTTAGGAAATCAAGGAGGCGCTCTGTCTGCCTTCCAGCAGGCGCCACTTCTGTCTTTCCACTGCTTTGCTCAGTTCACAGCGCTGGCTCCAGGGCCAGGCTGGCGGGTGGGCCAGGCGCCCTCTGCTGCAGGCTTGGTGCCCGGGAAGCACCCGCTCCTGCCTCAGCTAATGTCACAAGGGTCCCCAGGATGGGGCTGCAGAACTGCATGGATAAGACCAGCCGGCCACTGGTCGTCATCTCGGGTGGGAAGGCAGGGCGACTCTTGGGGAAGGATTCCAGACTGTTTCCTTCTCGGTCGAGTCCAACGCCCTTATCTCCTTTCCTGCCAGGCAGGGGACTCCTTACTAGTCACACACAAAAGAAAACCCCACCCAAGACGCACAACCTCCCTCCCTCGCCCCCACTTTCTTGAAGGCGGAGGACTTGCCTCTGGTTTCGTGTAATCTACCTGGTTATCAGTCGGGGAAGGAGTAAATATGCATTGCCCTAATATTATAAGATTGTATATTTGGTCCAGAAAGGGAGGGGGCCAGGTTGAGAAAAACAGACCCACTAAATGAAGCTACCTTGGTGTCCACTCTGAGCTCTCTTGGAGCTGTCAATTAATTGAGATGCTACATGGAGGAAAAACACTGGCTGGGGGAGGGGAGGGTGTCTCAAAGGGCAATCACAAGGTTCAGAGGCGATTGGGATGGAGATGGGGGGCTATTATGGGGCAGAAGAGAACAAGGAATGAGAGACGTGACGAAGAACAAGCACGCATAGCACTCCCTTGAGTGTCTTACAGGCCTGAGTATCCCTCTCATTTCTGAGACCATGGGACTAATCGTTGGAATATGGGAATATAGAAAAACGAAGTCCTGAGATGTCAATTGATTGCCCAGCTTACAAGGCTTGTTGCTGTGAGAACTCAGGTAGAATCCTGGCCTCGCAACTCCCAGCTCCTTCCCAGGCTTAATGGCCCACCTCGGAAGAGCAGTGAACCTTGGGACATTCAGACTTGACGTTGGGCGGTGCTTCCTAAAGGCAGGGGGCTGGCCTCGTTGACCCCTCAGGGTCTCGTTCCAGCCCAGCGCTGGTGGTGGAGTCTACAGGCCAGTTGCTATGGGAACTATAACTTTGAATTTCCTGGCTCTGGGGCTGTGAAAATCACAACCTGAACCTTCCGTTGATGTGGGTTTCTCGATTAATTTCCTGTTTGATTGTTTACTTTAGAGAGCGGAAAATGCCTTTGCAGGCAGCTAGTTCCCTCCACCAAGACGCTTATCACACCCTCCCCCCACGAAGCCAGCAAGGTCAAGTCCGGGCCTTAGGTGGGTGGATGTGGGGGGGGCTGGGGCCAGGGGCCAAGGGCGGGGAAAGACCCAGCTAAGAGCAGATGGCATCCTGCCCTGACTTCTCCTTGTGCCTGACGGGGGTCCCAGCCTGGCAGGCACCAGAAGAAATCTATGGGTTCAGAGACCAGCCCTGTGACGGGCATCTACCCACCACCCAGAGCCCCGGGCCTGGCTCCCAGCCAGCCCAAACCCCCCTTCTTGTCTCAGGGAGCTGTTTTGTGCTGAGTCAGACACAAAATGCAGTCATTCCTTCAGAGGCGCATCTATAGGGTACCATGAAGGGGTGAAGGTCCCAGGTGCCACCCAACACCCAGTGCCTCCAGGCCAGGCATTCTTGGCCAAGTTCCCCCAGGGAAGCTTGCAAAATAACTGCTTTTCCATCTGCCTGTCCTCCAGCTGCCCTCCCCAAGGCCCCAGCGCTCCAGCAGAGAGCAGCGGACGGGGCATCCATTATCATAATTCCATCTTGTTCCTGTCTGCGTCCTTGGGGAGCGGTTAGTGCTAGCGGGCTCAGGTGAGGCCCTGCAGCAGGTGTCACAATCCCCTGCAATGACAACCACCTCACTAGAAGTAGGACACTTTGTCACCTTCAGCACCCCTCTCCCCATCCCACCAGCTGAACCCCTCAGAGATGGGCAGGAGCACTCACTCACAGGCTTTCTAAAGAGGGGCATTGAGTGCAAGATGGGGAAATGGAATAGGCTAGAGATCAGCTGATCATCTGGGAGGCCCCCAATGCCTCAATCCCCTTTCCCTTGTCTAGGTGACTATATAATGTACCATGTAAATTAGGGCCCTTTTGTGAGCAAAAGGGACACTATTACTAAATACTTAGGGATGGCAAGGGAAACCAGAGCCATCCCAGGAAGAGCAGGGGGGCGGGGGGGGGGGGCACGGTCACTCCACTTTTCACTGCCCCCCCTGCACCAGCCTGATTTATGCGGGACTTGCTGGTGGGACAATGGTTACATCCTTTGGCTGTGGAGGCAGATGAGACCTGGGCTCAAATCCTGGTTTTCCATTACTTGTGGAAAGACCCCACTCTCCATGCCTCAGTTACAGCAGCTATAAATGGAGATGCTACAGTGGTATCTAACACAGATAAACCAGGGAAAGGATAAAGTGGGTCTTGAAACATACGTACAGTGCAGAGTTCACATGTAGTGCAAGGATTCAAAAAACTGTAAGCCAGGTGCTGATTGAGGACCCAGAAGGTACTGGTCAGTCCTCAGGAGACACCTTCTGGAAAGGGAAAACCTCAGAGCTGCCTCGGGCATATTCCATTCAACCTGTAGGAGAGATCCGCAGGTGTCCGGGAAATGAATGCAAAACGAGCCGCAGAGGGGACAGGCAAGGCTTCTAGAAGGGAAAGGAAGGGCACTAAAGAAGCTGGGAGGTGTTGACAGCAGTCATGGCCACCGTCCCTGTGGTTTCCACCCCCCACCTAGGGTCCTGGGGACTTATAAGGCTGCAGGGACGCTACCAGCAGAACTCGCCTCCTGTGCAGGCCACTGGCCAGGGTGTGGCTCCCAGGAGAGGGCCCAGTGGAGCCACGGCCCCATCCTCTGGCTCCGGCGTCTGCAAGATTCAGTGTCTGCTTGGAGCCCCAGATTACGTTTCCGCCTCCCTGGGGCCAGCCGTGGGATGAAGCATTCCCCCATGTGACATATGTGACATTTACTGTGGCCACTTTGTACAAGGCGGTTTGCAAACTCTGCAGGAAGGAGGCTAATTATTCCCTCCAGGGCGCCTGGTCCACAGTCCGGGTGCCTGCCCGCCTGCCCGCCTCAGCTAGGAGGGCTGACAGCCAGACCACAGGGCAGAAGCTTGGACCGAAGTCCAGGTCAGAACCATGATTTTCCTTGACATCTGACCATAGCCACCATACAGGGCTTCTTATTAGGCTAGTGGAATAGTGACGTTCAGGGCAGATCCCCCTCTCCCGGGGGTGGCTGAAATGCAGACCGGCACAGAGCGCTGGTCATAAGTAAGGAACATAGAACAACACTGATTTCGTAGCTGCCCTGACAGGCTGGACAGCACAAGCATTTAGATAGACGCGTACCTGTGTCTACAGCCACCGGAGCCCCTGCCGTCCATTTCAGCAGCTGTGGGACGGTGCCGCTTCACTTATTTAAGGCTCATCTCTGCACTTGGTTCCTCCTCTCCTCTGATTTTCTCCTGACTTCCCTTCTGCCTGCTCGCCCCTGCCTCTCCCACTGTAACAGCCACCCCCTTCGACATTGGCACAGGGGTCCTGCCCCTTTCCCGTAGGCAAGTTCAAAAAGAAAGAAAAGAGAGAGCGGGAGGAAGAGGGAGGAAGGAAGAGGAGAGGAGAGAGAGAGAGGAGAGCAGAAACCCACAAAGGGAAAGAAAACTAAATGGATTCTCTTGTTATCTCCCCCTCCCAGCCTCCCTCTCCTTCTCCAGCCCCGTGTGACCCGGGCCTCCACCTGTCCCTACCCCTGCTCTGAAGTCATCGTGGCAAAGGTCACCCATGCCCTCCTAACCACCAGGTCCAGGGCACCCTGGTCTTTGATCATCTTACATGACCTCTCTCGAGCATTTGACACAGCTGACCTTGTACTTTTTAGAACTCTCCTGTCTGGTGACGTCACCTCCTTCGATTCCCCTTAGCCCTCTGACTGTGCTTGTGCTCCTTCAGTGGCTCCTCCTCCTCCACCACTCTAGACGTGTCTCTCCAGGTCTGGAGCCCTTACCCTCGTCTCTTCTGTCCTGGATCTTCCCCAAGATCATCTCGCTAACCCCTGCGGCCATGACCTGGCACCGATGATCTCGGAGAGCCAGTCTCCCATGAGTCATCGTCCCTGACCAGCCCCAAGGACCATGGACTCAATATTTCTAACGCTGAACTCCTTCACATCCCCCCAAACCAGCTTCTCATGCCTTCCTACTACCATTGGTGACACCCCCATTGATCCCATTGTCCAGGACCCACACCTGGGGACTGTCCATCTTCTACATCGTCCCTTTCCTCTCTCTCACTTCTGCCTCCTAAACACGTGTCCTCCCATTTTTTTCCCCGCCTCCGTTCAAGGCACTGTATTTTCTCACAGCGGCCTCCTCACTGTCTCCTTGCCTGTAGTATCCCCACCACTCTGCCAGCTCTGGTCTATTCGCCACGCTGTGCAAGAAAGGATCCTTCCGAAATGTAACTCTCCAGTTTAAAATCCCTCGGTGGCTCTCCTGTCCCTTAGGATAAAACCCAAATGCAGTAGCATGGCATCTAGACTGTGGCCCTTGCCTTCTTTGTCATCACGTTCTTTCTTTCCACCAGCACTATATATATTTTAGCATCTTGAAATGCTTGTTATTCACCAGTGCACCCTGCTAGTTCACAATTTTTCTTTTTTCATATCTATATTTTTTTTATTTACTTCTGAGAGAGAGAGAGACAGACAGAGAGCGTGAGCAGGGGAGGGTCATAGAGAGAGGGAGACACAGCATCCGAAGCAGGCTCCAGGCTCCAAGCTAGCTGTCAGCACAGAGCCGGACGCGGGGCTCGAACCCACGAACCGTGAGATCATGACCTGAGCCAAGTCGGACGCTTAACCAACTGAGCCACCCAGGTGCCCCAAGTTCACAATTTTTCTTTTGCTTTTGTGTATACGCCATATTCTGCCTCTTATACCATATGCCTGGCATGATTGCCATCACCACCCTTCCATCCCGTGCTTCAACCCCACATACCTAGCACAGTCTCTCAGTTTCCCCCGACTAGACTATGAGCTCCAAATCTTATTCTTCTTGTTAGCCCTGTAGTTACGCAATGTTTAGCACATGGTAGGTGTTCCATGGATGTTGTTGAAAGGATGACTAGGTGGAAGAAAGGAAGGAAAGAAAGGAGGGAGGGAGGAAAGGTGGATGGATGGATGGATGGACAGATGGATACATAGGTGAGGAAGGAAGGGTAAGTAGGTGGTGGGTATATGGATGGATGGATGGATGGATGGATGGATGGATGGATGGATGGCTAGATGGATAGAAGGTTGGATACATGATATGTGGGTAGATAGAAAGATGAATGGGTAAATGGATGTTGGTGGATGGATGATTGCATACTTGAGTGAATAGATGCACTAAATGGACTGGTGGCTGAGTAAGTGGATATGTGGATGGGTGGATAGGTGATGGCCAATGCAAGCAAAAAATATGTAAAATCCAATTCAGTTTTGTGAGAGCCCAGGTTGATTATTGTCACCAGATAACAAAATTAAGAATTATGAGCTCCAACCAGCAAAATGAGAATTAGCGAGTGTGAGAGACATGAAAATAATTCTCCAAGGCAGAGGATGCTGACCCAGAACTCTTGAGCACCCTCGAGTTCTTCTCAGACTTGCTGTCTGATTTGTGCAAGCCACTCGCCTACTATGCCTCAGTTTGTCTATTAAGTAGAGATAATAATGCCATGGCCTTTCCCTATCTCCACGACAGTGTCACGAGGGCAAATGGGACAGTATACACAGTGTGCCAAGAGCTTCAGGGAAGATCCGTGTTTACAAAGAAACAGATTTAATAACAATAATCACACCTTGCATTGGGATCAAGCTTTGCACTTTTCAAAGCTCTTTCACAGACATTATTATCTCACTTGACTCTCAAAACAATTCGAGGCAGGCATTATCCCCGTTCTCTGGTGAGGAAACAAAGGAGCAGAGCGATAAAGTGACATGCCCGGGGTTACTCTCAGCGAGGAGCCGGGCTTCTGACTCGAAGGCCGCTGTACAATTTTGATGACAGCCTTTGTCAGATAGACTATCTCCTTTCCTGCCTCACTGAGGAGACCCAGACATCACAGACTGTCTCCGTGATGACTCAGGGTCATTATCATGACCATCAGTTCCCGTGCTCTCCTCCAGACCGGGCCGTAGGGGCCGGTGCAGACCCAGCAGAGATGCGGGATGGAGGGGCCAGAACTGTACCCGAGGCTGCTCTGAGGGGCAGACAGCCACGGGCAGCTCTCCAGCCCGGTCACCACATGTCCTGGCCATCTCCTCTGGCTCCGTCTCACTCTCCCTCCTCCCCGCTCTCTCCACCGTCAATGTTAGTGCCTGGCACGCGGCTTCCAGGGCCACCGCAGACCTCTCCCTGCCCCTCTGGACCCTTTCTTCTCTCACCTTCCTGCGCCGCCCTCCACACTTCCAGCCTGTCCCGCCACGTCTCTAGCCCTTCTCTGGACCCAGCCAGCCCATCAGGGCTCCATGAATGTGTTCTCCAGAAAACCAGCCAGTCGCCTGCCCTCTGAAACCGTCGCTGTGCTCTGTGGTTGCACACCCTCCACTACCCTCCCCCCCCCGCCACCCCAAGGGAGAGAGGCCCCTGCAAGCAGGGTCCGAGCTGTGCTTTTGCTACAGCCGCTCCAGGCTTCGTGGGTTCGTTCCACAAGGTTGAAACCCTGTGCTGTTGGTGAGCTGGGGTGGTCAGGGCGGGCTGGCCAGGCTGCCTCGGATTGGCATTCACTCCTCGACGGGAAGGCGAGAAGTCGCCATCTACAGCGCTCGCTTCCCTCCCGCCAAGGAAGGCAGCCCTACGGCCTTTCCCTCCCCACAGGGTGGCATCCCTAGCAAGCGGGGTTACACCCCTGCATGGTGCCCACGCCCTGCGGGCCTTCCCAAGGGGGGACTCCAGGGTGCTCCCGGCAGGCTGCCGCACTCCCTGGCTGCTCTGGGGCCTCCCACAGCCTGACTGCGAGCACCTTGGCCTCTCCCCCAGGGAGGATATGATGGGTGTGCCCACAGCAAGTCTCCGGCACAGACAATAGGACAGGAATGCATTCGCTTCCGAACAAACACTGTGTGGGCTCGCACAGTTGCCTTGGATTCTCATCCAAGAAACACATTTCGCAGTTCGAGGGCGCGGGTGGCTTGCCTGCCCTGGCCCGCCCACACCCCCTTTCTAGCCGGAGACTTGGATGAGAGGGCTGCTCCTCCCCCTCATCCCCACTCCCTCCAGAGCCTTCCACCCCACCCCCACCCCCATCCCCCACCCCCGTGGGTCAAGCCTGCCTCCTCCATCGGTTAAGCTTCTCTTCCAGAGAGTTCTGCCCAGGCCAAAAATGGCCTGCCCACCCAAAGAGGACCTGCCCCTTGCCACCACTTATTTTAACCATTCTGTTATTGTGGTAGAGTATGTATAACATGACATTGATCGCTCTAGCTGTTTTCAAGGGTACAGGTGAGCAGCATTGGGCGCCTTCATGCTGTTATGCAACATCGCCACCATCCATCTCTAGAATGTCTTGTCTTCCCGAACTGCAACTCTGTCCCCACGAAACACCGACTCCTCAGTCCTCACGGCCGCCTGCCCCTGCCCACCCCCTCCACCATTCTACTTTCTGTCTCTATGAATTTGACT
The DNA here is from genome assembly GCA_017311185.1 of Proteles cristata cristata. Lineage (NCBI taxonomy): Eukaryota > Metazoa > Chordata > Mammalia > Carnivora > Hyaenidae > Proteles > Proteles cristata. Next base: position 187,706 of record JAESUZ010000434.1, on the reverse strand, counting down.
CTTCTGGTTAGAGAAGTGGAATCTTACAGGATTTGTCCTCCTGTGAGTCTTTTATTCTGCTCGGCGTAATGTCCTCAAGGTTCATCCGCATTGCAACACCGGCTGGCATTTCCTTCCATTTTAAGGCTGGATAACGTTCCACTGTGCGGCTGGACCACTGTAGTTCGTCCATCCATCCCCTCCATGGACCCCCAAGTTGCTTCTGCCTTTCACCTGTTATGAACACTGGTGGACAGGTACCTGTTCAAATAGCCACTACTTTTTTTTTTTTATTGGAAAAAAAAAAAGAGAGAGGGTGGCACAGAATCTGAAGCAGGCTCCAGGCTCCAAGCTCTCAGCACAAAGCCAGACGCGGGGCTTGAACCCATGAATCTTTGATATCATGACCCGAGCTGAAGTTGGACATTTAACCAGCTGAGCCCCCCGGATGCCACCAGCCACTACTTTTTGAGACTCTTCTGGGACTTAAAAAAAATTATTGTTTCCAGAAGATCCCAAATCGAGCATACATAAGTGAGAGAGCTCCTTGGTCCCCTCAACACTCCAGCAGGGATCTGTTTACCCAAACACTAGCTGTCGCTGGGGAAAGAGCAGAGTCCTGAAGACCTGGAACACAGAACAGGTAAGCTTGGCCAAGATGGAAAAGAGTGGAAAGATTCTGCGCTTGGGCCACTGCCTGCAAATGACAGGTAGGGACAGATTCCTGGAGACCAACTGATCACCCAGAGGCATGGGAGCCTCTTAAGAGGAGCAGTGACAGGGGTCCCGGGAGGGAGCCCCTGTGGACTGTGTCAAGGGCTCCTGGTGGAGGAGGCCAGCCTCTTGTTACACCACAAAGAGCAGCGGAGCGTGACTTCCGGGGAGGTTGGGAGGGGCGCCCTCCAACGCCCCTGCAGCTCTAGGCTTGAGACTCTGCTCTCAAAGGCTGGTGATGAGAGGCCAGGACGGCATTTGCAGGGAGAATAGGAAGCGGCCTGCAGCCCCCCTGCAGATTCCCTTCATATCCCTTCACGCAGCAACTGTGAAGGCCAAGTGTAAGGACCAACCCCAGCCAGCCCCCACCTCCCCGAGCCAACCCAGCAAGCCCCGTGCAGGCGGGCCTGTCACACGATGTGATTGTTGGCTTCGCACCGACTTTCCCAAACAAGCAAGTGGATGATAAGGTTGAAGAAGAGGCGCTGGGGTTGAGGGCCCACCCATGGCTCTGCCTGAGTGCCCAGGCGGGGCCCCCTCGCCCTCCAGAGTCCCCCATCCCTGAGTCTGTTCCCTGCCCTGCTAGCCAGGGCCTCCAGGAAAGAGCCAGGCAGGGGGAGGGGAGGGCTGGGGGGGCTTGGACACACAGAGAGGAGGAAGGGACTGGAAGGGACGTAGTCCAGTCACAAAGATGCAGGAAAGAAAGACATAGACCCCACTTTGGAGTTCTCAGCTGTCATCTGGGAGGAGAAGGGAGGCCAGGACTTTCCACGTGGTGCTGTCAGCCGTTCAGACAGCCACTTGGAGGGAGAATCAGTCACATTTCATAACATCTAGTCCTTGTCAGCCCCGACTCTTACCAGTATTTCCCATCAAGTTACCTTACTCATCCTGGGGCTCCTGGGTGGTCCCGTCCGTTAAGCGTCCAGCTTCAGCTCAGGTCATGATCTCGAGATTTGTGAGCTCAAGACCTGCATGAGGCTCTGTGCTGACAGCTCAGAGCCTGGAGCCTGCTTCCGATTCTGTGTCTCACTCTCTCTCTGCCCCTCCCCATTCATGCTCTGTCTCTGTATCTCTCTCTCTCTCTCAAAACTGAATAAATGTTTAAAAATTTAAAAAAAAAAAACTCACTCGTCCCTAGAACCCCTAAGAGGCTAATCTCAGGACAGAACATGCTCCCAGGGTCATTTCAACGTGACACACACAAGAAGCACTACTGAGCACCTACTGTGTGTCAGCCCGCGTGCTAGATGCTTCCAGAGCACACCCCTTTCTTCCTTCCCACGACCCACCAGTTCTGCCTCCCCCCGCCCCTGCCACTTTCCCCACCTGATTGCCAGCACACACACCATCTCTAAGAGTTCCCTTCTCACCAGATTCCCCTCCCCTCCAACCCTTCTTGTGATTTCTACCAACAATTTTTGTTTTAAAGATTGTTTCCCAATAAGCGCTTCAGAAAACCAATGAGGGGAAAAAGTACCTTCAGCAAGAAATGCCAGGGAACCTTACAGAGCTCTCCTAACACACGAGTCCTGATGCCTCCTGCAGACAAACGGGTCTAGGCCCACATCCCCACCCCGATCCCATCCCGGGCGGCCACGGGACCCCCGTCCCAGAGCAGCCGGGTTGGGCGCGGACCACATGCCTGAGGTGGGCCTGCTTCAAGGTGAGTCACCTCCCCCGGCTTTTTCCAGAACCCGTTTCCTGGTCTTCACTCTAGCCTCCTGGGTCTTCTAACTGAGGGAGGCCCGTCCCTGTATGACCCCCGCAAAGGTCCTCCAGGCACTGGCTCCCCTTGGGGCTCTGCAGCTCTGGGAGGCAAGAAAACTCCAGAAGCAGACACCGGCTTAGAAGGGGAGGGACGCTGTGCGTCGCAGAGTGTCCCACGGTATGTGTGTGTTGTAATCATCTAACCAGTCCCCCGTGGACACACAGGGGTTTTACCGTGATGCCAGCGTGGCAAAAACCGTGTATCCCTGTCGTGGTGCGCATGTCCGGGTCCACGTATGCCGACAGCGACCACCAAATTGCCGTCTAGAGACTTGCGCCAACTTCCGTCTTGACATCGATCATAATTTTGTGTCACGTACCCTCTGGCGAGAGGGGTGTGTGGGGCGGGGGGACCCACGTGCCCAGCACTCTGGCCTTTCCAAGTGTAGGCACCAGGATGGCCTGCAGGGGAGCGGCCCCACGGGCTGTGTGCCAGACACTCTGCCCGTGCAGGGACGGATCGGGAGCCCTGCCCCAGGGGGAGCTTGCCCTCTAGCGGGGGGCACCAACAAGTAGATGCTGTGTCAGGGCTGAGCTATGCCGCAGCGAGAAGGACGCCAGGAGGTGAGCGGGGTGCCCGCTTCGCACGGGCTGGTCCAGGGAGGCCTGGCTGGTGGGGTGACATGGAAGCAGAGTCCCAAATTGGGCGAGAGAGTGAGGTCCACAGCTCCGTGGTGGCCGAGGACTCCCGGTGACGGGAGCACAAAGGGCTAGAGTCAGAACCGTGTACTGAGTAAAATGTGCTCGCCAGTGTTCCCAACGCCTGTCACTTTGTGCTGCCTGCGCCCATTTCCTCCCCTGGACTGTCCCTTGCTCTCCGCCTGCTTTTCATTTGAGCAGGCCAAAGCCTACCTCTGTTCATTCACCCTGAAACGATTGCGGTATGTCAGCCGCAAGCCCGGTTCTGACAGATGCGAAGGGGAAGGAGGCCCTGCCTCTCAGCACTGACCTGTGACCGGGCCTCCTGAATCTGCAGCCTTTCTGAGGCGAACGCTGGTGGCTCTTGCTGGGAGGGCTCCTGGGGGGGGATGGACACGACGTGACAGGGGAAGGGAAGAGACAAGGGGGACGCGCAGAGTTTGGATTTCAAGCTAGCGGTAGGAATGGTCCCCCTGTGGCTTCCCCTGTACTTGAACACGTCACGCCCGGGTCAGGAGCTTTGACTTCAGTTCTTGTTCAGGGGACGAGGTTACTCACCCTAAAAATGCCTCCTTCTTGTGCTGTCTCCACCCTCTACCCTTCCTTTAAAGCAAAAACAGTAGTGTCTGGGTGGCTCAGTCTGACCGTTGATTTCAGCTCAGGTCATGACTTCACAGTTCATGAGTTCAAGCCCCGCAGGGGGCTCTGTGCTGATGGTGCAGAGCTTGCTTGGGATTCTCTCTCTCCCTCTCTCTCTGTCCCTCCTGTGTACTCTCTCTCTCTCTCTCAAAATGAATTAAGTAAGCTTAAAACAAAAATCAATGCACGAATCATATCACCCAACATTTAATAAGTCCTTTCTCTTGCCAGGATTTAGGCTAGGCAATAAAAGTGGCAAAGAGGAACACAGCACAGTCCCAGCCTTCAGGAAGCCAGTAGTTCACTCGTGTGGAACGCCAGTTGGTGGGGAAGTCAGGGAGTAAGAAACGGGAGGGGTCCCCATGGCCTGGGGTGATCCAGAAGTCTCCAAGGAAAGCTGGGAAGTGCTGTGGGCCCAAAAGTGGTTGCGGATGAAGAGTTCCAGCAGAGGAAAAAGTCCTCCGTGGCAGATCATCTAAATGCAGGGTCACCCTGTGGATATGGGGACCGATGTGGCAGGGATGGCAGTGGAGATGTACGCAGGGAGTTCTGAGAAGGAACACTAGCCAGTCAAGGGGACAGTGGTCTCTTTGTGGAGAACACGATTGTAGAGCTTCTCTGAAGCTGTGCCCGGAGAGCATTCCTACTGGGAAGTGAAGGGGGAAAAACTGAACTTTAGAAAAAAGCAGAAAATAACAAATGTTGGTGAGGACGTGGAAAAATCAGAACCCTCAGACATCGCTAGAGGGAAGGTCACATGGTACGGCCGCTGTACAGTTGGTCAGGTCCCCCCAAAGCTATCACATGACCCAGCAATTCCACTCCTAGGTCAGTGCCCAAGAGAACTCAAAACACATGTCCTCACAAAAACCTGCACGTGAATGATTTCGGCAGCATCATTCATGATAGCCAAAAAGTGGAAACAGCCTGTTTCTATCAGCTGATGAATGTGTAAGCGGAATGTGGTCTGTCCATACAGTGGAATATTATTCAGCCATGAAAAGGAATGAAGAACTAGTACATTCTACTACATGGATGGTCTTTTAATAAGTTGTGTTAAGTGGAAAAAGCCAGTCAAAAAAGGTCACATATTGAATTTTGAATAGAAATATCCACAGAGACAAAGGAGATGAGGGGCTACCTGAGATTGTGGGGAAAGGGGATGAACTGCTAATGGATGCACGTTTCCTTGGGAGGTGATGAAAATGTTCTGGATAATGCTGACCGCTGCATACCTTATGAATATACTGAAAGTCACCAAAGTGTATACTTAAAACTGCCAAATCTGGTGTTATGTGAATTCTCTCTCAGTTGAGAGAGAGAGAGTAAGATGAGGCAGAGGGAAGCCTGGACAGGGGTGTGGCCAGTCCCAGCACTGAGCAGCCTGGTCATGGCCTTGGTCAGGATGCAGCTCCAGCCTCTGGGTAAGTCAGTACAGCCGTGGTTTTGCAGAAGAGCACTTTGATTTCTGGAAGCGCTCCTCTAGCCAGGGCCCAGAGTGCCTGAGACTATGGCCGAGCCTCCCTCACCCGTCAGGAAGTCTTTACCCTAATTGCATTTCTGCGAGGATTTTTGCTGACCGGTTGTTACAGATGACGATGCCAGCATGTTTGCTGCCACCTTCAGACCCACCCACCGCCCTGCTGTGCCGTGATCTCTAATCGTAGCCTTCTGACCTGGTCTGGGCGCCCAGGCTCCATGACCACAGTGGTTCACCAACTGCTCTCAAATCCTGCCAGAGAAATCACTGTGTCCCTGCCGCCCCTGACCTTCGTGGGCTCTCTCCCCCGCCCTCCCCTCGGACATGTCTGTCCCAGGCTGCATCAGGGCTGAGGCTGGGTGAGCCCCATGCCACCCCTGAGTAGCGTTCTCTGCCTCTCTCCTCTACAGCTCTTGCAATCTCAGGATGTAAAGGAAGACGCCGTCCTGTGCTGCTCGATGGAGGTAAGCATCTCTGAACCCAGCCCTCGTGTGCCCCTCATGCCTTCCAGTTTGGGCTGTGTGAGGATCCCTGGACGTACACACAAGTCCCTGGCGAAGGTGTGTAGACAGGGCTGGTGGGGAATGGCTTCCTGAGTTGACATGGACTCCTGCATCCAGGATTGTCAACCCCAAACCAGAGTCGATGTTGATAGAGTGACCGGCCCGCCACTAGCTGGAGGGAGAGATGGCCCTTTCTCTAGAGAGAGGGACCACGTGCTGGTATTGTCCAGTGGTTTTGTCCCCAAGACCACCTTCTCCTTGCACCAGGCATGCCACACAAATGACTTAAGAAATTCCAGATGAGGTGACCCCCGCCCTCCAGTATCTATCTCCTTTGGCTTTGGTGGTGCGGGGTTTGAGGAAGGTGCCGAAAGTCTGAACCTCCCGTGCTGGCAACCATCTTCTTCAAAGTACCCCCTTGGGAGGTGCCGCTCCTGTTCCCAAAATGAGGCCACTACTAATTGAAACCCTTCCTCTGGGCTCTCCCTCAGGGGCAAGCATTACCCTGGGGAATCAGCCCAGTCATTTAGAGTGGGGTTCAGTGGGAACAGGCATGTCTGGAGTGAGCACCGAGGGCACATAGGGGCTGCCTGAGCATGCCTCTCCGGTGGCTTCTGCCCAGCCCCCAAGGTCGCTCCCAAGGATCTCAGAGGCCAGAAGTGCTGCGATTCTGGACAACAGCCTCAGGTCTACATGATGGTTACTGTTCATTTGTGGGGCTCCAAATGGGTACCTTACATGGGACTTGGCGATGGGAAGACAGGGGAGAAGAAAGCATATAGTCCCTGCTCTCGGACGGCTTCCAGTCTGGCTAGGGATAGATCACACATACGTGCATGCATGTGCGTGCGCACGCGCGCACACACACACACACACACACACACACACACACACACACACACACACACACTGGATGGGACCATGTAGAGAATAAGTATCGGCACAGAACATGCATCGCTAAGGAGTCAAAGAAGAGAGATCAGGCTGCATCAGGGAAGTCGGTGAAGACTATGAAGGAGGCAGAGCCTTGAAACTAGGCAGGATGAGGGGAGTATGGGGCAGAGACGGAGACTGAGGTCATACGGTGAGGCCCTACGGGGGGCTTTGCAGCATCACCAGGGGCAGGCCCTCAGGCTGGCCTTCTGCCCCAGTTCATGTTTCTCTCCTGCACTTCATGTCACAAGTGTGGGCAGAGGTCAGTGCTGCGGAGGGGAGGGGGGATGGGGGGCAGGAGAGAAGGAAGGAGCGAAATAGGAGACTTCATCCCTGCTCTCAGGTTCCGCGCAGAGACATGCAGGTAATAATAACTTAGCTCGTTTCTAGAGAGACATCCTCGCAAGTGAAAATTAACACGCTGCAGCCTGATCACCTTTGAAGGGAGCAGGTCAACCATTGAGGGTGTGGGCAGCAGTCAGGGAAGGCTTCCCGTAGGAGGGAAAGCTCTTGGGTGAAAGACAAGGAAGTGGCATGGTCCTGGTAAGGGCTCTTTTTAGCCCCGGGCAGCAGGCAATAACCGAATGCCTCTGGTTCCTGTGGCAGATTGGTCATTAAATGTGGGCTTTCACAGCTGACTGTCTCTGCCCTCCCACCTCCCTGTTGTCCCTGTGGCTCGGACGCCTGCACCTTCCAGAGAGACGATCCAGTGGTTTCCCGTCCCTGCCTGCCCCCAACCCTTCTAACCAAGGTGGGTCAGGGGGCCATTCCGGAGCCCGAGTCCTGTCCTAAGCCCCCACTTCTCTGCCCACAGCTGCAGAGCACAGGCCGGCTGCTGGAGGAACAGCTGCCCGAGATGATGGCTGAGCTCCTGGCCAGCGCCCGCGACAAGATGCTGTGCCCCTCCGAGTCCATGCTGACCCGGTCGCTGCTTCTGGAGGTCATCGAGCTCCATGCCAACAGCTGGAACCCTCTGACGCCCCCCATCACGCAGTACTACAACAGAACCATCCAGAAACTGACAGCCTGACAGCCAGGGGGCCTGGCGGGCGGCCCGCGGGCAGCTGGGGCCCTGGTACACAGGGCCAGATGGACAGGCTGGAGGACAGGGGTGGCCCTGGCGGGAGAAAGAAATGGGGAGGAAAGCAGGCAGAGCCGACGGCCAGCCTGGAGCCAGACCGGGAAGGAGGAGCGCCCCTCATCTGAGCCCCCCCAGCCCCAAGCATGCGGCAGTTCACACCAATAAGGGAAGCATGTTTCTTTCTCGTGGTGGCCCCGGTTGCCCCTCCCCGCTCCCGCTCCTCCCCGCCCCCTCCCATCAAACGCGTCCCCCCGCAGGGCTTTGTGCGAGGGGTTTCATCTCTGTGACTCCTCTGGCAGCTCGGCACGCCGGGGTACCGCTTGGGTCAGAAAGGACCTCAGAAGGCTGAAAAAGTGGGTCGGAGACGGGCTTGCATTGTCCCTGCTGTCAGCCGCAGTCGCCAACTGGCAGCAGGCGACAGAGAGCAGATGTCCGGGAGGACAAAGGCGGGCAGGGTCCCCACCAGCCGCCCGTAATTGACGGCCTTTGTCCGCCACGGTCGAGCTGGGGGACAGAGCTTCTCCCGTAACCTTCGCGCGGCACCCTCCCCACTTCCAGGTCCTCCTCCTTTTGGCCCCCAAGCCTCAGGGGCTTGGGGAGGGGGGTGGAGAGCAGGGGGGAGAGCTGGAGTTGGCGATTCTACTTGGACTCCTAGGTTTTATTGTTTTATTTTCAAAAGTCAGCTGCTTTGAAGTCTCCTCTCTCAATGAAAAGAGTCCGAGATGCGATCACACAGCCAGCACCACGAGGACCCCCTGATTAGTGCTGAAGATCAAACCCGGCCCCCTCTGGAAGGATTGTAGCCACAGACAGCTTGCCAGTAGCCAATTAGAGTAATTGGAAACTTCTGCCCCCGGCAGGGGTCCTGCTGGAACCCTGTGTCCTCAGTCCTTGGCTTCCAGTACCTCTGTTCTCTTATTCTAGCTGCGCTCTGTCAAAGGGCCGATACTGTCGCAGCCCCCCACCCCCACCCCCACCCCGGGAGTGTGTCTCCTGGCCCGGGGGCCCAGTGGTGAATGGGGAACAGAAAGAAGCTGGCAAATTAAAACCAAAATGCTAGGTGATGTTGCCCGTGCCACACACACGTCCTGTCCCAAGCTTAGTGGGGAGAATGTGGCCACTGGGGACTGCCTGGCTCTCCGGGGCTTGGGGTCTAGCTACGTGGGCTGTGCCACTGTCCTGGCTTCATCCGGCAGGATCTGGAAGCCACCCCCCCACCCGCACCCTCCCAGCCAAGGTCTGTGTGCTCCAGGAGGGCTCTGAGCACTGTAGCCCCTGAGCTGTGGGGGACAGTGCGTTCATGGAGTCTTAACAGTTGGGTGACTAGGTAAGGCCGCCAGACAGATTATTCCAGGCTGCAGGCTGGGGTTTCTTGGAAGGGCCAGGTCCTGGGAAGAGCCCCTTCCCTGTTGGAGGAGGATGCAGGTGGGGCTCTAGGAGACTGGCTTCCGGTTGTCACAGCACCTGCACAGCCACGTCTCTGGGGTCTGGAGCCCATACTTTGATAAACCCTCATAAAATGACTTCAGAGCCCAGCAGTTCCCTTTACCGAGGCCAGTCACTTCCTGTGTCACTGGAGGGCCCTGGCTGCCTGGTCCACTCAGGCTGGCCAGGGCGTGGGGGCTGGAGGTTCCCCTTTGCGGCCTCCGAGTCTAGGAGAACAGGCAGGGGATGGGGGGCAGGGAGCAGGTCCCCCAGTGCGCCCTGGCTTTCCCCACCAGCTGCAACCTGACTTTCAGCCCCCGGATGGGAGCCTGGGCCAGTCCCGAGGAAGAGCGTGTTGGAGACACATGGGGGGCACAGGTTTACCTGGAAGGGGTCAGTAGCCTCTGCCAAGGAGCCCGTGCTGCCCCTGGTCCCTGGCCTTTGCCTCCCTCCGTCCCCCAGCTTCAAGCTTCTCCTCATTGCCCTTCCTCCTCAGCAGATTCCTTCAGCCCAACCTGGGGCCCAGGGACACCAGGGGCCCCGTGGGAGGCCCTGGGGGAAGAGCTAGACTGAAGTGAGGGGGCTCAGAGAGGGCACTGGGGAAATTGTGGTCTCGAGGAGTCAGGGGGCCCCGACAGGGCGCGCAGCCACTTCCTAGAAGACCTCAGAGAGCTGCGTCTGGGCTGAAAATGGGCTTCATGCCCCTGGAGTGCCAGGTGTGCGTGCGTGTGTGCGTGTACGTGTGTGTGTGTTGGTGAGCGCATCTGCTGAGAACGAACAGGGCCCCAGAGGAAAGGAATGGCCCAGGGAAACAGGGTCTCCTGCCCCTTCCATGCAACAGCGAGCAAGCTTCATGAAGGGCCCCCAGACACTGTGCACGCAGGGGCCGATGTCCCCTGGAAAGCTGAGACCGATGGCATGGCAGGCGCCATGGACCCAATGCCTCTTCCTCCTAACGGCCTCCTGGGTGGTCTTGCCTCAGGGCCGCCCCTCCTTGACTGTTAGGACCAGAGTATGAAGAAGTAAGATATAAATATGTATACATATATAAATATATTTTTAATTACATGTCGTGTCACGGTGGCTCCAGACGTATGGTTTGCCTAGTTTATCCCACTGCTTGAAAGTGCTTCCTGGCCAATGCAAGTAACCATCTAAGCTGTTTTTCTAAATGCAGGTCGCTGCTACTCTTTGAGACACGGAAGGAAAACGTTTAAAAAAAAAAAAAAAGAAAAGAAAAACTTTTTTTTTTAAAGGAAATAAGAGTAAAGCGTAAAATCTGTGACTCTGAGACAGTTTCCCGTGGGAGGCAACTCAGGAGCCGGGGGCAGAAGTGGGTTCCCCACAGACCCCTAGCCTCTCCCTGGGCCAGACCCCCCCTTGTGCTGAGTGAGGAAGGCCATATCCAAGTTGACCTCTGAATGTATTTGATGGGAGGCAAAACTGGATATTGCATTTCGAAGTCTCGCGTTGTTTTCCCTACTCGTCCGCGGCTTTCTTGGCTCAGCGAAGAGGCAAAGTCCGGCCATCTGATGTTGATCCTGTCTCGGTCTGTCCCCCCTGCCAGTCAAGACCAGATAGCCATTGTTTTCCTCGTGGGCGGCCAGCCTGCTCATCGTGGCCCTCCTCCCCTCGGCCTTGTGGCTTTGCCTAAGCGCTGGGACTGCAGCCCCAAGAAGGCTCCTAACCTTCCCCTGGAGAAGGTGGGAGCCCCACCATCCTGTGTGGGGAATGCGCACCCCACACCCAGTTCCGTCTGTTCGTCCTTCCTTAACCAGTCTGTAAACCTCTAAGGTTTAGGGATCGCCCTGTCCATCCATGTAAATGTAAATGTTGGCCGAGTCGGTATTTATTCTAATTTTTATTTTATTTTATTTTCTCTGAGGGATGGGGAGGGAGGGGTGTGGGAAATGTACCCTCAATCGTGCCCTGGGCAGCTGCAGGGGCAGGGACCCAGCCAGTCAGGCCGCCGAGAGGAGCCACCCCACGGGGCGGCCCAGACACCAGGTTCCAGTCGCTTATCTGGCATCAGGACCCGGCCAGTGCTCCGCGTATGACAGACTCTCAGAGCCTGCCCGTGGGGTCCCATCCCTCAGCTGCTGGCGCTCCGTTGGGACCTCTGCCTGAGCCTTTAAAGAGGCAGATCAGAGAGAAGGCAGCTCTTCTCTGCTCGGGACACTGGCGTCGAAGGGCTGCCCACCTCGCCTGAGCCAGTTGGGAGCCTGGCGACAGGACCTACCTCCCGGGAGCAGGGGCCTGGGGCTTCCCGCCAAAAGCTGCAGTAGAATCCTGCTCACGCACCCACTTTCCCTCCCTCACTATGTCCTGCTTTCCAGCTGAACCCTAACGACAAGTGGGTTTAAAAAATAAACACCAAAAACCAAAAATGCCCTGAATCCGTGTTCTCTGTGTGTTCGGCAAAGGACATCTTTCCCAGAGGCCTCTGCGGCCTCCGCTGGTCCTGGCGGGGACCTCCCATGAGCCCCTGCCCAGGCAATGAGCTACTGAGATTTCCCACAGTTTGGCCGTCTTAGAGAGCCCAGGCATGGTCTGGGGCCTGGGGAAGGCTGTGAAGGAGTGGTCCGGGGGATGCGGGTGGAGGACACTTGGGCCTCCCCGTCCCACCAAGCAGGGAACTGTGGCCTATCTGAAATCATAGGATGAGGCCGCTCCTGCAGAAAATAGCTTTCACACTAAAGATCTGGTCTGCTGCGTGTCTGTCCGCCCCACCACCAAATCCACTCCTTCCTTAGAAATATCACTGGAGCATTTGACTTATTTTAGAAATACTGGCCCAGAAGCTTCTAAAAGTCAACAGCAAGTGGCTGTCCAGTCCCAGTGGGTCAAACCGGTCTTTCATCAAAGGGGCCCGAAGGGGCCCAGTGATTTACTTTCCTGTGATGACATGTCCCTTGTTTTGCACAATCCCTCTGATGGCAGGACACTGGGGACACTGCCTCCTGGTAACAGATTCCCCTCGGGGGTTCTCTCTGGCTAGAACTTGCCAGCCTTTCACCTCCTCAGGGCAGCAACAAGAGCGTCCACCCCCTTCCTGCGTCCCTGGCCTGGTGAAGATGGCGGCAGGCCCAGCCCAGGAGCCTGGTGAGGGCTTCTTGAGATCGGTCACTAACTATTACTGTGTTACACGACACTGTGCAGGGACGGCCAAAAATGCACAGATTGGTAGAGGGAGATGACCTTTTAATTAAACAATTGAGATCTTTGTCAAACCAAAGTTTTTACAAAAATGCTATTTGCAAAAGTGTAGAAGCAGAATACAGGGATCAAAGTGAAAGGGGTTTGAAGTTGGAGAGGGGAGAAATCTTACCAAACACCATTCACAAAAAGGGAGTGGGGATTTTCCTGGGTGACTTAATCCTGGTTCCAGAAGCTTCTAAGTTATAGAAAGCAATGAAACACGTCTAAACAATAAATCTTTTGATCCTGCATGTCACCACCATCTCTGCTGATAGGTGCTGTGTCCTCCTGAGGGTAGGTGACATTTATGTGGGGGTCGTAGGAAGGAGGGAGGGTGGGGAAAGAAGACAATTGGAGTTGAATAAGCCAGGATGCATGCTCACTCATACACACGCGCACATACATGCGCGACTAGGAAGGGCCTACATGCGCGACTAGGAAGGGCCTTTTACACGCCAAGGTAAAGGGCAGAAGAAGGGATTGAGAGGGAAGAAGTAGCTATGCCTTACTATTAACAGTCTGTCTACCCTCACAGCTCCCAGGGGCTTCGGAGCCTTCCATTCGCTCTCTTAGGTGATTCAATAAAGTAGGTGGGTATTTTTGATTCCCATTTTACAGATGAGAAGGCTAAGGCTCAGGGAAGTAACATGACTGACCAAAAACCAAGGGCCAGTCAGCGGGAGAGCCAGGGGCAGAGGGAGAGCCAGGGGTCCTTTTCCCCAGCCCAGAAGGCGAGCGTGTCCTCAAGGGCCTCTCCCCGCTGACCGCTGTGGAGCACAGCCCCAGGGAGCCGCCAGTAACACCAGTCAGACAGAAGGAGCGGCCAGCTGCCCACTGGGACCACGTGGACAGCCGACCCAGTCTTGCCTCTGCGTCAGCTGAAAGTAGGCACATGGTGAAATGCCTCAAATCAAGGGACTGGGGTGGGGTAGGGCGACAAAGCCGTGTGGCAAAGCTCGGCGCTGTTATGTAAAAGCGTCCACTGAAATAGGTGCCAACTGTCCTTTTGGACTAACGGCACACCCGTGGCTCTCAAGATGGGTGGGAAGTGAGGGAGACCCTCTTAGGGACGCTGGCAAGGTGGGGAGTCAATGTCCAAATTGCCTGGTAACTTCTCAGACTATACACTGAAAGAGAACGCTCGGACACAGCAACACTTTCAGACTTCTGGCCTGAGGGAGCCCCTCTTACACACGTGCTCCGTGCTGCGCGGGAGGAAAGGTGCTGAAGGCCGCCATCCCTTACTCCAGGAACGTGGCCCCAAGGTAACCACGAAGAGCAGAATGAATGTCTAGAAACAGCAGGCGAGGGCGCTTCGTTCCTCACCTCCGTCTGCGGTACAGGTGCCACTCGCTTCTTGGAAGTTTGCTTGGACCCCTTCGCTTTCGGAAGGACTTACATTAGTACGGGGTTCCCCAACCTAAGAGATCTGAAGAGGATTTCCCCACATTTCTGAAAATGGCATTCAGCGTCGAGCCAGCAGCGAGAGTGGGGCCGCCCGGCTCCTTCTTCTCAAAACACTCACCATCTCAACATCAACCGCCAGAGCTTTGAACCGTGTCCGTGAGCATCTGTGTCTTATCCCAATTGATTTTACGCATCCCTTAACAAGACGTGTCCTAAGCTATCTGGAAAGCTAACTGGAGGGATGGGGGAGGTGTCTAGGAAGGCTCAAAATTTTTCCATATAAATGAGTGACAATTGCTTCTCCACTTTATGCCGGTCCAGCTAATGTAAGCTTTTGTAGAAACAGTCTACTTCCTTTTTAAAATCTTTTTTAATGTTTATTTATTTTTGAGAGAGACAGAGCGTGAGTGGGGGAGGGGCAGAGAGACAGGGAGACACAGAAACTGAAGCAGGCTCCAGGCTCTGAGCTGTCAGCACAGAGCCCAACATGGGCCTCGAACTCACGAACCACGAGATCATGACCTGAGCCGAACTCAAACACTCAACTGACTGAGCCACCCAGGTGCCCCCGAACAATCTACTTTTGAATAGCAAGACAAACCTGTATTGGAATTGCCGTCCTCACTGAAATGAGGCTGGCTGGCACGGTCACAATGTGGGGGAAGGGCTCCATAAGTAGCTTGAGTGTAGAGCAGAGCATATGCCATAGACCCAGGGCAGTGTTAGGACTTCCATGGGCCCTGGGCACTTAGGCCTTCCCAGGCCCTTCCTCCTTCAAATAAAATAAACATATATTTGATGGCTACATGGGTATGAAGACAAATGTATTCATATTACGTATGAACTTTCTTTTCCAACCTAGAAGTTCATGAATTCTGAAGTTCATGAATCACAAGTTTCTGAATTCTGATTTTAAAAGAAATGGAAGTACTTTGTGAGCCCCTAAAAGAATCAGGTGCCCTAGTACCGGCCCTGGGAGGACATCGGCCCTGAGGGAGGAGCCTCACCTTTCCCTGCTACCCAGAGGAGCTCAGGGCGAGCAGGGCAGAGGAGGGAGGCTGGAGGGGGCGGGCAGGGAAGCCCACGCTGCAGCCTTCCAAGCAGGCAGTTGGCCCTGTTCTGGGAGCAGCCGCAGCCGTGCTGCCTCCTCTGCCCCAGACGGGCTGCCGGGCACATGGCCCGCAGCGCATCGCAAGGAGTGGTGTGGGCCTGACCCAGGAGACTGGCCCAGGGACTCCAAGCGTCACCCAGCACTTGTCCCTGTCCACAGCCCTGTACCACACATACCCTCATAGGGACTCACTGGAGCCCTGGGAAGGAAACAAATAAAATTTTCCTACTCATTTTACATCTGGGGAAGCTGAGGCTTAGAGAACCATTATGACTGAACGGTGCTTTTTGTTTTCAAATACATATTCTTGTCTGATCTTCATAATAGCCGTACCAAAGGATAGACATTTTTTACTCCATTTTTTTAAGTGTTTATCTGGGGTGCCTGAGTGACTCAGTCAGTTAAGCATCCGACTTCAGCTCAGATCATGATCTCACAGCCTGCAAGTTGCAGCCCCGCATTCGGCTTCGTGCCGCCAGCTCAGAGCCTGGAGCCTGCTTCAGATTCTCTGTCTCCCTCTCTCTCTGCCCCTCCTCTGCTCATGATCTGCCTCTTTCTCTCTCAAAAACTAATATTAAAATTTTTTCTAATGTTTATTTAGTTATTTTGAGAGAGAGTGCAAGGTGGGGGATGGTCAGAGAGAGAGAATCCACACTGTCAGCCGGGAGCCCCGTGCTGAGCTCGATCTCAGGAACCAAGAGACCACAACCTGAGCCAAAATCAAGAGTCAGCTGCTCAACTAACTGAGCTACCCAGGCGCACTCTTTTGACTCCATTTTAAAGATAGGAGAAACAGGCTCAGCAAAGCAGAATGACAAAGCCATGTCATGTGACCGGTAGGCACAAAAGTCACGCCTGGCACTGCTGTCCTCCTCATCCTAAGAACCATCCGCTGGGCATGTATGGGCACATGAGTGAGTCCCCTCGCTCTGCTCTGTCTCCCAGCCCAGATAGACACAACAGCTTCCAGCGACGAGCAGGGGCTCAGGCCGGGGCCCTTGGGCCTGGTGGTGATCCAAAGGGACGTGGAGGGACACGAGCCTCCCAGGTAAACGAATGGGTGGAGAGACGTTCATGGCCTGGCATGGAATTGGTGCCTTCCCCCCCGACCAGGGGGAGGATTGGAATCTCCCTTGGGTGTGGCTCCCTTGGGGGGCTAAGGAGGGACAGTAACTCCTGAAGCATGTCAGGAAGAGAGGGAAGGGTGCTCAGGCATCTGTATCCATTAACTAATGCCATGCAAGTCCGTGTAACTAACTATTCCATGCTTGAGATGGACAACAGACAGATGCTCACTGCTCTCATTTATGGCTCTGCAGATGAATTGGGGTCTGGCTGATCTTGGCTGGCTGGCAGGGGACTCAAGCCCAGTCTCTGGACCGCGGACAGTGGTTGGAGGTACAGTCAGGCACCTCCCCTTAGTGTTACTTCTTCCAGGAAGTTCTCCCTTACTGACTCTCCCCCACCGGGGTCCCACAGCTTCTAGGGATCCTCCTATGATGGCTCTGCTCACTGTGTGTGACCACTGGCAGGTAGATGGCCGGTGCACACAGACCATGAGCTTGACCTCCTCTCCTGTGCGTCTATCTCCATCACCGAGCCCAGGGTCTGGCCCAAGCAGGTGCCAAGCAAGCATGTGGGGGAAGAGTGGGTAACTGTGACAGTGAGGTCCAGGTAGTAAGTGATGAAGGGGCTTGGAGAGGGAAGAGCTAAGCTACCAGAGCAGAAGAGGGGAAAGGGGACCCCATATGGGACAGGGACCTCCAGTGGGAAGGGCTGGGGGTGGCCTTGCGGTCCTGAAGTCTAACAGTTCAGAGAGGCCAGGGTAGGGGCTCTCCTGTGTGGCCAGAGCCACGGCAGGTAGAGCCAGGACCTTTGTGTAAAGGAGGAGAAGACGGCCTTCCTCCCTGAGGGGCCCCGGTCCTGGCCAGGACTCGTGAGCCTCCTGAGATGCCCTCAGCGGGGCCCTTGGGTAGGACACAACCGTGCACCGCGTGTGACATTTTCTGGGGCGTGGGGGCGGGTGTCTGCATGTGGAGGCACGCACGTGGGGCTGGTGTGTGTGTGGTACTTGTACACGATTTCTGTGTTTGCACTGCACTTTCTTTTTCTTTAATGTTTGTTTTCACTTTTGTTTTTATTTATTTCTGAGACAGAGAGAGAGAGACAGCATGAATAGGGAGGGTCAGAGAGAGAGACACAGAATCTGAAGCAGGCTCTGAGCTGTCAGCACAGAGCCCGACACAGGGCTTGAACCCACGAACCATAAGATCATGACATTAGCCGAAGTCAGACGCTTAACCGACTGAGCCACCCAGGTGCCCCATGTGCCGCAGTTCCTGAATCCCCCGTTGTTTGGCCTCTGAGTGATGAGGGGTGGGAAGCCGAGGCATGAGGGTCCCGAGTCCCAGAACTAGAAATGGGGTGTCTTTCCGAGGACAGGACAGGGTTTCCATCCTGCCACCCGGGAACGGGGCTGGTGCGAGGCCACCATGTGCCGTGAACCAGCGGATGGCCCCCAGCGGTGCAGGCTGCATGCTGGCCTTCTGCTCGGGCACGGCCTTCCTTCCTCAGTGTACTGGTTAGGCTGAGGGGAAAGGTGTGGACAGACTGGAAAGAAGAAGCCGGCAAGGCAAACGTCCCCAGGGCTGGAGGTGCCCGGCCCAGAAGGCCCTGGCTCAGACAGAGAGCCAGGACGGCCTCTGGCCACGACCACAGGATGCACTGTCCTTGCAGACGCCTGATCCGTCAGGGAACGGGCTGCGCAGGACCCCCGAGGGAAGCCTCGGCTGCCATTCTGGAAGGCTCCGTGGTCCCGGCCAATTAGACCCAGCCCCCCGCCCCGGCTTTGGGCTTCTTCCCATAAGTTCGACTCCCCCCCACCCCCCGCCCGCTTGCCCAGGCAGCCGCGAGGACACGAACATCCGTGGAAACTGCAGTCCCAGAGAGGACTCTGCTGGATGTGTGTCATCACCTCTCCCAGTGACGCTAAGGACTGGGACACAGGGACAGGGAAGCTGCGCACAGGTCTCTGACCCTCACCTTGAGACGGAGCTGGGCTCCTGGGGTCCGTCCGGGAGAGCATCTGTGGCTCTCCATGCCTGGCGTGAGCAGAAATCCCTGCCTGGCCTTGTTGGCGAGAGCACGCCCTCCAGAAGAGCTTTGCTAAAACCAGAATCAGGTCCGGAGATGACGGACAGCGGGCTCGCCTTTCCCTGGTGAAGCTGCACCGGGAACAGCGGGCTCCCCTTTGGGAACTCAAGTTCATTAGGCCCCTGGCCCAGGACGGTCAGCAGGCCCGGGAGGGGAGGGGAGCAGGTGCTCCGTGCGCCAGGAGAGGCTGCAGGAGCTCCGGGGGCTGCCTGAGAACGTGCCGGGGGGGACACAGCTGTCCTCACGGCTCTGTCGCGCCATCTCGGGGGAGAAGACCTGGGGGGGCTGGACACTGAGAGGGGACAGCAGACACCCTCATCCCCCCGGCAGGTGGTGCGGCAGGGATTGGCTGAGGGTCCGCACGCAGGAACGAGTCCTGCACGAAGCTTCCCACGGGAGCTGTGACCCACCCCCCAACAGGGCAGGGGAACCCCTCCTTTGTGCTAGAGCATCATGGGGAAACACCCCACGCCCTTGCCACTCAGGGCTCCTGGGGTGCCTTCTTTCCAGGAACTGCCCTTGCCCTTGATCCCTGGAAACCACTTCATCCTTGTTCACTCCCCACCCTCTACCCTGCAAGCACTCCATCCAGGTGACAGGAGGTGGAGGGGACTTCAGCGCCCCACCGCCCATACTACAGATGAGGACGCTGAGGCCCTGAGGGCAGGGTCCCACGGTTACCGACAGAGCACTTCCCAGCATCCCACCGGGACGCGGGAGGTGCGCTCTCCATTTCACAGACTGGGAGAGGTGAAGTGGCCCCAGCTCACACCGCTGGGGAGAGGAGGGGCCGCATTCCCCAGGGTCCCCTCTGCCTCCAAGCCCTTGCTGGTGACTCCGAACCCCAAACCTCAGTGTCCCACACACAGCCATACATCAGAGGAGTCCAGTGAGAACTGCAGTCTCTTCCAATGCCGTCGGCCAGGATAAGTGTCCTGAGGCTGACAAGTCACTCAGTGTCTCTGACCCTTAGTTTCCTCTACTGAGATAGGAATACTATTATTTACGTCCCTGTCTTCGTGGGAGACTTGGATAAATAGTGTGTGTCCTCCGAGCCCCTCACAAATGACAGTTCTCTTCCCTCTGGGCCACCACACTCTCCTGCCTCACTGTGTGTGGCTTTTATTCTTTCAGGTAATGAATGTGCACGAAATCATGTCCACTCTCCCACTGGGATCTGCTGGCATTGGGCTTAGGGTGAGGTGTGAGTGAAATCTTAATTTTTTTAATGTTTATTTTTGAGATAGGGAGAGACAGAGTGCAAGCAGGAGAGGGGCAGAGAGAGGTGGAGACACAGAATCTGAAACAGAGTCCAGGCTCCGAGCTGTCAGCACAGAGCCCAATGCAGGGCTTGAACCCACGAACCATGAGATCATGACCTGAGCCAAAGTTGGGTGCTCAACTGAATGAGCCACCCAGGCACCCCTGGTCTGGGTGAAATCTGAGTGCTTTTAAAATTAGAACTTCGAGTATTGTCTTCATCACCCCCACGGAGGCACACACTGGTGAGCTGACGTGTCACCTACACATAATTCCCCCCAGGCATCCATGAGCTGACCCTGAAAGCCTGCAGGGTGCAAGGCAGAGAACTGGGGTGCTGCTCTGGAAAAAGGTCCCATCCCACAACCCTACCCCGTACCCTGTGTCGGCAACCTGGACACGCACTTAGGACAACCCTCTTCTGTGCACCCCCCAAACC
Source organism: Proteles cristata cristata (assembly GCA_017311185.1). Lineage (NCBI taxonomy): Eukaryota > Metazoa > Chordata > Mammalia > Carnivora > Hyaenidae > Proteles > Proteles cristata. The sequence continues at coordinate 167,975 of JAESUZ010000434.1, read as the reverse complement.
CCCCACCCCCGTGTGCCAGGCCTGTGCTGGGGATGAGGACACAATGCGGACCAGGCGGTGGAGGCCGGCTGGCAGAGGAAGGGGGCGTGTCAAGGAGGGACCTTGAGGCGCAGGGGGGCTGGCGCACATAGCTGCGCGCTCCGGCAATGAAGTCATTAATCCCTGGGCAGTGAGGGGGCCCACATCAGATGGGGGGCTGACCCAGCACCAGGGGTCGGCCTCAGGGCGGGCTCACCGTGTGTCAGCAAGTGCCATGTGGGGTCAGGCGGGTGATAGGTAAAGCTGCACGCGGGCAGGGCCAACCATGCTGGCAGAGGGACCTCGGAAGGCGGGAGGGGGGGTGGGCAGGCAGGAGAGGTCTCAATTAGAGGCCAGGTCTGTGAGGAGCCTGGGCTAAGCGGTAGGAGAGGTGGCCGGGCTGAGTCACCCACCAGTGAGTAGAGGAGTTGCTGGGGGCTCCTTCCTTCCTCCTGCAGAGTGGATTAAAGGCAAGAGAAATGGAAACCCAGTTAATTATGCAGGTGAGAAGCACCTGAATGGCAGACAGGGATAAAACCAGCATTCCTGGGTTCTGATTTTCACACAGGGCTGGCCCTCCCCGCCCCAGGTGCCCGGCAGTGACTGAGTGGAGGTGTCCTCACTGTAACTTACCTCTTTTAGCCAAAAACTGTTCTTAACCACTTTTTCCTGGTAGGAAACCTTCTGTGGGAGATCATCCACACCCCTGAGCTCTCGAACAGGGGCGCTGTGTATTTCCCCCTTTCTAGATGACTCAGGGTCATTTCGACAACACTAATTAGTAGACTGGACTGTAATACTGAGTTACCCTCAGGGATTATCAAGGTATATCCAGGCTGCTTTGGTTTTTTAATTACTGCATCTGCATTTTACAGTTTTCCTGCCTCCTCTCTCATCATAAAGCTCTTCATACCACTCTCAGTATACCTGTCGTGGCCTGAGAAACTAGACCACCAAACTCATCAGAACTGTTCATCAAGTAAGAGCAAACAGGCCCTGAACGAGGGCCCAAGGGGCGTTTTTTGGTTTTTTTTTTTCTTAATGTTTATTTTTTAGAAAGAGACAGAACATAAGCAGGTAAGGGGCAGAGAGAGGGAGGGAGACACAGAATCTGAAGCAGGCTCCAGGCTCTGAGCTGTCAGCACAGAGCCGGACGTGGGGCTCGAACTCAAGGGCTGTGAAATCATGACCTGAGCTGAAGTCGGTCCGACTGAGCCAAGGGGCATTTTTGTAAGCTAAGTATCTGAGCTTTACTGCACAAATGGATATTTTAAACAACCACCCTTTTTCCCCCATTTCAGAAACCGTTTTTGCCTACTTTCTGGCCTATGATGCCTTCCAAAAGTAGTGGATGCACCGGATAAGTAAGGTTTTGCTAATGTGGAATTTGAGTTGTTTTAGTTCGTGTGATCCTGCTCAAGGCCGCGAGGCTGTTGGGTTGAGTCTTACCTTCTTTTCCAGGGACAAAAGCAGAGCCTGAGGCTGGGGTGGGCCAAGATTAGACAGTGAGTCAAGATGAATCTCATGACCCCAGGCTTAGGAACCTTTCCCCAGGGCCGCACCAGACTTCCCATCCTAAGAACTGAGGGGCAGCGGCCCTGGGCTGGAAAGAGCCCCATCCTGGGAGTCAGCAGCTCCCAGCTGTAGACCTGGCTCCACACTCACCAGGTAGGTGGCCGGAGACATCCCTTCTCTGGGCCTTAGTTTCCCTATCTGTAAAAGAAGGGTGAGTATATTAGTGTTTAAAGTATTCTTTCTACGATTCTTTTTTTTTTTTTATTTAATTTTTTTAAAGTTTATTTATTATGAAACAGCATTCACAAGCTGGGTAGGGACAGAGAGAGGGGAGAGAGAGAGTCCCAAGCAGGCTCCACACTGTCAGTGCAGAGCTCGAAGTGGGGCTCAAACTCACTAACCATGAGATCATGACCTGAGCCGAAATCAAGAGTCAGATGCTTAACTGACTGAGCCACCCAGGCGCCTCTAAAGTATCCTTTCCGTGATTCTTGAGTTGTCTTTGTTAATTAGCGGGAGAGAGAAGGAAGGAGGGAGAAGGGAGAGATTAACAGCTGCTCTGCGTGAGCCCTCCAGCCCCCAGATTCCTTCATCCCCACTATTTCATCTCCCTTGTGATGTATCCCTACCCAACCTAGTTTTTACACAGCCTGACCCTCCCAGGAGAGCTTTTAAATTTCAGATTAGTTAGGGGTACCCGTCATGGGTGACATTATTAGCCACGGACGGCTCCATCAATTAAGTGTTCGACTTGGGCTCAGGTTATAATTTCATGGCTCATGAGACCAAGCCCCACATTGGGCTCTGTACTCATGGTGTGTAGCTCAAGTGGAGTTCTCTCTCTCCCTCTCTCCCTGTCTGCTCATTCCCCCCGCTTCAAAATAAATAAATTTTTAAAAAATGAAATAAATTTCAGAGTAATCAACGAATATTCTACAGGTCTTGGGGGAAAGGCCTAATAATAATGACAACCTGTAGGTTGAGAGGGTCTTGCGGCCCAGGGCTATCATCCCATTCGTGGGGAGAGACTGCTGCCCAGAGAGGGGCTTGCCCGTAGAGCGGGGCTGGGTGAAAAACCACCATCCCCGGGCTCCAAAATCAACAATTCTTTAGCTACTTCTGTCCTTCGCACCCTCCACCTGTGTCCCGGGCTTCAATCCACTTCTTACCTTATCTAACAACTCGGGCTCCCAGACAGGAAGCAAAAGGTGGGTCCAGTCATTCTGTGTGAGTTGGAGGAAGGCATTCCCCCTTGAGCCGGACCAGGAGGGAAGGGGAAGTGGTGACCAGCTGAAGACACCAGGCAGTGTGTCCCCTGCTCTCCACCCACCAGCTGGACACCCTGGCCAGCCTCGTGACCCCTTCCCAGCCTGTGCGTCCATGGGCGGAGGTCCCTGGGTCTGCTCGCTGGAGCCCCAGCCCCTCCTTGCCCGCAGCGACAGCACGGGCCGCCCAGGCTTGGCGGCTTTCCTGGGCTGCTGCCTTATCGATTATTTCGGCTCCCTTTTTGCTGGGGATATCAATTTAGCGGGTTCCCGGGATGGCTGTGTTTTAACCTCTCACCCTGGTCTAGACTCGGCCGGCTCCCGCTGTCCCTCGGCCAGGAGGAGATGGAGGGCCCCGGGTCTCTCGGGCAGGCTCGGGAGCCAGCAGATTTCCAGGAACAGATGCTGGGATCGCCGGGCGGCTCCGCGGCCCCGCCAACCTGCCTCCCTCCAAACCGGCCCAGTGAATTATTAAAGATGCAATTTCCTTTCATCTTTCCAGTAAAATCGCTCCCGGTGCTGTGATCCACTGCCTTCCTGTCACTGACTAGGCAGGGGCTTTGGCAGGACCCTTATTTACCCACTCCCTCCTCATGGCTGAGCCCTCCTAGGAGGCTGGAGGGGACTGACCCCTTCCTAAGAGAGTCCAGAAAGCCCAGGAGTCCTGAGAAAGTGAGCGGAGCAGAGGAGACTCGGAATCTGAGGATTTGGGGGGTTGTTGTTTTACAGCTAAAGGAAAAGGAGCCCAGAGAGGGGTGGTGTGCAGCCCCAGGTGGCACAGCAAGCCATCGGCAGAGCGGGGGCTAGAACCCAAACCCCGGTCTCTCCACTGAAGGTCTCCCCTTCTGCAGCTCCAGAACAGCCTCGGGAGTCCCAGCCCTCTCCCCCAGGATGAGCCCCCCACCCCACCCCATACCTCCCGGGACAGGGAATTGGGTCCGGCTCGTCGCCACATTGATTTGGTCTGAGTGTGATTTACAGTCTTTGCTTGTTATTTACCATCCAGTCCCCACGCCTGCTGCAGCGGGCTAGCTGGACGTAAACCCGTGATTATTACCGCCCTCCTGGCAGTATTTACTGTTTCGACTTTTACTCTTTACCCTTGGCGATCGGCACGGAGGACCAGCAAGCAGATGGCTCCCAGGGTCCCGGCCCCAGCCTGCAGCCGCCGCGTGGTCCCCCCCCCAAGCACTCCAAAAGCCACCTCCTGAGTCGCCCCAAAGTCACCCAAACACTTCTGCCTCGCCTCCTCCTGTGCTTCCACCCTGAAGAGTGCTGGGAAAGTGTTTTGGGGCCTCCACTGCAGCCTTTTAGAAGGAAGCCATGTACCCCACCATGAACCAGCTGCTTGGGGTTCCAGATGACCACTGTCTCTTAGTCCAGCAGTCAAGTTCCCTCAGCCCAGCCAGAGGGTTCCCAGAGGGGCCCTCTGGGCCGCCCACCTCCTCCCCGGGCTTGGTCTCAGCTGCACCCGGCCAGGCTGCTGTAGGAGAGTCAGCCCCAAGGCTTTTCTCCATGACGAACAGAAAGCCTCTTGAGACAGAGGGGCCTCCAAAGGCACAGTGGAAGAGATGCAAACCCACACCCACCCACTCCTTGGGGCAGGACTGTGTTCTGGGGCCCGTGTTAAGATCGTGCTCAGACCCTGAGGGGCCCAGGTTTGCGTCCCTGGCCTGTGCCCACAGCTTGCCCCAGCAGAGGCCGACCTGGCTGGCACACCCACCCTCCCCTCACCAGATTTGTGGGCCTGGGCTTTTCCAGCTCTGCTCCCACGATGGGCCCCTTCACATCCCGCCTTTCCCTACATTTCCTGAAGGTGACCCTTGCCACACCTGTGTGCTACAGCTCACCACGCCCACTTCACATAGCATAAAACAAATCTTTTTCAAGGGACCAATTCGGTGGCACTCAGCACATGCACAGTGTACCACCTCTAGCTCTGTCTAGTTCCAAATCCTTTGCATCATCCCCAAAGGAAGCCCAGTACCTATTAAGCATCGTCTTCCCAGTCCCTCCTCCCCAAGCCCTTGGCAGCCTGTAATCAGCTCTCCATCTCTGTGGATTTGCTTATTCTGGATATTTCACATTAAATGGAATCAAACAGTATGTGGTCCTTTGTGTCTGGCTTCATTCACTCAGCATAGATTGTCTGAGGTTCTCCCACGTCGAAGCGTGTATCAGGACTTCATTTCTTTTTATAGCTGGATATCTGGTTGTACTGTATACCACCACCTGCTGATCCATTCATCGGTTGGTGAGCACCCCCATCTTACAGATGAGAAAACTGAGGCTCAGAGAAGGTAAATGGTGGAAGATCCCCTTCATCCTCCATTCTGCTCCTCACAGGCGGGGTTCCCAACTGGGCCTCCCCCATACCCGGGGCAGGGCTGAGCCCTCAGACAGCGAGCATGATTGCCAACAGCCAAAGTGGTAGTGTGTGAGGGGGAGTGTGGTGCGGTGGTTAGGAGCCCTGCCTCTAAAGCCAGCTGCCTGGGTCCACACCCTGGCTCTGCCCCTCACCACCCAGGGAGTGTGCTTCGGGCACGCCATTTAACTTGTCTGTGCCTTGGTCTTCTCATCTCTAAAAGGGGGTGGTGATAATAATAATACTGGAGAGGGTGTTGTACATGTTCAATGAGCTACTCCTGTATACAATTCTAGAAAATGAAAACTAATCTCTAGTGACAGAAAGCAGATCAGTGGCTGCCTGGGGATGAGAGGAGAGGTCTGGCGGGAGGAAGGGTTCTGAAGAAACTCTTGGGGTGGTAGATTCATTCATTATATTAACTGTAGTAATGGTTCCAGGAGTGGATGCATGTGTCCCAGTTGATCAGATTGAGCACTTTAAATGTTTCATTCACTGTACGTCAACTCTGCCTCCCTAATGCTGTTTAAAAATGTTACCTGGGGCACCTGGGTGGCTCAGTCAGTTGAGCGTCTGACTTCGGCTCAGGTCATGATTTCACGGTTCGTGGGTTCGAGCCCCGCATAGGGCTCTGTGCTGACAGCCAGCTCAGAGCCTGGAGACTGTTTCACATTCTGTGTCTCCCTCTCTCTCTGACCCTCCCTTGCTCATGCTGTCCCTCTCTCCCAGAAATAAATAAAACATTTAAAAAAAAAAGTTTACAAAAACATCACCTGAGCTAATACACGTAAGTCACTTAGCATGGCTCCAGGCATGGTGAGAGCTGGGTGGCTATTAAGTGCTGGTGTTGCTATTTCCTCCTGGCCCTGCCACCAACGCCCCCCACCCCTATTGAGGTTCCCCCTTCTCTTTTTATCCTTAGCTCTTCAGGGTCCCCCAGGCAGCCAGCTCTGTGTGTGGCTAACCGTGTGCATAAATGCTACCAAATTCTGATTCTCCAGGAGCAATTGTTCAATAGCCACCCACCCCTCTTCCTGCACCCCTTCAATTCCTACTGTCACCCCAACCGCCCACATCTACTAACTCAGGGGCCCTCTTCCAGCTCGGTCCTCATTACTCAGTACCACTGGATGGCAAATATTTTAACTCTTACCTCACCTTAGATCACCTTCACCCATGACCGGGCCACACTGTTGGGGTCACATGGACATGTCGGGACCCTCCCAAGCCCAGGTGTCCAGTAATGTTGCTATCCCAGAACCCTGCCACAGCAGAGAACAGGAAGCCCGGAGAACATCAGAGACTCTCAAAGACAACCTGGCCCGGGACTTAGGAGTCACGTCCTAGCTGGACATAGGTTATTATTTGGTTTTCTTGGCTTTTCTTCAACATTTCCTCCTCCAACTACTCTAAGCTCTGAACACAAGACTTTTGCTGAACTGAAAGGCAAGGAGGGTGTAGACCTTGACTCCGTTTCAGAGGCGGGGCTGGGCTGGGGCGTGGGAGAGAAGAGTGGTGGGGGCAGGACCCTGGACAAGGGCCCTGGCGTCCTCCTGATACTGGCCCTCCCCAGGGGCACCTGTAGCACTTGGGTAGGATGCTGCCCTCATGTCAGGACACGAACCACTGTTCCTTGCTGTCTTCTAGGGCTAAATGAGCCTGGTACAGAGCAAGCAAGTGTCAAAGAATGGAAGGAAAAGATACAGAATATGGGCATTTACAGGCCCAGTGAGAGAGCCCGGGAGCCCAGAGCCTAAAGAGCATTTGTATCTTCTTGCATGAAGAGGAGGCTACAGACCTTGCACCTGCCCCCACCTCCTCCACAAGGAGAACCTCAGTCTCCCTTCCCCATCCTGGGCAGGGCCGCCGGCAACCTTCCCTACCCCCAAGCTTCCCTCCCCACCTACCCCTAAATCATCATCGTACATTTGGCCATCTTGACCAAATTTGGGCATCTTTCCTCAAAGTAGGTACTTTTTTTAAATTTTTTAAATTTTTTTATTTTTTTGAACACGTTATCATGTTGCATTTATTTTTTTTTACAAATAGTTTATTGTCAGATTAGTTTCCACATAACACCCAAGTGCTCATCCCCACAAGTGCCCTCCTCCATGCCCATCCCCCCTCCCCCCCACATCCATCAGTCCTTAGTTTTTGTCAGCATTCAAGAGTCTCTCATGGTTTGTCTCTCTCCCTTTCGCCCACCATTTCCCCCCTTCTTCTCCCCCTTGTTCCTCAGTTAAGTTCTTCCTAAAAAAATATGGAACGCTTCACGAATTTGCGTGTCATCCTTGCACAGGGGCCATGCTAATCTTCTCTGTATCTTTCCAATTTTAGTATATGTGCTGCCGAAGCGAGCACCAAAGTAGGTACTTTTATGAGATGGGTGGGGAAGAGTCCCCTTCATACCCTGGCCACCTCTCCAGCCACACAATCTATAGATGGCTTCAGGGAGCCCCTCCATGGCAAGAGGAGGCCATACTGAGGGACAGATGAGGCACCAACCCCCATGCCTAGGTCAGTGCAGATTTCTACTTCTAGTTTCTGGAGACCAACTTTCCCACCAAAAACAACTGAGAGAAATATGAGTACAATATGTTTTTTGAAATCTGTGTGAAGCCATTATAGAGGTGTAGAGGCCTTGATCCTGGAGAGAAGAGATATCCAAAGAGATGAGCTCAACATTTTGGCCTTTTTTCCCCCTTAGTGAGCAGAAAGTGGAGACCATTTTCCATCATTTCATCGGGTTAGGGAAAGAGGTTGTGGTGTGTGGAGTTTAAGCATCTCTGGGGAAAGGAAGGAGCCTTTTTTTTTTATATAAAGGTTTTAGTTGAACCCTTGAAAAGTACATCAAGAATAGATCAGATTGAAAGATTGAAGACAAAATTGAAACCCAATTTCAAATAAACTTAATTCCAGATTGTATTAAAATGAGTTTCCTGAATCCTCACTCCCTTCCAGAAACAAGAATAAATCCTCTGTGGATCATCCAGAACTTCAAATTATTTCTAGAATTTTTCCATACACAATGGCTGGCAGCCAATAAAATTTACCAGGCAAATCAGGAGACAAGATCATATAACTGAAATCAAGAGAAGAAAAAAAAAAAACAGATAATAGCAATAGATGCAAAGAAGATCCAGATACTGGCATTTAAAATAACATTTTAGGGGCACCTGGGTTGCTCAGTCAGTTGAGCATCTGACTTTTGGTTTCAGCTTAGGTCATGATCTCATGGTTCAAAAGTGTCACGGTGGTGTGTGGAGCCTGCTTGGGATTCTCTCCCTCCCTCTCTGCCCCTCCATCTCTCTCTCTCTCTCTCTCTCTCTCTCTCTCTCAAAATTAATACATAAACTTTAAAAATAAAATAACACTTTAAAATAATTGTGATTAATATATTCAAAAAGTAGATGAGATAAAAATTTTAAGCAGAGAACTGGACTTTTTTTAAGTTATCAAATGGAAATTCTAGGAATGAAAACTATAATAATCATAAGTAACAAAGTAATGGGTGGGTTTCACAGCAGACTGATGCAGCTAACAGAGGATTCATGAACTGGAAAACAAGGCAATATAAAATATTAAACACTGAAGTACAGTGAGGAAATTTGATGGAATATAAAAGCAGAGCACACGAAGAAAAACGCTTTTTAAGAAATCTCTACATTTGCCTCCATAAAGCACGGTATATGTGGTTTGCATGTTCAGCATTCTATAGTGTAGTGTCTGTGTGTGTGCATGGACAGTATGTAAAAAAGAGTACATCTGGGGTGCCTGGGTGGCTCCATTGGTTAAGCATCCAACTTCGGCTTAGGTTGTGATCTCATGGTTTGTGAGTTCAAACCCCACACTGGTGCTGACAGCACCACTTTAGATCCTCTCTCTCTCTCCCTCTCTCTCTCTCAAAAAAAAAAGTGGGGGAAAGCACTTGGGTGGCTCAGTCAGTTGAGCATCCGACTCTTGATTTCAGCTCAAGTCATGGTCTCACAGTTTGTCGGTTCGAGCCTCCGGTCTGGCTCTGTGCTGAGAGCATGGAGCCTGTTTGGGATTCTCTCTCTCACTCTCCCTCTGCCTTTCCTCATTCATGCTCTCTCTCTCTCAAAATAAATAAATATATTTTTTAAAAAGAGTGCAGCTGTAAATTTTAAATACAGCATTTAATTGCATAAAAGAAGCTGGAAGCCTCATGCATTAAATATCAATTTGATGAGATCCCATGATGTATCGGGCTATGGGAAGAATGGACTTCCAAGCCTGCTGCCTGAATCCTGCCTGTCCCCTGCTATTGTGTAGACCTTGGCCCACATCCCATAACCTCTCTGAGGCTGTTTTGTTATCTATACAAGTGGTGTGGTGTTGTCACGAGGATCACAGAGGTCCTGTGTGTGCACGTACCCATGGGGCACTTCATAAGTGATAGCAAAATTAATGGCTTTATTTGGGTCTTCAGGAGCTGACTTCTCTCGGATCTCTCTCTAGCACCAAAGCTGTTACTCTATGGAAGTTTCTTGAATTTAGGTTCCCACCCCACCTGAGGGAAGCATGTGACATATTCATTTACACCTAGGAAGTCCTTAACAGGATGCTTGCTTCCAGAAGGAGCAGTGCAGGGAAGAGGCGACACTTAACTGCTAGAGAAGGCTCTGGAATGGTGGGTCTTCAGACACAGGCAGGCCCTTTAGGAGAGGGGGCTTTGAGCAAAGGATTCTTCCTGCCTTCTTTGATCCACAGCACATGGGTGAGCTCCCCAAGTCCCACCTGTGGCTCTCACCCTGCTGGCCAACCTCGTCAGGTCACTGGCCCTCTTTCAATTCCATGACCCACCCGTCTCTCGCCTACGTCAGGCCCTTTACGTTATGCCCTCCTCGCATCCCACTCCTGCTCATCCTTCACGTCTCAGCTCAAATATCACATCTCACGAGGACCTTCCCTACAGTCCTGACTGGATTACGTCCCCTTTCATGACCCTGATTACACTAAGAAGTCACTTTGTCCGTGTTCTTATTTCTTTACTATAAATTCCTCCTATTGCTGAAGACAGCATCTCTGAAGAAAAGAAGGTTTTTCTGAAGAAACTTAACTTTACTCCGAGTTTGAGACCAGAAGGGTCAACCCTCAGTCATTCATTCATGAAACATTTCAAGCATTTACTCTGCCAGGCATAGTGAAGGCACCGGGGGTCCAAGATGAACAAAACAGACCAAGTCCCTACTCTCAGGGATCTGGGAAGAGACAGACATAAACAAAAACAAACACCAAACCTGTGAGAGATGCTGAGTGCAGCTGAGAAAAATACACCTGTAAAAGGAGAGGCAGAGGGTGACCTAGAGGACAGATGGCATTTCAGACAGCGTGAGTCGTCAAGACCTCTCTGATGAGGTGTAACCGCATTCAAGTAACCGCTGAAGGAAAGGATGGTGCTGGCCATAAAGAGAGGAGGGTGGAACTTTCTAGAACTTCAGAACAGGGTTTGTTATGCTTGGCAAAATAGGAGCCTGTGTTTGTGTTTATTTGGTTTCCAAAGCAAATTGTCTCTTGTGATTGAATAACATAAATCAAAAGCCTGAAAATATGCATGCACTTTGACCCACAAGTCCACTTAGGAATGCAGCCACAGGAAAAATAATGCATACACATATATTTATTCATAAAGATACTAAGTAAGTGAGAAAAACGAAAAATATAGAGCTCATATCAATGTTCAACATAATGGAAGTGGTTAAGTAATCCACACAACGGAATACAGGGCAACTACTAAAAATATGTAGAATATTTACTGACTTAGGGAAATGTTCATAACCAAGCGCTAAGTCATAATCTATCCCAGTACCGTTTCACGAAGAAAAGAAATATATGTGTGGAAACCTTCCGAAGGCATACGCACCAAAGTGTCGGCAGTGGTTATGAAGGAGTGTAGAGCTGTGGTTGACTTCCGCTTTTTCTTCTTTTTACTTTTCTATTGTGTCAAGCTTTTGCATTGAGCATATCCCATATTAATTTTGCAATTTGAAAATGTTATTAAATAAAATAAACCTGGGGCACCTGGGTGGCTTAGTTGGTTAAGCGTCCGACTTTGGCTCAGGTCATGATCTCACGGTTTGTGGGTTCAGGCCCTGCATCGGGCTCTGTGCTGAATGCCAGCTCAGAGCCTGGAGCTTGTTTCAGATTCTGTATCTCCCTCTCTGTCTGACCCTCCCCAACTGACTCTATCTCTATCTTTCTCTCAAAAGTAAATAATAAAACATTAAAATTTTAATAAATAAATTAATTAATTTAATTAAATAAACCTAGCTGTCCCTAATACATATTAGTTTACGCACTGAATAGATTTGAATTGAGGGCCCACTTTGTGCCAGTCGGTAACATTCTAGTGAGAGCAGACAAGTAGACAACGGAGCAACTAGCCGTTGGCATATCGTTGCGAAGGGCCGGGAAGGGCCCAGCTGGAAGGGCTGAAAGGAGCCAGCAGGCTTCTACTCTGACCGTGGAATGACAGAAAGCACAGTGAGGCTTTGAGGATGCTGTGAAGGCGAGAAGGACGTTCTGCTTCTCTCTCCTCGTGGAGGTATAGGGCAAAGTCAACGACTGAGCGTGGGCAGGGGTGGGAGATTTGAGAAAGTGCGAAATCTGAAGGAAGCAAAGTTCCCCAAAAGCACAGCAGACCCTCCAGGCAGGGCCGAGGCCCTCCTGGAAGCCAGTGATGTGCCCAGTCGGCCCAGCTAGAGGATTTTCTCTGGCAAGGTTCAGCTGCTTGGGAAAGGTCGGGATTCTCCAACAAGATATGAGAGAGAGAGGGGGGTCAAAAACGGTGGAGTTAAAGCCCCAGAATGGTAATATGGAAAAATTTCTACTGTTAAGGGTCCATCTGAGGCTCGGTGGATAGAGCTAGAGGCCCAGAGCATAGGCCGGGCCATCAAAGAGACAGTGAGGCCTGAGCCCAGGTCTCCGGTGGAGAATGTCCTAGACTGCCTGGAGAGGACAAGCGTGCTAGAGGTGAAGCATCAAGGAACTGAGACTTGGACTGTGGTCCCCCCCGCGGAAAGTCCCAACAGGCTGAGGACAGAGCCAGCATCCCAAGGAATGATGGGGAGCGACCAGGACCGGAGGCCAGCGGACACCAGCCAGGAGGAGGCAGAGAGAGAGTGCGTGCCCCAGGGCGTGACCGTCAAAAAGAGCTGGTGGTTCAGAAGGAGGAGGGAGGAGGGGGGTTGGAAGCTGCCATGTGAGCAAACAGGGTGGCCGCCCGCACACACATGGGTCCTGAAATGGAAGCTGAGGTGGGAGAAAGTGCCTTGGCTGCGAGAGCTTCGTGGAAAGCAGCGGCCTGGGGACCACGGGCCATTCGCTCAAGAGGCTGAGGCTACAGGCACACTCGTGATGGCAGATCTGGTGTTGCAGGGCCCAAGGAGGGCCGAGGCTGCGTCAGATCAGGGATGTCAAGAAGGGGTGAGAGTCTGGGGGAGGACAATGGATAGTTCTGGAAAGCTGGTCTCCCTTGGGGATGGAGAAAAAGAGGGATGTAGGGGGATCGAACAGAGTTAGTCTCAGTTCGTATCCCCAAGTCCAATCCAGGTTCCAGATCCGGAGCAGGGATGGGGTTCGTGAGGGCTGGGGGGTGGGAAGCGTGAGTCACCGCTGTTGGCTCTTCTGGGGCTCAGCCTCTAAGAACGTCGGTGAGTGGACACCCAGCACCAGTGAGGGAAGCGGTAAGTCCCTAGGGTCACCTAAAGCAACAGAGGACGTGTGTCCTGCCACAGACTCAGGGAGATTTGGCCCAGGCCACGCAACCCAGGGATCCTACCCCCAAGAGGGGCTCTGGGAACCCCACCTCCCGGGAGGAGGAGACAGGGCTCACCGGGCCTCCTCCTCTCCCTTCGGGAGGCACCGCTGGGCCCTGAGCAGGCCACACGTGGCTGTCCTGACTCACTGGCACTGGATGGTCCCCCGTCCCAAGCATTCCACTGAGTTTTAATGCAGTGCTGGACTTGTTAAAGGAGTAAATTTAGCTTTTATGGGAGAAGCAGCCGAGCTCGGTCAGGGAGGCTGAGGCGGGGCTAGGGGTTCCTTGTCCGCCCCCAGCCTCTCAGGAGGAGCCTGGAAAGATGCCTCCGGTCCCCTTCCGCACCCGCCACCACCTTCCCCTGCCTCTGCTCCCTGTCCCGAGGAGAGCTACCAGGTGAGGCGGGAGTCCCTGGAGAAAGAGGAAAGATGGGGAGGGACCCCCTCCCCCAAGTGCTGCCATCTGTGCGAACGCATGGGGCTGACCCGCTGCTCCTCTCCAGACCCCACCTGTAAAATAAGACTGCTGTGCAGCCCCTCGCAGGGTGGCCGGGGATCTCAGAGCGACCGGAGAGAAAGCCTGAGGGCCAGGCCCCCGTCTTCCCCGCTCTGTGAGTCAGGGTCCTCGCATCCCAGGACGGGATTATGACCGGAAAAAAAATAGGGAAAATGATGGAAAGTGTGGGGAAGCCCTTACATCGGGGTGCAAGTGGGACCCCGAGTGAGAGACGGGAAGAAAAGGTGGGGCGGAGGAGTCTTAGATCGCTGCGGAGTCTAACACTGACAGTCACGGGTCTCCCAGCATCGAGCCTGCCTCGGTGGCCCGGCCAGGCTGGGGGCGGCCTGCGGGCCTGGCAGCCATGATTCCCGTAGGCAGGCCCAGGGTCAGCTCTGCGCCTGTGGTTGGAAGACGAGAGTGAGAGACCCAAATCCAGCCCTGGCCCCCCTCCTCACTTCCGGGGGGCCCACGGTGCCTGGCTCAGCCTCTCTGTACCTCTTTTCCTTGGCAATAAAACACCCACCCCAGGGGGAAGTAGCGAGGAGTTCATTATGAACAACAAAGCAACCAGCCAGGCCCTAGTACATCAGCACTGGAGTTACCCTTTACCCCCTGAGGCTGACACAGGCTTTCTCAACTAAGGGAAGAAACCAGGGCCCCAGGGTGTACCCCTGCTGTAAGGGGACCAATAGACCTCTCTCTCATTCTCTCCCATTTCTTCTCCTCCTTCCTTTCTACCGCTCCTTGTCATTTCCTGCCAGAGCATCCCTGACACTGGCAGACACCTCCTCGGGGGGGCCTTCCCAGCTTTCACCCCCACAGGCCTCTCCCTCCTCTTCAGAATCTCGCCACCCTGGAGGACACTTATCGGATTTAAACATCTCAACCCTGCTCGGCGTTGAGCTCCCAAGAGGCCTGTCTCGCCTTCTGGGTCCCTCAGCACGGGCCGAGCGCACAGAAGTCCCTGGATTGGTGGACAGCCCTCCCAGAATGCCAAGCCGGCCTTTGGCACCGCCTGCTGCCGTGGGGGCTGGAAGACACCATTTATGTGTCCTGATTCTATTAATTAAGCTTATCGCCTGTCTGCTCTGCCTCCTGAGCCCGCGTGAATGTTCTAGTCTGCGCTTTGTACACACGTTAACACAGAGCAGGGGAGCGGGCCTGGGGGCTCCAGTCGGCAAGTGCACAGCCAGGCAGGGGGCATCAGCCTCAAGGATTCAACCTGGCCACCCCTAAAGCCCAGAGTCTGGGGGAGATGCCCCCCCACCTCTCTAATACGGTCGCCCCTGCCTGAATGGGAGGAAGGACCTGGGACCAGAGGAGATGGAACCCCCCACCCCTGCCTTCCCAATCCTGTGGGACTAACCCAGGGCCCACGCCCTGTGCTCCTGGAGCAGGAGAGGCCAGGGAAGCCCCCACCACTGCCCCCCTGTGGGGAGCAGAAAGCCTCTGCTGCAGGAACAGCACCCGACACATGGTCCCCACGGCACATGGTCCCGGGAGCAGGAGGGGACAATACAGCCCTTCTCATGGTACGTGAGGACGCTGAGGCCCCCAGATCCTGAACGTCTCGCCTCAAGTCGCGGCGTTATAAACAGATCTACCCCCAAAACTGAATCCCAGTGCCCTTGTGCTCCCTGCCCTCACCCCTCCATGCCCCTCCCCCACCGCCTGCTGAGAGATGCCCCTCGGTCCCCGGGACCCGGTATGTGTGACTTGTCATCTCGTGGCCCGTTTCCTCACGGGTGAAGCACCGCTGGTGGCACCCAGGCTGCAGGGCTGTGGGGAGGCTGGCGGAAAGGAGGAGGCATCTGGGGAGATGGGCGTCTGACCCCAAAGCCGGAGGTGCGGGGTCCTCACCGAGGCCTGTGCAGCCCCAGCGGGGGGCCTGGCTCTGCACTAGACGCTGGGCTGCAGGGTGGGGCTGTAGCTGTCACCGGGCTTCTCCAAGGCCAGCTGGGCACACACAGCTGTGTCCAGGGACCTTGCTGTGGCACGGGAGCTGCCGTGTTCTGTGGAGAATCAGGTTCGCGCGGGGAGGGGAGGACACCGGGGACCCCTGCTCAGGTGGGGGTTCCTAACCAATGGGGACTAAGCCAGCTACGGATGGGGACACGTTCCGACAGCCACATGCTTCTCTGTGAAAACAGAAGTCTGTTCTTAAGGGTTCCTGGGCCTGGAGAAAAGGCAAGTCTCTGTTCTGCTGCCTCTTGGCTGTGTGACCTTGGGTGAGTCATTTTCCTCTCTGGGCACAGGGTCCTGTCTCTGAGCTACCTGCCTCTGTAAACGAGGGGTGGGGAGGTGGGGGCTTGGTTCAGGAGGCCTGGTGGAAGCTGGAAGGCGTTTCCCTCTCCTGTAAAGGAAGACGGTGTGAGCGTCCTCTGAGGCCCAGCGTGCACACATTCCAGGCCCCGTGGACACCCAGGGTCCCGTGCACAGAGGCCCAGGAGGGATGCTGAGAAGGATAGGAGGAAAGCCAGGGCCACGCTGACCTGCAAGGCCTGAGAAAGGCCGGGGCCCCTGCTCTCTCCCCCTGCGAGGGCCTGCGCGATACCCTCAAGGCGTTAGCCTGTATCTTGTTCCCAGACCACCCTGCCCCACCACAGGGAGATGTGAGCCTCAAACAGCCACAGTGGTGGCCCTCTGGGACCCTCCTTGGCTCTCTCGCACCCCCAGCTCACTGGAGGGGCGTGAGCTGCAACAGGGGACCGCAGCGGGGGTCTGACAGTCAGATCCTTTGGCTTTTAAACCCCGGCGCTATAGCACCAGGCAGGCCACTTAACCCCACTGAGCTACGTACGGTTTCTTCATCTATGAGACTAATTTGAATGTTTACTGCACTTGACATTTAGATCATTTCAAAATATTATATGAGAAAATGAACACAAGGTATTTTCAGACTTGGTGTGTAGTAAGCGGTCAATTAAAAGTTAGCCTTTAGTAACTGAACACAGCTTATGAGGGGGACATGGCCCAACCATGCCTCAGGGACCCCCAGGGATAGGAACAGGGCTCGAAGGACCCCGGTGCCGAGTCTGAGAAGCGCGCTAAACACAGGCCCACCGTGTAGGCCACGCCGAGAAAGGCAGAGCCCTGGGAATCCAGCCTGGCAGCCCTACCTCTCCAAGGTCTGGTGTTTGAATCCCCCTCCTGGACTCGCAGGCTGGGGCCCTGCAGCCCTGGGAGCATACACGGACCATATCTCACCTCAGCAGACTCAGGAGCGAGAGGTGCATGTGCGCGCGCGCATGCACACACACACACACACACACACACACACACACACACAGCACTGGGCACCCCGGGAGGATGTGGGCCCTGAGTCTGGCAGGTGTGTGCATGGCCCCGTCCGTGGGACGGAGAATACGCCAGCACGGTCCTGGTGGAAGGTAAGAACACATTTCCAGACGGCGCTGCCAGGTCTCGCCATGTTCTGGCTTGTTGACACAGTGATGGCATAATTACAGTTTCAATCACAGATTAATAATAAGTCATTTTTGCAAACAAGGAGGCAGGTCTGCACTGGAAAGGGCCCCAAAGGGCCTGTCGCCTCTGCTCTCTGAAGCTGCTGGCCACTGTTTGATAGGTTTTGCCTAGCTGAGACTTTTCTAAGGTAGGATCATAACAACCACAACCTCCCAGGTAATAATATCCCTGCTGTCCCACTGGTCTCCAGAGAGGAGACGGTGATAGAATTTGCTTTGGAGAAGGCCTGTGTGTGTGTGTGTGTGTGTGTGTGTGTGTGCGCGCGCGCGTGTGTGTAAGAGATAACCGTGTCAATCAGGATCTGGGGGTGAATGACCACAGGTGCTGGCTTGTGTGTATTTGATGCGTCCGTGTGTGAGCAGGTGTGTATATTTGGGAGTGTGTATGTCCCCGTGTGACATTAGCAGTCCCCAGAGAGAACTCTGCCCCAGAGAGGCCAAGGCCCCTCTTCACTCTCTCCTTTTCCCTGTGCTGAAGGCTGAGAGGGACAGAGGAGTCTCTGCACCTCCAAGGTGTCCCTGAAGAGAGCTTTAGGGTACAGCAGAGGACCCAGCAGGGGGTAGGTCAGCCCGGTCCCTTCCGGGGCTCCCAGCTCTGGCCGAGAACCTGCCCGGATACCTCTGTGAGGTTGGCAAGCAGCTAAGAATAACAGTGACAATCACAACCACTTATGTGTGTTCAAAGCTTTTTTCTTTTTTCTTTTCTTTTATCTCTATGATCTCATTTGATCACACAACTACCTCGAAGGGAAAGAGGGCAGGCCTCAGGGCTCCCTCAGCCCCAGTGGAAACAGGAGTTCAAGGAGGAGGCAAGGGACCTTCTCGCGGAGACCCAGCTGCTGGCCCTAGGGCCTCAGACGTTCCTGCAGCCGGATGGGATCACTGGCCTTCTGCTTGGGCTGAGGACGGGGCCTCCACCGGACCGTCCACCCTCTCCATGACAGACGGCCCTGGGGCACCGAGCAGCCGGCCTTCAGAAGCCCCCATTAACATTTTCCAAATTCTCTTTGGGGCCAGGGGGATGACAGTGTGAATCTGCAGACTGAGGTCCCTACAGCCAGGCAGCCCTGGCCCGGCCTCAGGCCAGCCTCTCCGTGCCTGACTCTACCGCCACGTTTCCCTGCAGACCAGCCGTGCCCGCGCAGCTGAACCCGGCCCCTCAGACGGAGTGACTCGGTGAGCTCATTCCCCACGGCCAAGCCTGGCCCAGGTGGTTTTAACAGTCCCGTGGGTGAGGTCCTGCCCAGGCGCTGTCCTGTTGGTGCCTTAGGCGAGAGCACGGAGCCCCAGCGGAGGCGAGTGGCCAAGATGGAGGTGAGGAGGAGGGGCCCCCACAGCCTCGGCTTCCTGCTGACTGGCCCTGCTTCAAGCCCCTGGGGTCCCTGGCTCTTCCTTGGGGCTCCTAATCACCGAGCAGGCCTGAAGGTCAGGTCTGGTGCCCCGTTCCACCAGCAAAGGGGCCGCCATGCTGTTCCTCTTGCTCAGCTGTCTGACTGCCACGCAATTCCAAGCAACTGGAGGCAGCAGTCAATTACAGCCAAGTGGAGGGAGGGCCCGGGGAGGTGGGTGGAGAGTCCCATCTCTCATCTGGGGAGCCTGAGGTGGAGCACCACACAGAGGCAAGGGATGAGTCAGGCCGGGGCACCGCCTGGGCAGCCCGTGGAGCCTCATGGGCAGGAAGAAGAACCCAAGCCGAAGTCCTGCCCGAAGGGCTCACCACAGAACCCCAACTGGGCAGATCTGTGGGGCTCAGACGGGACCAATCCCTATGTCTCCCATGGACAGAACCTGGGGTTTTCCAGACCTTTGCTCAAAACACTCCGAAGCTACAGAACAGTGAGTTTCCAGGTTAAAGACCTGGTACTCAAAGCCCCTCGCAAGTTGGCCCCTACCCACTGGTCTAGCTCTCCAGCACTTCCAGGGAATTATCTTCTTAGGATCTCTGCCTGATCAATTCCCCCTCCCCTACCACCGGGTCCATGGTCAACGCCATTGACGCTCCTCCTCTCTATCAGAAGTTCAGCCAACTCTCAAACTGCTGCGCGCACTCCTGCCTCTCTCTGCGGGCACCCAGCACCATGTCTGGCGTGCTCAGCGAGCATTTCCAGGTCTTACAAATGCCTGGCTGGGAGGCCACCTTAGCTGATGGCTCTGCCCTCTAAGCCCTTGGAGAGGGAAGTATATGAGCTGTTCTCTAAGTAAAGCTTAGGACCCCAAAGCCAGGCAGGGCTGAATATCCCCACTCCCTGTGTCAGCAGGGGCTCCAGCACCCCCACACACACAGGGGGCTCCAGATCCACATCCTGGTTAACAGACCCAATAATGGAGGACTGAGGCTAGCCAATGATGGGGTTTTTAAAAATACACAGTTTCTACCCCTCTTCATCCCAGACCCTATTTCCAGTCACTAAGAATATTAGACTCATTCTTCTGTTCTGTGATTTTTTTTGTTGTTGTTCTTTTATGTTTTTGCCTCTGTTGCAGGCTTTGAATGATACCAATAGATAAGAATGATCGAGCGGGGCGCCTGGGTGGCTCAGTCAGTTAAGCATCCGACTCGGTTCAGGCTCAGGTCATGATCTTATGGTTTGTGAGTTCAAGCCACGCGTCAGGCTCCGTGCTGACCATGGAGAGCCTGCCTGACATTTTCTCTCTCTCTTTCCCTCTGTCCCTTCCCCACTCTCTCTCAAAAGTAAATAAGTAAACTTTTAAAAATTAAAAAAAAAAAAAAGAATTATGGAGGGCTGCTTCTGGGCCAGGCACTGTTCTAAGTGCATTAAATATATTGACTCCTCTAAGTCCTGTGTCACCCTTTAGGCCAATATTTCTCAATCAGGGTCAATATGGTCACCAGGGGACATTTGGCAATATCTGGAGACATTTTTGGTTGTCACAACTTGGGACAGGACGTACCTCTGGGATCTGAAGAGCCAGGAAGCTGTTAAACATCATACGGTGCACAGGAGAGCCCCTCACAGGGAAGAGCCACCAAGTCCCCAGTGCCAACAGTGTTGGCACTGAGAAGCCCTGTTCTGAGACCTAGAGTCTAAGCCAAGGCCTATGATCCTCATCTCACTTTCCCACTGAGTGAACTGCGGCCCAGAGAAGTTAAGTGACTTTCTGAAGGTCACACAGCTAGTCAGCAGGTAGCTTTAAGCCAAGCAGCCTGGGGCCACGGTCCACACATCTGGCTTCACTGTGTGGTATCTCACTTCACCCCTCTGGCCAGGATCCCTTCCATGTGGGCTCTTCCTGAGGCTGAGGCCTCCCAGTCAGAGTCCCCAAGTCCTTAGCCACATTCTAGCCCCGAGAACCTGGGACAGCTTGCACCAGGCCCCCCCACCCAGGCCTGCAGTCACACTAACTTCTTTCCTCTGAATGGGGTCACAGCCCCACACGAGGTCTGGCCTGTACAAAAAGCACATGGGTGCCCAGGCTGGGATCGCACCCCCTCCTTCGCCCCCACCTCACCGGGTCCAGGGCCATGCACCCGCAGCTGGGCCTCAGTCAGTTTTCTGTGGTTTGGCCTATGACATAAGGGAGTGGTAGGAAGGTTCTGGTGCAGAGAAGATGAGGTGACTGGCAGACATATGCGAGGCTAAGGGCCGTCAGTTTGTCTCCAGGTGCCACGGGGCCTAAACTGGAGAGGAAGCAGCCTGAAATGAGGAGCCTGTTGGGGCCTTCCAGCCTGCACGCAGGAGGAAGAGGCCATGTGCAGAGGGAGGCAGACACCAGCGCTGGCACTGCCTGTCTCAGGACACGGACCCTGGCTGGGCCAGGCCTCGAGCCGCCCTCCCACTTGTGAGGCAGTCGGCCAGGGTGAGGGGCCCAGGCTGAAACTAGATGCAGAAAAAGCCAGCTAGCACAGTGAGAAATCTCCCCACTGCTGGCCTGCTGCTTTGGCCGGGCAAGGGGTGGAGCGGGGGGGGGTTGTGGATGACCGGGGAGGTGCATCAGGGAAGGAGGGGCTCCTTCCTTCTTCCTGTCCAGCCCTACGGTCAGGGTCTGGCACAATCCAGGGGTCCCCAACAGATCCTGCTGCTGATTACCTGCCTGCTAGAGGGGCGTGGTGGAAGAGGGAGGGAAACATGGCAGAAGGAGACAGGAGCCAAAAATAAGAAGATGGGAGAAGCCACATGATGAGAGATGAAAACCTATATGGAGGAGGAAGACCAGCTCAGCAGGAAGAGTAAGTAAGGCTGCTTCCTGCAGGAGCCCCTCACAGGCAGCACAGCCCCCCTCGGGCCCCCCAGCTTGGGGCTCCCCCACCAGGCCTCCCTAGGATGCCCGTTTCCCAGGACTAGCTCACTCTGCCTCCCCGGAGTCTGGCTCTTGCCTCACAGACACCCCAGGGCTTATCTGCTTCCCTCGTCAATGCTCAGGTCCTCTGGCTACTTCGAGATGCATCACCAACTCACACGGTCTTCTCTTCACGTAGTTAAAGAGCAACTTCCTGCCTCTGCCAGAGATCTTCATACGACATGTTTAAAGGAAAAGGGAGAGGCAGGAAAAGCCATAACACAAAGTACATTATTATGCTTTAATATATTATCTCATTCATCCTTGTAACATGCTTGCTACTGTATCCCCAGCACCTCTCACAGTGCCCAAAACAGTAAGCATTTATCCAGAAATCACAGGGCAATCGAAAAATGAAATTAAGAAAACAATTCTATTTCCTTTCTCTTTTTTTAAGTTTTTTATTTAATTCAGCAATCTCTACACCCAATGTGGGGCTCAAACTCATAACCCCAAGATCAAGAGTTGCATGCTCTTCTGGGCGTCTGGGTGGCTCAGTCGGTTGAGTGTCCAACTTCGGCTCAGGTCATGAACTCACGGTTCGTGGGTTCGAGCCCCATGTCGGGCTCTGTGCTGACAGCTAGCTCAGAGCCTGGAGCCTGCTTCAGATTCTGTATCTCCCTCTCTCTCTGACCCTCCCCTGCTCATGCTGTATGTGTGTCTCTCTCTCTCTCTTAGATATAAATAAAACATTTAAAAAAATTTTTTAAAGAAAAAAAAAAGAGTTGCATGCTCTTCCAACTGAGCCAGCCAGGCACCCTAAACAATCCTATTTCCAACAGCATCAAAAAGTATGAAATACTTAGAAATAAATTTAACAAAATAAGGGCAATGCTTATACTCTGAAAGCTACAAAACTTTGAAAGAAATGCTAAAAGATCTAGAAAATTAAAAGAATATCCCATGTTTTTGGTTCAGAAGACCTAATGTTAGGACGGCAATACTCACCAAACGGATCTACAGATTCAGTGCAATCCCTCTCAGAATTCCAGCTGAGCTCCTCGTAGAGATTGGCAAGCTGATTCTAAAATTCAGACAGAATCGCAAGGGACCCGGAATAGCCACACCTATCCTGAGAAAGAAGAACAAAGTAGGAGGACTCACACGTTCTGATTTCAGACCTTACTACCAAACAGTAATCAAGACAATGTGGTCCTGGCAGAGGCATAGACACATAGATTGCTGGGACAAAACGAGAGTCCAGACAGAAACTTACACATCTGTAGTCAATGGACTTTTTTTTTTTTTTTTTGAATGCTGGTGTTATTTTGTTTTGGTTTGGTTTGGTTTTTTGTTTGTTTTTGTTTTTTGGTTTTTTTTTTTTTACTCATGAAGTGAATTTTATTCAGGATCTTCAGGAAGGAAATTGAAGGTTTGATTTGTATCTCTTCCTTAGAGGTGGATATATAAATCTTTGGAAGCTTCTTCTAGCTTTATTTTTTTAATAGTTTATTGTCAAGTTGGTTTCCCTATAACACCCAGTGCTCATCCCCACAAGTGCCCTCCTCCATGCCCATCACCTCCCTTCCTCCCCCCTCCCCCATCTGCCCTCAGTTTGCTCTCGGCATTCAAGACTCTTTCATGGTTTGCCTCCCTCCCTCTCCCCCACTATTACCCCCCTTCTTCTCCCCCACGGTCCTCTGTTAAGTTCCTCCTAATCCTCCTATACGTACAAACATATGGTATCTGTCCTTCTCTGCCTGACTTATTTCACTCAGCATAACACCCTCAAGGTCCATCCATGTTGCTACACATGGCCAGATTTCATTCTTTCTCATTGCCATGTAGTATTCCATGGTATACATAAGCTACATCTTCTTGATCCATTCATCAGTTGATGGACACTTAGGCTCTTTCCATGTTTTGGCTATTGTATAGTCAATGAACTTTTTGACAAGGGTGCCAAGACCATCCAGTGGGAAAGAATAGGTTTTCAACAAATGGTCCTGGAACAGCTGGACATCCACACACAAAAGAATGAAGTTCAACCATTATCTTACACCATATATAAAAATTAAGTCAAAAGGCAAAAGTTAAAATTATAAAAAATCTTAGAAGAAACATAAGGGTAAACCTTTATGACCTTGAATTTGGCAAAGGACTATTAAATAGGCCACCAAAAGCATGAACAACAGAAGAAAAAATTAGAGACATTAGACTTCAACAGACTTTATGTCTGTGTGTCAAAGGACATTGTCAAGAAAGTTGAAGGACAACCCACAATCAGAGAAAATATTTGCAAATCACATATCTAATAGGGGACTTTTATCCAGAATATATATAGAACTCTAACAACTCAAAAATAAAAGGACAAATAGCCTAATTTTAAAATGGGCCAAGGAGATGAGTAGATATTTTTCCGAGGAAGATGTGCAAATGGCCAAAAGTAGATGAAATGATGCTTGACATCATTAGTCATCAGAGAAACGCAGATCAAAACCGCAGTGAGAATGAGATACCACTTCATACCTTCTTGGATGAGTAGATTTAAAAAGCCAGATAGTGAGTAAGATGTGGAGAAATCATAGATATCTGAGATTCACCCTCATAGATTGCAGGTGAGAATGTAAAATGGTGCAGCCACTTTGGAAAATAGTATGGCAGACCCCCAAAATATGAAACACAGAGTTACTCAATGACCCTGAAATTCTGCTCCTAAGGATACACCCAAGAGAAATAAAAACATATCTTCATACAGAAACATATACATGAATATTTACAGCAGCATTATTACCAGTAGGCAAAAGATGGAAACAACCTAAATGTCCACCAACTGATAAACAAATAAACAAAATGGGGTATATCCATACATGGAATATTTTTCAACCAAAATGACTGTACTTTAATGTAAACTGCGGACTTTCGTTGATAATGCTGTGTCAGTATCAGTTCATTGATTGCAACAATCTGGTGCCACACCGTACCATGCTAGTATGGGATGTGTGGGATTGTAGGGGAGTGTGTGGGTAGGGAGATAGGGGATGTGGCAACTCTGGACTTTCCACTCAATTTTGCTATGAAATTAAAGTTGCTCTTTAAAAAAGTATTAAGTTTTTTTTTTTTTAATGGGAAAAAAATGTGAAGTATTGAAGCAGGCTACCACATGGGTGAACCTTGAAACATTAGGTCAAATGAAAGAAGCCAGTCAGGAAAGGCCACATAGTATATGCTACCATTTATATGAAAGGTCTCAAACTGGGAAATCTATAGAGGTAGAAGGATGAGTGGTTGCCTAGGGCTGGTGGTGGGGAAGGGGTTGGGGAAAGTAAGTGGATGATAGCCAGAGAATCCAGGATTTCTTTTCAGGGCGATGTTCTAACATTGACGGTTCTGATGGTTGCACATATGTGGATATCCTAAAAACCATTTAATGTTTCTTTATTTTTGAGAAAGAGACAGAGACAGAGCATGAGCAGAAGGGCAGAGAGAGAGGGAGAAACAGAATCCAAAGCTGTCAGCACAGAGCCTGATGCAGGGCTCGAACCCACAGGCTGTGAGATCATGACCTGAGCTGAAGTTGGATGCTTAACCGACTGAGCCACCCAGGCACCCCTAAAAACCATTTAATTATACACTGTTTAGAGTGCATGGCATGTGAACTATATCACAATAAAGCTCTTAAGATAAAGGCATTATTAGGGTGGCTCAGTCGGTTAAGCGTCTGACTCTTGATTTCAGCTCAGGTCATGATCTCACAGTTCGTGAGTTCGGCACCGCTTCAGGCTCTTACCATGACATCTCTGAGTCTGCTTGGGATTCTCTGTCTCCCTCTCTCTCTGCCTCTCCCCCGCTTACTTGCTCTCTCTCTCCCTCAAAATAAATTAAAAAACATTTTTTAAAAAAAGAAAAAGACAGTACTGAAGTGACTGAAACTAAATATAGACTGTAGATTAGAAAATTATTACATATTTAATATTAGAACTTTCTGATTTTGATGATTGAAAAAAATTAATGGACAACTCTATCAGGTAGGCACTATCATTATTCCCATTTTACAGATGCAGAAACTGAGGCATGGAGAGGTCAAATTACTTGCCCAGAATCACATAGCCGTCAGTCTCAGAGGCCATTGTCTTTCCCCTCTTCTTGTCTCCCCTGGTACCCTGGTCTTTCATAACACTTGTCACAATTTGTAATTTTATATTTTTTGTTCCACAGGATAATGAACCTCTTGGAGGCAGAGACAGGTCTCTTCTGATCGCTACTTTTCCAACTATTTAAACAATCATTTATTGAACCTACTATAAGCCAAGCCTGAAGGTGTTATAAGAATCAGTGAAAATATCTAGTACAGATTCTAGCTTATAGTGGGTACTGAATAGGTATTTGTAGTTTGAATGGGTAGATGGATTGGTGGGTGGATGGGTAAGTAGACGGATGGATGTGTGAAGGGTACTTGGATGAGTGAATGGATGGATGGATGGATGGATGGATGGATGGATGGATGGATGGATGGATGGATGGATGGATGGGATGGATGGGGATGGATGGATGGATGGATGGATGGATGGATGGATGGATGGATGGATGAATGGATGGGTGGATGGATGGATGGATGGATGGGTGGATGGATGGATGGATGGATGGATGGATGGATGGATGGATAGGTGGGTAGGTGGATGGGTGGATGGTTATCTGGAAACATGGGGAGGTAGGTTCTGGACAAGGCTGACTGGGCCTGTCCAGGCCCCATCCTCTTCACCTAGCTACCTTTCCTCTCCTACCCTACCTCTTTCCCCTGCCCCAATCTTCAGGCCCATCACATCCTCAGACATCCCCACACACACCTTGCTCAGTGCTCAGACTCCCCTCTCTTTCTCCATGAAAGCTGTTCAGACTTTCCATATACTTCAAGGCCCTACCAGGGCCCACCGCCTGCAGGAAGTCTACCTAGCCCATGTGTTCAGTCCCTTCTCTGCACTCCTTCTAATGTACAATATTTGACGGACATCACCAGTTACTTCCTGTACACGATCCTGTCCTGAGATTCAGATCTGGAGCTTGGGAGAGCTTGACCTTGGCTCTCTGCTCCTCTGCTGTCCCAGGGACAGGTCAGTGGCAGGCCCCTGGTGAAGCCATTGCATTGGCCACGTGGGTAGAAGTCATGGCCTCCCCCTCGGCGGAGGGAGAGGACCCAGGCACCAGGAGGAGAAAGACCCTCAGCAGCACCAGCTTCTCGAGGACCGCGAGGCCTGAGCCCAGTGGAAGTTCGGCCCAAACCTGACCCCTCAGCCAGGCTGGGGCTGGGCTGGCAGCGGCAACGCTGGCACACTGGCCACAGCAGGGGCCGGGCGTGGGCGCCTCCCTCCCCTCCCAAGCCGGGCAGAGCAGCCCCAGGCAGGCTGGAGGCCTGTTTGCCTTGGCCCTGGGCCAGGGCCGCCCCGCCAGTGAGTAATGCGTGAGGACCGCCTGGCTCTGGTTCAAGGGAAATGGGCTGGAGACGGGGCCTCCTCAGCCTGCACTGGGTTAGGGTCTGGGGGCGGCTTCCCGGAAAGCGCCTGCTGTGGCTGCCTCAGAGCCAGTCCCCAGCCTGCTGTCCCCTCTCCCCTTCTGCCTCTCCCCTTCTGCCTCTCCCCTTCTGCCTCTCCCCTTCTCCCTCTCCCCTTCTCCCTCTCCCCTTCTGCCTCTCCCCTTCTGCCTCTCCCCTTCTCCCTCTCCCCTTCTCCCTCTCCCCTTCAGTAGAGACCAAGGACAGATAGAACTTGAATTCCCAGAAAAAGATCCTCAGTCATGGCCCAGGAGCCGGCCAGTCCCCCACACTCCTTCACAGAGTCTTCCATTCCCCGGGACTGACGGACCACACTTTCGGCGCACCTACTATGTGCTGTTAGGGATGACATGGGACTTCAGGGGTTGAGTAGGGGGCAGGAGGGGAGAGGAGCCCCCAGAGGCTTTAGGTGCTCATATCGGAACCACTGGCACTTGAAGAGGCCTCCCAGTTTACCTGCCAGTACCCAGGGTGAGGACACTGAGGCCCAGAGAAAGAGTGACTTCCCAAGCCATGCAGCAAGTTAATTACAGCAAGCTAAGGGCCCACGCCACCTGGGGTGGAGGGTGGGGGCAGCCCCCAGCTGCTCTGTAGGGTGGCCTTGGTTTTAAAACCCGCATAGCTCTCAGGGGCCCCTGGGTGGCTCAGTCAGGTGAGCATCTGACTCTTGATTTCGGCTCAGGTCATGATCCCAGGATCGAGGGATAGAGCCCTGTGTTGAACTGTTAGGCTCCAGGCTGAGCATGGAGCCTGCTTGGGATTCTCTCTCTCCCCTTCTACCCCTCTTCCCAACTCACACACTCTCTCTCACTCTCTAAAATTAAATATATATGTATATTTTTTAATTTAAAACTACATGGCTCTCATGATGGAGGGACACTGCCTAGAACATGTCTATTTCAAGGCTGGGTCTTCCGAAGAGCATTCCCAAGGGCTTCTGTAACTTTACAGGAGTTGGGCTTGCTTAGGACCCAAGTGGCCATCAGGTGGGAAGGATAACCATGGCCATTGTCACCACTGGGAGGGTCAGAGATTCTCAGCCCTCCTGTCCCAGTGGGATGACTGCTGCTGACCATGCCCGCAGCCTCGCCCAGCTTCTAGCCATGAGTCGTCTTCATAGCTGCAAACGGCAGAAGATTATTCAGGCAGAGTTAAACACAAAAGAGAAGTCACGACATGATCCGGGGTAGGTCACAGAATCAACAGCAGGCTGGAGAACTTCTCCATAGAAGGGGTGGCTGCCAAAACCACACCATAAAGCCGGCCTCTTGAGAACCCACTGGCCCCGCCACGGAGCACCAGATGACTCTTCTCTCCCCACTGACATCAGCACTGGACACCAAACATTGGACCGCACTGTTGGCCCTGCAGACACTGCTGTTCCCCAGAAACAGGATGTGGCTACTTCCCACCCCTAGAATGACTCTGCCTCGTCCCTGCTTCTCTGTTCCCAGATCCTGACTCCAAGACCAGAGCTGGGGTAGCTGATTGGCCAATCCCAGGTCACGTGACAATATTCAGCCGCTAGGAAGCTGAGAAAACAGGTATCTTGCCCTTGGCCACCTGACAAACTCAAATAAAAAGAATTCCCCAAGTTGGGGTGAGAGCCCAAGTGACATATAGCAAATCCGCACGAACAGACATCCTCTTGATTGCCTTGTGCCTCTTCCAAGTCCTTGTTTATCCCGTCCCCCGCCCACACTATCAAAAACGAACATACATGCACAGAAGGGTGTTGCTGAAGGGCTTTGGGGTTCAGCACATAATTATATTTTGTAAGTAAAACTCTTAGCACAGGGCATGGCACATAATCGGCGTTGAGCAAAGACAAGTTCTTCTCCATAAAGGGTGTGTACAGCTGGATGAGCAGAGGGAAGGGGACCTGTGGCTCAGCTAGTTGGTGACAGGATCTGGTCCGGGTGATGTGACCCCTCTTTATCTTCTCCCACAGCAGATGAGGACAGAGGTTATAAGAAAGTGTTATACAAAGCGGTACAGAGCACAAAAGAGAAGTCACAACATGATCCGGGGTAGGTCACGGTATCAACAGCAGGCCGGAGAACTTCTCCAACAAGAGAGAGTGGAAGGCTTCTTAGAGATTTAGATACTTGTCAGAGTCTTGAAAGAAGAAATGAACTTCATCAGATGCAGCAGGTGAAGATTGGGGGGAGGTTTCAGATCAAGAGGCCTAAAGGTGTTGGAGGGGGCGGCGAAATGCATGGCTTTTACAAACAAAGCAACTCAGAGCTGGGTTTTGCAGAAAGGCTTCTGCTATAACCAGGAGTGTGGATCAGCAGATGAGAGCACGGGTACCGGGAGAGTGGTCTGGAGGCCTCTGAACTGCTCAGGGCGGAGGCCAGGAGCACCAGGTGAGGAGCAGAAGGGAAAGGAGGAAGGTGACTCAGCTTTCGGGCAGATGGATTTGAGGTGCTGGATTCCGTGTCCAGGGCCCCTTTGCATCATGGGCACCAGAAATCACTGAGAAGGTAACAGAAAAGAGAGGGCACATTTAGGCATGCATGGTAAGTCGTGTGGGAGCAGGGAGCGACTTCTGGAGGGACGGCCCCTGAACAGGCTTCCGACTGGGGAGGGCGTATCAACAGGGCTTTTCGTTCCTGCAAGTCCAGAGCCAGAACGGAATTGCCAGAAATGACAGAGCAAAGGCTGAGGCTGCCAATGGGTCCTTCCCTTTCCTTCTGTCAAGCAGACTCAGGCAGGGTAAGGGGGTGATTGGCACCACCATGACGGACTGAACCGAGAAAGGGGAACTCGCGGGATCTAGGGAACGACAGACACAACACCACAGAGAGGTGGAGAGATGCTGTGCACCAGGCCAGCAAGGCTGCCCGTCCCAACTAAAGCAGAATGAGAGAGGATTCCAGAGAGACTAAAACACTGAACTGACAAAATGTCTCATCAGTTGGCCTTTGAGCAAAACTGTGTTAAGAAGGATCTGAAGAGCATGAAAAGCAATGGCAAAAGGTACAATGAACTCCAAGGTCATTGAAAGGACCTGAGAAGACCTATCTCTAGGAATATCAGAGAGTTGAGTAAGAAAACACATGCACTCACAGTATGCTCCACGGCTCAGCGTGAACAGTCATGGCGTAGTCTGATGTGAGTATAGAGTTTTGGTGAGAAGGGATGTAGTGTGAAGACTCAAGAGAGCTAACCCCCAGCTAGAACCTGACTAGGGATTTAATAGATAAAATAAAAAATTGGGGGTACTTAGATGGCTCAGTCAGTAAAGCACCCAACTCTTTTTTTAAAAATTTTTTAGTGTTTTATTTACGTCTGAGGGAGAGACAGTGTGATCAGGGGAGGGTCAGAGAGAGAGGGAGGTACAGAATCCCGAACAGGCTCCAGGCTCTGAGCTAGCTGTCAGCACAGAACCTGATGCGGGGCTCAAGCCCACAAACCATGAGATCATGACTTGAGCTGAAGTTGGACACTCAACCAGCTGGGCCACCCAGGTGCCTAAGCATCCAACTCTTGATCTCAGCTCAGGTCTTGATCTCAAGGTCATGAGTTCAAGCCCCACTTTGGGCTCTGTGCTGAGAGTGGTGCCCACTTTAAAAAAAAATCTAAATTTGCTGTATTAAGAAATACCAGAATAAGAATATTATTTAGAAATATGGTGAGATAGGGGCACCTTATCAGCTCAGTCAGAGGAGCATGCGATTGACATTGATCTCAGGGTCATGGGTTCGAGCTCCACACTGAATGCAGAGATTACTGAAAAAAATTAACTAAATAAACTTAAAAAAGAATTAATAAAAAAAGAAAAAACATGGGGATATAATCATAGTTCTGATGTAAGTTACCTCTGACAGTAGCACTGAAGGCACTGAGAAGGGCTTTACATTTTTCTTTTCCTTTTTTTTTTAACAGCTGGAATAGGGACACTGGCCCTTTATTTCTTTTTTAATTTTTTAATGTTTTTTAAAATTTATTTTTGAGAGAGAGACAGAGCATGAGTGAGTGGAGGAGGAGCACAGAGAGAGAGGGAGACACAGAAACTGAAGCAAGCTCCAGGCTCTGAGCTGGCTGTCAGCACAGAGCCCAACGCAGGACTCAAATCCATGAACCGCGAGATCATGACCTGAGCCAAAGTCAGATGCTTAACTGACTGAGCCACCCAGGCACCCCAGGCTTTGAATTTTTCTTTACACACCTCTGCACTTGTGAATATTTGATGACAAACATTTCTTTTTGCAACATTTTAAACCAATAAAAAAATGTTTAAATACTGAAAAAAAAAAAGAAGAAATACGGTGATAAATACCAAAAGAAACAGCTGGCAGAAGTGAAGGAGTTATTTCTAGTAAACTCAAGGGAGAAAAGAAAGGCCAATGAACCAGGCTGGATTTCATCGTAAGGTGCTCAATACTCTTTGACTTTTTAAATTTTGTGCGTGGATTACTTTGAAAAAAATTAATTGAAAAAGAAATGACCATAAAGAATAAGAAACCAAGGGGGAAAAATAGGCAAAGGGTATAAATCAGAAATTCATAGAAAAAATGCAAATGTCCCTCAGACACGTGAAAAAAATTTCACACCCTTTCCCCTCTCAGCGATGAAAGAAAATTTCAGAAGTGGCCAAGCATTCCCGGCCCGGAACATAGAGTCATGGCAGCACAGAGGACTGGGCATTGCGGTGTACTAAACCATACAATGGTGTGATCCTGTAAGAATTTAACAAATTTTCTTTGAGCTTCTCCTACATGGTGGGCACATTAGAATGTATATTTTAAGGGCGCCTGGGTGGCTCAGTCGGTTAAGCACCCAACTTCAGCTCTGACTCTCTGTCTCTCTGTCTGTCTCTTCTCTCTCTCTCTCTCTGTCTCTCTCTCTCTCCCTCCTCTCAAAAATAAATAAACATTAAAAAGAATTTTTTTAAAGAATGTATTTTTTATAAATCTAAAAAGGTTGTGCTCTGATGTTAGCAACTGCTTTGTGATTATGGGACCAGATGTGATTTTTTTCAATTCTTTTTCCTCCTTATTAATTTAGT
Organism: Proteles cristata cristata; assembly: GCA_017311185.1. NCBI lineage: Eukaryota > Metazoa > Chordata > Mammalia > Carnivora > Hyaenidae > Proteles > Proteles cristata. Next base: position 136,248 of record JAESUZ010000434.1, on the reverse strand, counting down.
CTGATTTTAAAATAGTGAACATAAGTTGCTAAAGAGGTCAACATAAGGGTGCCTGGGTGGCTCAGTCAGTTCAGTGTCCAGCTCATGGTTTCAGATCAGGTCATGATCTCATGTTTCATGAGTTCAAGCCTGGCATCAGGAGCCTGGCTACCAGCACAGAGCCTGCTTGGGATTCTCAATCTCTCTCTCTCTCTCTCTCTCTCTCTCTCTCCCCCTCCCTCCATCCCTCCCCCCCCCAATCTTCCCTTGCTTGCTCGTGCTGTCTTTCTCTCAAAATAAATAAATATCTTCAAAAGAGAGAGATCAAAATAAAGAGCAAAACAAACAAAATTTTATTTATACATTTGCCTATTTTGAGCACCCCCAAAATAAGATATAAAAACAATGAATATTGGTTTGGATAAGCACCCAATTATGAACCTGCTCAGACACTGTAGAGACTGTATACCATGCCCAAGAGGGTCTAACACACACTAGGTCCTCAAATGTACAAACTGAACCGTCACAATTAAGCAAGAGCTGGTGGGATATTGCAGGCAAGGTGCTTACTGTATGCATGAGCCTCCAGCATGCACACGGGATACAAAAAACTACCTACAGGGGAGCCTGAGGGATTCAGTCAGTTGAGCGTCTGACTTCGGCTCAGGTCATGGTCTCACGGTTTGTGAGTTGGACCCCCAAGTTGGGCTCTGTGCTGCCAGCTTGGAGCCTGGAACCTGTTTCAGATTCTGTGTTTCCCTCTCTCTCTGCCCCTCCCCTGGTTGTGCTCTGTCTCTCTCTGTCTTGAAAACATTAAACTGATAAGAACAGATACTACACTTGATCTTGGCCAAAAGGCCGAGAAGCGATGATTCTCTGTCTCAAAAATAAATAAACCGGGGCGCCTGGGCGTCCGACTTTCGCTTAGGTCATGATCTCGCGGTTCGTGGGTTCGCGCCCCACGTCGGGCTCTGTGCTGACTGCCAGCTCAGAGCCTGGAACCTGTTTCAGTCTGTGACTCTCTCTCTTTCTGACCCTCCCCTGCTCATGCTCTCTCTCTCTCTCTCTTCTAGAAATAAATAAAAACCATTTAAAAAAATTAAAAAATAAATAAATAAACCCATTAAAAAAAAACTATCTGCAGAGATACTTAAAAGGTTAAAATGAGCAACGCATACAGAGTACTTTGCACAGTGCCTGGCACTTTGCGTGTGCTCAAGAAATGTTAGCTACTATTAGTAACAGTAGTAGTAGTAGTAGTAGTAGTAGTAGTAGTAGTAGTAGTGTGGTAGTAGATATTACTGTTGTAATAGTACCCAGCATCCTAGAACTTCCACCACTCATGCAGCTACCCTTCCACAGGCTTTTTTGTCCATCCTCTACAGTCACAAGAGCAGCAAAAGGGGTTTCCTTTCCATCTGCCAGCTGCTCTCCTCCTCCTCACCCTCATTTTCCTCCTCTCCAGCTGCCCACTGGCCCCCCGAGTAAGCCAGGGAGGCAGTACAGCCTGAGCCTGAGCCTGACACTGGTCACCAGGTCCCAGGGATGCCACCACCAGAATATCAAACTCTCAGGAGTGGTGTGCCTGCCGCACATGCTCCCAGAAAGATGAGGGAGCAAGGGACAATCCTAGGGGAACCCAAGACTGACTTTTTTCAGAGGGGACTTGCATGCTATTGATTCCCTTTTTAAAAAATTAAACTCTAACGACTTTAGAACCACATACAGAAAAGAGCACAAACCGCTAAGTGTACAGCTCATGAATTCCACCAACTGAACATCCCGTGCAAACGGTGCCTAGATTAAGCAGCACTTCATCAGCCTCCAGGCGCTCTCTGCTCCCCTTCTGACGTCTAACACCAGTAGATGCGCTTGATCCAGTAGATGCGCTTGATCTACCGACGATGAACCTGATACAAATGGAACTTGATACAAATGGAGTCACCAGTGCCCATTTTTGTGTCTGGCATCTTCAGCTCAGGGTCACACCTGTGAGAATCATTCTGTTGTGCGTAATTGTAGTCCTTTGTTCTCACTAATGTGTGCTGTCCACTGTGTAATGTTTTACTTTTTTAATTTTTAAAGAAAAATTTTTTAAGCTTTTGAATTTATTTTGAAAGAGAGAAAGCAAGAAAGCAGGGGAGGGGCAGAGAGAAAGAGGATCCCAAGCAGGCGCCACACTGTCAGCACAAAGCCTGACATGGGGCTCGAACCCACAAACCATGAGATCATGACCGGAGCCAAAACCAAGTCAGATGCTCAACGGACTAAGCCACCCGGGGGCCCTACCACTTAAAAAAAAAATCCACTCTACTTTTGATGGACACTGTTTCCATTGTTTTGGCTACTTCAATAGTTCCGTTGTGCATATCCTTGAATGTAACTCTTGGTGAATATGTGTATGTTTCTGGTACAGGTACAGTTATCTTTAGCTTTAGTGAATATGGCCGGTTTTCAAAAATTACTAAAACCATTTTACACCCCGCACCATCCTCTCAAGAGGGTTCCAGTTGCCCCACACTGTCCCCCCATCAGTATCAAATGATATATCTTTTCAGTGGACACCAGCATCTTTTAAACTCAGCTCCAATACTAGACATGAAAATGAATGGTCTACAGAACTATCTGGGATGTATTATTAAGTGACATGAACAGCTTGCAAGCCAAAATGCATAACATGGCTTCGTTCATGAAAACCGTATACGTGTGCGTATATAGAATCAGAGGCCAAATTTAGGAAGGAGACACATTAAAGCCTCCATAGCCTCTAGGAGTGGCTCTGGAAGGCATAACTTTATATTTTTTTAATGTTTATTTTTTGAGCGGGGAGTGGGGGCATGGGAATAGAGAAGGAGACAGAGGATCCAAAGCAGACTCCATGATGAGTGCACAGAGCCTGATGTGGGGCTCGAACTCACAAACTGTGAGATCATGACCTGAGCTGAAGTCGGATGCTTAACCGACCGAGCCACCCAGGCGCCCCTGGAAGGCATAACTTTAAAGGATGACATTGAGGATGGCTTTCACTTTTCGTTTTGGGGTTTTCAGTCTTTTTAAAGTTTGAAAACAGAAGTCTGCATAAATCAAATAAAAGTATCCACCCCCTCTCCCCATTCCCGGCACATGGCATTCCATTACCTAAGGCTGGCAGCCTGACCCTGTCTTTCTTGTTATTCCCAGCATGCTCTCCTGCTCTGGAATCACCCTGGGCAGGGCCTCTGGGACAAGTCTCCCGGGCACTGTAATTTCCCTGGCTGCAGCGTGTCATTAAAAGATCTGGTGCTGATGATGCAAAGCCCAGATGCAGCAAAGATTCCAGGCCCTGATGGGACAAGGCAGCCTGGTCCCCGGAGCCAGCCTCCTGGCAGGGATAGTCCGACAGTCTCAAGCTGGCCAGCAGGACGTGGGTCTCAGGATGTAGCTTCACTTGGAGGACAGAAACCGTGAAAACTGCGCTTTCGAAGCAGCCATCTCCCATGGGAGCTCAGGGCTCAACTCAAGGAGTGTACAATTAGGCAGACCTGGCTCCTGCTTTGCCACTCTCGAGCTGTGAGGCCCTCCTTGGGCCTTCACTTCCTCATCTGTAAAATGGGATAATAACAGCCCTTACCTTAGAGGCAACACCAATTCCTTGGCACAAAGAGCCTGGCACAAGTCTAGCCTTCAGTAACTGCAGGCCACCATTTGCTAGGACGGTGGGGACAGCTGTCTCTGTCCCCAGGACTCCAAGAAGCAAGGTTTTACATTTACCTCTGGGGGGGTGTGTGGGGAGGATAAAGATGAGAACACACTTTCTTTTCACCAGTGCAAAGCAAGCACTTTTCTTGGGGCAAACTGAATTCACCTGAAACTTGAATTGCATATATTTTAGTTGAAAGCTAAGTAGTCACTCAACATTGATTCAGCCAAGGAATATTTGTCGAGTGCCCACTGTGTGCTGGGCACTATTCTAGATACCAGGGATGTGACAGCAGTCAGAGCCCCCAGTTCCTGCTGTCTCGGAGCTTTGTCTCTGCTCGAAGTGCCAGCCCACAGCCAAACCAACAAACAGGTATATCATAAAGCGTTAAACATGCATGTAATACAATACATACGACATCAAACAGTGCTGTGAACAAAGATAAAGCAGGATAAGAAGATATACTGGGGTGAGGAGGGCGCCTGGGAGTCAGTAAGCATCTGACTTCGGCTCAGGTCATGATCTCATGGTTTGTGAATTTGAGCCCCGTGTCGGGCTCTGTGCTGACAGCTCGGAGCCTGGAGCCTGCTTCGGATTCTGTGGCTCCCTCTCTCTCTGCCCCTCCCCTGCTTGTGGTCTGTCTCTCAAAAATGAATAAACATTTAAAAAATAATAATAATAAAACAAAACCAGAGGCTTCACTGGGAATGCTAGCTGAGGAGTCAAATCACTGTGTTCAGTTGAACCTGGGCTCTGTTCTGGAACCATCTCTCTCTGTTGTCCGAGTGAGGAAGCCCAGGATGGCGCTAGTCTTGGCCGGGTCTAAGCTGCCACCGGCCTGGGCTGGCCTGCTCTCTCCAGTGGAGATGGGTGGTCTGGGGAGGAGGGTGCTACGAATGGCTTGTAGGAGGTGAGGAGCAGGCCACGGGCCATTTCTGTGAGTCAGTGGGGAGGCTGCACCCTCAGAGGTCACCCCAGCCATCCTCAAGAGCCACCACTGGAGCTCAGTTCACATCTATTTTAGTGGGTACTAACCGTGCACCTACTATAAGCCCAGAGCTGGGGTCGTGCTCTAAAACATTCGAATAAGTATGAGAGCTGGTGCCTGACGTCAAGGAGCCCCCGTGAGGATACAGGTATGAGACCAATCCTCATAGAGAGGAGAGCACGACAGATCGGGTGAGCACCTGTGTGTGCGGAGCAGGCCACGGATTCATCTGGAAGGGCAAAGTGCCCAATCTCAGCCCAGTGACACACAAAATGTGCACATTTACACAAAGCCAGCGCTGTGGCTTCCCAGAGCAGGGATTCAGGGATCCAGGCTGTTTTCATAGCACGCCTCCGCCAGCCGAATGCGTCTTCCAGGTGCCCATGGCAGAGGCGAGAGAGAGACAGAGAGAGAGACAGAGAGACAAAGAGACAGAGCTGGGTTCAGTCCTTCAGTGCTCCAGCCCAGAAGGGGCCTCAGCCCACTGGCCAGATCAAGTCATGCGGCCCCACACAAGCTGCAAGGGCGTCTGGGAAACACAGGGAGCACGTGGCTAGTCCCCGAGTGGCCCCTCGTTCCTGCCAGGATGTGGCCGGCTGAGTGGAGGAAGAGGAGTTGGAAAGGGGTGTTGGACGGAACGCGTGATTGTCACGTTTGGAGGAAGAGAGCCCTGGGAGAGCCTGAGGGACAGGCGCCAGGCCTGGTTCTGCCGTTTCTGGGCTGGGTATCCCAGCGAAAGCACTGATTTTTCCATCCTCAGTCTCTTCATTTACAATGGGGATAATCAGAGCCGCCGTCCAGAATCAGGAGCAGAGTGTGTGCCAAGGGCTCTCTGTGCTGCTCAGAACTAATGTGATATCATTATCTACGAATTAGCCATATTTTCTTTCGGGTTCAGTGCAGCCCTAAGAGATACGTTCTGTTTCTTCCTCCAGGGCCTCTGTGTCCTGCCTGTAAATCCAAAGCAGAGACTCCATCTCATACTTTTCCACCAAGCACCCACACTGGCCAGGGACCACACTGAGAGCAGGAGCAAACAGTCTTTGTCATTTTTTTCCCCCAACAATTCATGTCAAGTTTGCCATCTAGTACGTACTAGACATGGGCTTGTCTTAGGATAAAAACAATTCTAGTCTTTTTTTGCCCTGAAGATCCTACAAAAATGGCAGCACCAGGAAGGTGCCCCGAATTGTTGTTGTTTTTTTAAAATTTCTATTTGTTTTTGAGAGAGAGAGACAAAATATGAGTGGGGAGGAGCAGAGAGAGAGGGAGACACAGAATCCAAAGCAGACTCCAGGCTCTGAGCTGTCAGCACAGAGCCTGACATGGGACTTGAACCCACAAGCCGTGAGATCATGACCTGAGCTGAAGTCGGACGCTCAACTGACAGAGCCACTCAGGCGCCCTTGGTGCCCCAGGTTTACTTAACAGCTTAGCCGGCCCAGGGCACACATGTCCATGGGACCACCTCAGGGCTGGGACTGAGATCCTGGGGTCCTTAAATCCTCACATAGACTCTCTAGAAAGAGGCTCCCAGCTCTCCTAGTCTCTGTGGCTCTGATGGGCACCAAACTGGGAGTCCTCCCTGGCCCGCCCCCAGCCCTCACCCAGCCTTCATCTCCAGCCTCCCACCTCCCCACCCCCCAGCCAGTAAATCGTCCCTGAATTAATCAAAGTGCTTGCACTGGTCCGAACTCACCAGGGGCCGCCTCCAGCGGCCACTTTGTGTTCGGTAGATTAATTGCAGCTGGGGGAGGGGCGGGAATCCATTTTTAGAAAATCATTACTTTCTGAAAGAGAGGGGGGGCACTTCTGGTTGGGGAAAACTGCTGAGCTGGCAGCTGCTGAAACACCAGGAAAGCCGGGACGGACTGTGCAGGCTGCTCGCGGCTCAGCCCGCACTGCTTGGGGGTCCACATCCCCTCCCCAAGGCCAGGGCACCCCAGCCCTCCTGCCTGCCTCCCGCCGGCCTTCACCTCCTGCTCTGGCCTGGGCTCAGCAGTTTGCTGGCATTCTGAGCACAAAGGGGTCACCCCAGTATTGACCACCCCCCTCCTCCCGCTGCTGATGGGCTTATTTGTACAGCCAGCCAGCTTGCACTATAGCTACACAGAGGTCATTGTCAGCCCCTGCCAGCAGCTCTATGGCAAAAAGGAGGTTGGGGACCCCTAACTGCCGCTGCCTTGAATTGAGCATCTAGCGGCTTAAACGATATGAAATTGCCATCTTCGTAGGTCACGACGGTCAGATATTAGCAGTCCCACGTGGTTCAGCCTAATTACCATACGGCCAGCTCTTCGGATGTTTTTTCTCACTAATCCCCCTCTTGGCCCCGTGAGGCAGGTATAATGTCCATTTTGTTTGAGAAATTGAAGTTCAGAGAGGTTAAGTGGCTTGCCCAAGTAAGTACTCCAACCCTGGTCTATGTGACTCCAAAACCCAGGACTGTGAGTCACATCCTATCTCATGTCACACCACCATCCCACCTGCCCCCACACTCATTCATGAGCTCTGTGCTTCTTCGAGCTGTTGCCCCGGCCAACTAGCACACCGGGGGCCGCCTGCCTTGCTGCTGCTGCTGCTCTGCGGGGCCACGAGTGGCCTAAGGCTGGCGAGGCCCTTAGCGCATACAAACATTGCTTATATTGGCTATCGATCAGATCAGCTTGGTCCTTTTTTTCCCTTTTTTTGAGACAGACAGAGACAGAGCACGAGCAGGGGAGGGGCAGAGAGAGAGGGAGACACAGAATCCGAAAGAGGCTCCAGGCTCGGAGCTGCCAGCAAAGAACCTGATGCAGGACTTGAACCCACGAACCGCGAGATCATGACCTGAGCCAAAGTCGGACGCCCAACCGAGACACCCAGGCACCCCCAGCTTGGTCCTTTCAAACAAGAACTTATTTTAGGAAAAAAGCGTGCCCAACACAGTCACTCCCTGACCCAGGCATGTCCCTAGAGATTAGATAGTAGAGAGATGATGAAATCTGACATCGCCACTTACCAGCTGGGGATCTTGAGCTCATCTTTGAACCTCGGTTTCTTCATCTGTAGAATGGAGCTAATAATGGCGTCTTTTTAGGGCAGTTTGTAAAGATTATATGGGATAATCCCCCGTGCTTGGAATGCTTGGAACACTGCCTGGCACACAGTCAGGACACAATCAATGATGACTGTTTCCATTCCCAGGCCAAAAACTAAGCCCGCAATTCTGCCTCCCTCTTCCTCGTTCAGGGGACGAGCCCTGTCTGAGCATTGTGCCAGGAAATGTCAGGATCACAGATCCTACGCAGGGCCCCAACTGATGCTTCGGAGTGCCAAGAGCCGATGTCTCTTTAGGGCAGGTATTTTTAAAAGCAGGGAGGCTTCCTGGAGAAGGTATGGCCTGAGTTATCCTGATCCTGATCCTGAAGGATAAGGAGAAGAGAGCCGATGGAAGAAGCTGGAAAGCACTTGCTTGGAAGCACAGAAGCAAGGTGAGTTCGAGGAACTACAAACACCTGGGGCCAAGGGTCTGGGGTGAAGAGGTAAAACGGTGAGGTCTGCACAGAGGTGCTTTGAACCCTGAACGGAATCACACTAAGTGGAGTCCGAGAGGGGAACATGTGTGAGAGAGATTTGCATTTTATAATCACAGATTGAATGAGGCAGGGAGGACAGGATTTGGCTGTTTATTGCATGATTGCAGACAGGGCAAGGGAGATGAGAACCCCAGGTTCCTGGTCGGGGCTTGTCACTCGAGGTCCCTCAGAGGTCCTGGCACATGGAAGGCATGCAGCGAAGGCCTGTGGGGTGATGACCACTCTGGCCAGATGAGGTGGGGTGGGCTACCAGCAGATTCCTGGCTTCCCCTATGCAGCCCCTTTTCCCTGCAGGCCCACAGCCAGTCAGGCCACCGGGGTGCACGTGCCCCGACCCCAATCCCAGCCTGATGGGGCTGAAAGTCAAGTCCAGATAACATACAAGGGCGGGCAGGTGCTGCTGTCACAGCCAGCTCCTGCCTTCCGCATCAGAGACTCTACCCAAATGGCGGGGCCAGCTGGCAGCGTGGTGGCCCCCCCCTTCTCATTTTGAGTTTAAGGGCTGTCATCCTACAGGATTCCATCAGAGAAACATCTCGGCAGGGACCAAGGACTCAGCCCACTCAACTGCAGAGTCAGATCCAGATCTAAGCACTTCCTCCCTAAGTGACCCTGGGTGAGTCTTTTAACCTCTCAAAGCCTGCATTTTTGCCGAGGGTCCTAGTGAGGATTAAGTAATTCCCCTGAACACTTAGCATCGTGCCTGGCACCTGATTACGCATCCAATAAATGGCAACTATTATTATTAAAGTGCTTCCTGCGGGCTGATGCAAGTTAGAGCAAACTAAAATGGCTTTGCCGGCTCCCTGATGGAACACCTCCCAACCCCACCCCTCCTCCACACTACCACCCTGGAGTTAATTAAAACCCTCCTTGGGTGTTTTCCAGACATGGGATTTTACACTTACTCTGGGTTGCAGAAAGAGAATGGAGGCTGGTTTCACTTCAACTGATAAAAAGCAAAATTGCTGCTCTGAGAGGTAGTGAGCTCCCCATCAGCTCATGTGAATAAGCGGGCCCAGATGACCATTTGGCACCATCGCGCGAGCATAAATGAACATGTATTAATATTCCTCACTACACAATTGTACTGTAATTCTCTTGAATGAAATGGTGGTGCCAGTAGGCCGTAGTGCTCTGTGTCATTATTTGGCAAAATAAAATACTGATAATCCTGCAGGCCTCCAAAAAATTGTTTTCTGTGCCGGTTTGTGACACTCACAATCTTAACCCCCCACTTCAAAGACACACCGTCTTCCTGGATCTTAGGTTCAAGACCCCTGACACAGACTGTCTACACAGCTGTTTGGTGCCCAGTTGCTTGTACAAAAGGCCTGAGTCCAAAACATGGTTTAGATCAAACAGCAGAAATCCACCCACCTTTACAACTCGGGGCTCCCTGGGGTTGACAAATACAGGGCGCCTGGCCAGCTATACCCCAAAGTCACTGCATACTAACAGGGATGGGGGGGTGTCTTTGTAAAAGATCGGGCTGTTCTGCAGCTCCCTTTCATGACTCGCCTCCTCTTCCCCAACCAAGTATGGGGCCAAGGGACTCCACGTTCTAATTCCAACAGATTTCCCTCTCTTCTCCCCTCCCACCGGAAGAAAAAGATGCTGGAGGACATGGAATCAAGTATACATTTTAAAAATTGTTTAATGGAACATAAACTCCTTTAGAAAAACATTCAGCCAGGTGATAACACCCATAGAAAAAAACACCAATCTCGTGTTTATCTTTTTTAATTTGGCATTTGTTATTTGCATTTATATTAAAGCAAAGTGCATCTTTTCTTTATTTTTCTTGTTTATACACATTGCACAATACATAAATAATGATGCTTATAAAACGTCTTTATATTTACAAGTAATAATATATTTATATATAACATAAAATACATTTTTTCTTTAATAAATCTCAGGGGTTTTTTTTTCAGGAGTCCTTTCTCTCTCAAAGCACTACAATGCTAAATTTCCAATGAGAATGCTTCTCTTGTTCATTTAAACCTTTGTAGTTAGAAAAATAGCTTATGTTAAAGTCTAAACATGCTCATTGAGCTAAGAGCAGTGTCAACATATCATACGAGTGTATGAGTTGTAGAAGAAACGAAAGAAGAGTTAGGTGTCAGCCCAGGGTGGTTGGTACCTTGCGTTCTGATGGACCGAATCCTTCTTGGCGGGAAGGGGGGCTGCTGAGAAGTCTCCCTCCCAGGGCGGCTCCCCTCGCTGGTCTACAGCAGAGCTCAACACACAGGCGGCAGAGGGGAGGAAAGTGCTGAGCTGGGTTTCCGAGTCGGCCGGGGTGGGGAAGAGACCTGACATGACCAGGGCAGGGCACAGGCTGAGGGGTTTGGGAGGGTGCTGGGCAGGCAATCTGTGCCAGGGTGGCCCCCGGCAGCCCTCGGGAAGCCCGTCTCAAGAGAGATCCAGGAGCAGATGGCCAAAACAAAAAGAGACGTGACGGAGACAGCAGGGTGGCTGGAAGGGAGTGAGGACAAGCAGGAAACCACTGGTTCTGGTTCAGCCTCTTTGCAGGGTTTGCTTCTAAGAAGCCTGCAGACAGGCCCGTGTCCTAGGAGGGGAGAGGTGGGGCGGGGAGGCTGGGGAGGGGTGAGCAGGGGAGGGACAGAGCCTGGCTCCTGGCAGCTGTCGGAACCCCAGCTGCCAGCCCGCCCAGGTACGGCCTCTGCCCCCACTGAGCATGTCCAAAGGGCAGGAGAGACAGAGCTCGGGAGCGCAGGCCCCTCAGCGGACACCGCAAGACGCACCCATGCACGGACGCACACTCACTCTCACACATGCGCCCTGACAAGGGAAACGAGGACCCCCAAAGTTAGGGCCTCTGCCCACCCCCGTTCTTCCACTGTGTTGGCTGGGTACTCGCCGTCGCTTCCCCTTTTCACACTGGGGTATGCTCTGCCTGCCAGACCCTCCCCCCCCAAAAAAAAACCCCAACGATTCTTTTCATAAGCTATTTCTAAAAAAAAAAAAAAAAAAAAAAAAACGAAACAACATAAACGACGACGACCAGAAGGGGGGACGGGGCGGGGGCGGGGACACACACCGACCAAAGCGTCTGCCTGAAAAGCAAGCAGTCGGGAGGAAAGTAGTAGCAGCAAAGTAGTTTGGACCAGGCCCGCTCGGCTCGCGCGCCATCCTCTCCCCACGCGGCTACCGGCTGTTGAAAATGACCTCCAGCCAGCACGGGCAGCTGCTGATGAACTGGCGGGTGTAGCACTGGCCCCAGCCCTTCACAAAGCTGATCTGCACCGTGAAGCCAGTCCACGGCTGCTGCATGAATTCGTGGTCGTTGGGCCGCTGCAGGCTGTACGCTTTCTCGTAGTCAAAAGCCTTGATGGAGAAACCGGGGAACACTTTGTGCACCAACAGCGTCCTGGAGTCCGGGTTGTCCAGTGTGGCCGACTTGATGAAGACGGGGTAGCTGCTGCGGTTGTACACCCACACGCCGTCCACTTCCCGCGTTAGCTGGATGCCACAGCCGATCTTGCTCCGCACTTTCTGCACCAGCTGACTCTTGTTGTCGGAGTTGAGCTGTCCGAGGCAAAAGCCATTCCCCTGAGGTAGATCATAGAAGATGTCCAGGGAGGGCTCCTGGACACAGTAGAGCCTCCCCACTCGCGTCTTCTCCTCCCAGTATGCCACCACGCACCAGTGTGACCGATCCCCAGGCTCCAGAAGAAGTTGGGAATCTGCAAAACAAAATGGCAGACGCGGTTGGTGGCGGTGGAGATTGGCACCTTCCTCTTCAAGAGTCAAGGCGCACACAGGCGGTTCATCACCAGCTCAAGCTCTCGGAAGACAGAGGAGATGGTAGTGCTGGATCTGCCGCCGGCTCAGCTCAGAAATCTTGACCCAGTGATGGAAGAACGCGCCTGCATACACGGGGCTCGCTGGGGTGCCTCCTTCCTCCACTCCCCCCACCCAGGGCGCCATCATGTTTACCCATGGGGCCAATGGAAGCCCCATCCCTGAGGAGCCCAGAATCTAGGGTACCCTTAGTAACTCCACCGGTCCTGTTTTAGGGCAAAAAAATGGTCTTCCAGATGGCCTAAAGTTACATTTCTTTAAACTGGATGGATCCGGGGAGGCTAGCTGTTGTAGCCCCTCGTCATCCTCAGGAGAAAAACCAGGACCCAGAAAGACTGTTGGCTTGGGCCCCACGGACGACACAGCCAGACTCAGAACCCGGGTCTCCGGACTCCGGGGTCACGTCCTATGCAGTCTCTGTGTTTGTCATCCAGTGCTCAGGTCAGCGCCTCAGTCATAACGGAGCGCTATCTGATAAAAATGAAAGTGAGGTTGGTCTGGGGCAAAAACATCTTGCTAACAGAAAATCCTCTCTCAGTGTGTCTGTCAGCAGCAGCGCCGTACACAAAGGGCGAATTCAGTCAAAATGCCAAATCACAACGCGCAGATCGGCGTTCACCCAGACTACCTTGACAAAGCTTCCTCTGGCCCAGACAGGAGATTATGTGTCTGAAACGGGTTGACCTTCCTTGAAGTGGCCTTCCCTGCCTGCACCCCGTCTCTCCCCTCCCTCCCCAGAAGCATGCAGACATAGTGCCCCAGCCCCTTCTCCCCACTACCCCTGCCCCCTTCCCCAGCGGCCTCACCCCAGCTTTCTGAGACCTGGTTCTTCCCACAGGCAGCCGGGAGACTGAGGGGGACCCTGATAAGGTGACTTTCCTGAACAGGCGCTAGGAGGTCTTTAAAGGGGGGGATTCCAGGGAGGGAAAGGGGGCCCCAGCGGCTGGCATTCCAACTCCTCCTTAAACTGGAGCCAACAGGGCAGGCCTCAGACTGGGAGCCATAAATCTCCCCAGCCGGGGCCGGGCTGCAGGAACATTGTGGTTTGTGGGGCAGGGCGGAGACCGGAAGTCTTGTATTTGTTAACAAAAATGGGGAGAGGCAGGCAGCAGGGACCTCCTCCTGCTTCCCCTGTAGCCCCCACTGCTCACTCACCGGGGGCTTGGGGCCTGGGGGTGGGGGGCGCTGGCTGTGAGAGGTTTTTCGGTTTGTTTGGCCTTTCTGATTTTGGAACAAGGGAGGACCCATGCGATGGGCTGTACAGCATGGCAGCGGCGGGGGGGTGGGTGGGGGGGGCCCCGGGAGCCACGTCCTGCCGCCCCCGCGGGCCCGACAGCTAACCCCGGCAGCGCCGCACAGAACTGCCTCCAGCCTTTACAGGCATGTTAGGACCTGGGACCCGGTCGGCTCCATTAAAAAAAATTTTATTTTTTTTAAGCAGCAGCCAGTCTTGCATGGAGGCGTTGTGTGAATAAGTCTGCACTGTGACCCACGGGGGCGGCCACGAACACACACCCTGAGCGGCCATCTCCTCCAGACACCCCAAGTGGCCTTCCCACATGCCTACCCAGAAATGGGGAAACCGAGGGCTCCTTCCTCTCCCTCAACCCCCACCCCTCCGAAAGCCAGCCCCAGAAAACTGGCCTGGCCCCCCAAAACACATGTGTCTATAAAGCACAAGGGTGTGAGAGAGACTGTGTCCGTGAGCGTGAGCACACATGTGAGTGTGTTGCGTGAGCATGCGTGTGTTTGCATGCGTACGCTCTGAAACATATGGAAAAACAAGAGAGGACGAGGGCTCCAAGCAGAGGTGACTCATCAAGCATTAACTTGTTTCTGCAAAGTATCCATCAACTGCTAATAAACTCGTGAGTGCTGGCAATCTTTGAACTTTTCTTGTCGAGGGAGTTCGGCTCTAAAGGCTACACCGAAGCCCCGTAAGATCCACGTAAATAAGAATACTACGGCATGCAAGTTTGCCGGGAAGGAGAACGCTCTCTTCTGGAAGGCACGGGACGCCCTGTTTTGGGGAGGAGGGTGTTTTAAAATAAAATGTAAGAAGCGCTCGCTCTCGCTCTCTCTCTCTCTCTCTCTCTCTCGCTTATTATCCCAACTCAGGACGGCAAACCTGGTCTGGAAAGAGGACTGGGGCGGGGGGTGGGGGGGTGCGGGAGACCCTCTGGGAGCCTCCCAATACTTTGTTTCATGGAGCCCAGCCCCCCTGAAACCTGGCACCCGCTAGCAGGGAAAAGAGGGGTGGGAGGAGGCGGTGCAGGGTGGGGTGGGGGCCTAGGATCAAGTTGCGAGTGCCAGGCCCACCAGTAAAGGGTGGGGGGCCCTGTCTGCCCAGCGGCCTCTGGGGGCAGGGGAAGCTGGGCTGGACTGGGCTGGACTGGCCCGGATCCCTGGGGGTGGTGGGGGGGGAAGAGGGGAGAGGGAGGGGGGAGGGGGGGAAGCCTTCTGGCGGGTTTCTCTTTCATCTGCACAGCCCGCCAGTCCACCCAGCAATTTGCTGCCAGACATCCCTGGACAAAGCCTTTTTCTGCTGAGGTTAATGGCCCAGCCCAGATAAGCAGAGGGGTAAGGGTGTCCCTGGGTGTGAACAAAGCCCCCAAAGGCCCACCAGGACCCTGGCCGGCTCCTCCACTGCCCTGACCCTCCGGCCTGTCCCGGCTATCACCCCCAGCCTCCCGGTGCCCTGATGCCCTCTCTCCTCACTGCCCCTGGGCTTTCTCTGGGCCCAGAAACCTGCTCTTCAGCAAAACCACCGTGCCCTCGAAGGCCCCTGTAGCACATCCCACCTCTGAGGGCCCGAGGCAGCAGCCCATGCCTGCAACTCAGAGCCCTGCCCCCAGATCCCCACCATTTGGGCCCATTTCCACACTCAGCATCTTCTTCAAAGCAGCACAGTCCCCTGAACTGGGCCCACAGCCCGCAAGCGTCTGCCCACAAAGGTCTGCGCACTCGCTTCGCCCCCAGAGGGGCTGCCGGGATGGAGGAAGACCCTCCCCAGCCTGACTTGGGCTTCTCCTTGCAGCAGCTGATGCTTCACCTCCAAGGGCAAGACTCACAGGCCCTTGTTAACTTCCCTCAGCTTTACAACCCTTTTCCGGTATTTTCAGCAACTTCTCTCCCTCCTCGGAAAACTACACAGGGGCTGGTTTTAAAACTGTATTTGTGCATTTTTAAAGCATCCAAAAAGAAAAGCTGTGTTGTAAAAAGCCAACTAATCAGATGCCTGCTCACAATTTTTTCTTTTTATTACAGTTTAGGGAATTTTTGGAGCAACCCCAGAAAAATGCTGAATCCGCCTAAAATTCCTTTAAGGTTGTTTTTCCCCCCTCCCCTTCCTCATTTCCCTTAAAGCATAAAATCTACCCTTGAAAAGGAAGGGGGGTGGGTGTTGAGAAGGGAAAGGATTTTGCTTGTGTTTGCACTTGCATTAGGGAAGACCACTTAACAAGGAGCTCCCTGCCTCTTACAAAGAGTTATTTAATTACCCTGGTCATGAATGAACAGACCTGACCCTTCTAGAAGACTGGAGGCCCATGAATGACTCTCACGCCCAAGGTTCTCAATGACACAGGGTGATCAGAGCTCAAGATTTTAAATTAAAAAAAAAAAAAATTTTTTTTTCAATGTTTATTTTTGAGAGCATGAGCAGAGGAAGGGACAGAGACAGAGGGAGACACAGAATCTGAAGCAGGCTCCAGGTTCTGAGCTGTCAGCGTAGAGCCCGACGCAGGGCTCAAACCCACGCACTTTGAGATCATGACCTTAGCTGAAGTTGGCCCCTTAACCAACGGAGCCCCCACCCAGGTGTCCCAAGGATCCAGACTCTTGATTTCAGTTTAGGTCACAATCTCATGGTTGGTGAGTTCAAGCCCTGCACCGGGCTCTGCACTGACAGTTCGGAGCCTGCTTGGGATTTTCTCTCTCCCTCTCTCTCTGCCACTCCCCTGCTCATGTTCTTTCTTTCAAAATAAATAAAACACATAAAAATAATAAAAAGCAAAATCTTTTTTAAAAACAAACTTAAAAATATTAAAAATGAAAACATTTTAAACTTTAAAAAGTTTTTTTTTTTTTTTAAAGGAGATCTCTCTAGGGGCACCTGGGTGGCTCAGTCAGTTGAGCGTCCAACTCCAGCTCAGGTCATGATCTCACGGTTCATGGGTTCGAGCCCAGCGTCAGACTCTGTGCTGACAGCTCAGAACCTGAAGCCGGCTTCAGATTCTGTGTCCTCTCTCTCTCTCTCTTTGCTCCTCCCCTGATCATGCTCTGTCTTTCAAAAAACAAACATTAAAAAAATTTTTTAAGGATCTCTCTGCCAAAATCCAACAGTGGGAAAAGGCCTGTCTGTCCCCTCCCCCGTGGTCCCGCAGAGCCAGAAGGCTGAAGCCATATGGAGAGCCAGGGGAGACGGGGCAGAGATAGTTGGCTCACGCAGGTGGGTGAGGGTAAGCAAAGGGCACAAAGGGAGACAGAGAAGTTAAACCTGGCAATCCTGGAACGCAAACACCGCCACGCCTCGCCTGCTGCAGGTCCAGGGTCCTCCCTCCTCGGGACTCAGGCGCCACCAAGGGTTGCCTCATCCTGCCCTCCCGCCACCTCAGACATCTCAAAGGTTAACAGCACCCGCCAGCCCTGTTCCCCACCCCAGCCGGGAGAGCAGCCGGCCCACTTCAGGGACAAGGACTGAGATAAACGGGGACGCAGAGCCAACCCGTCCCATCTATCCTCAACCCCAACACTCTCAAATCACAAGGAACCTTGCTGGCCTCTTGTCTGAGAGGCAAATGACCGAAGACCACAGCAGAGGCCGGCTGGGGTATCCGGGCTCAGCGTGGGTGCCAGAGTGAGCTCTGAGAGCTGCCATGTTTACAACCTCATCCAGATCCCAAGAAAGCTGCTGCCAGGGCACCGTCAGATTCCTAGGGCAGCAGGGACAGCCCCGGGGTTTGGAGCAAGTTACCCAAAAGGAGCAAAACAAACGCGAAACATTTCAGGTTACGCAGAGAATGCTCAGACTTAACCCACCACCACTGCCCCAAGCTCCTCCACCGAAGAGACCAGGAAGTGGATTCTGGCTGGCAGAAGGCAGGACGGAGAAAAGCCTGGGTTGTCTTCCAAGCTCTGCAACAAGCTATCTTCACGGAGGCGGCTGGACTGGGGGGTGGGCAGGGGGTACCATGGGGTCTCCTTCAAAGGCCAGGGTGCTTGCTCAGGTCCCTGTGCCCAACCAGCTGAGCTCCCCCAAATGCCGCCCCCCAGGGAGCTCCAGTGTTGTGCAACAGCCCCACCCCCCAGCTATGGAGGCAGACACTCTGCTGAGACCTACTTCCCCAGGCACCTTGGCGGTGACTTAAGCTCTTCCCTAAAACAGAGCTCCCGGTGCAGCCTCAGAGGACTGTTGTGACAATCTGATACAAAGTGGCCAGCGGCCAGGACCCAGCTTGCGGCTGGCTACACATGCTGGTCTCGTCTCTCAGAATTCTTGTCTTGGGTTCTCCAACTGCTTAGAAAATGCTACCCACCCCTCCCCAGGGGACAGAACGGCTCTGGGCCATGCCCGCACCTAATGATGTACAGGTCCTATTGGAAGGGGCTCATGACAACCCCAGGAGGTCGCATCCTATTACTGCCCTTATGTTGAAGAAGGGGGGAAATGAGACACCGGTCACTTGCCAAACAGAGGCCAGACCACTGGCCGGTGTGAGCCACTGGCGCTCTCCAAATGCTAGAGGGGAGAGAGACGCGTTCTTCCAAAACACACTCTGGAAATGTGATGCCTACTTTAGGGCTGAGCGTGGGGTCCGCTCCCACATACCAAGCGGGGAATGAACTAACTGGCTTCTTTGCCTGCAAGCTGCTCTTCGATCTTGGCCAAAAGGCTTGCCCCTGCGGAGTCTCAGTCTGACCCATCCATAACTAATAGGAAGGAGGCTGGGGCACAGCAGGCCCCCTTTGGGCTCTGACCGTCTCTGGCTACGCTCTTGTGAATCACAGAAATGTCCCATCCGTATTAACGCTGCTTCCGTTTATTTTACTCTGTTCTGGGAGAATAAGAAAACCACTTTAGGGAGCAGGGCACATTTTTGCATTTAATTTGCAACAATAAAAATAAAATCAAAAGGAAAAGGAGATTTGAGGCCGCTTTTGCTGTGTCCACCCGTAAACCAATTTCTTTCAAGAACTTCGAGTTGCAAACTTGTGTTCCTTCTATCTCCGTCTTTCACGGCCCTCAGCAAAAGGTGGGCCCCCAGGGGAGGGGCTGCCCAGGCTTGGTGCCCTCCAAGTTTCTCGCCCATCACCACCCGCCCCCTGCGAGCTCTCTCGAGCTCACAGGCAGACCTGCTAGTCTAGATAGAAGACGGATTCGTGGCTGTGCCTTACAGACTAATTACGATGAGTAATCGGTTACTAAAGCTACAACACACACACACACACCCCCTCCCCTAACTGGCCCTGGCCCTGTCTCCCAAGGCCCCTCAAACGTTCAAGTCTAAAGCCCCCAGCCCGGGGGTCCATCCTAAGGGAAGTATTTGGCCAGCAGAGAATATAACTGAGGGTAGTGGCGGGCAGGGGGGAAGCCACACAAATCAAAAGCTCTCGTCTGTCTCGCCAGCCGGGCTGACCCGGCTTCCTGTGCTCCAGCCTTCAGCCATGCAAATTATAGCGTGTACCCGGCTGCCTGGCTTCTGAGGAGACCAGCTCTGCCCGGCTCCGAGAGGACTCAGAGGAAGGGTGGGGACGCCCAGCCTGGCCAACTCCATTCATAATATTTACAGTAAATGGGCCTCTCTGGCGGTTAGTATGCACCCAGCCTCATCATTTCTTGAGTCTGAACTTCAAGACTCTTCCTTCCCCTTCATCACGTACCACAAAATTCCCACCACTGCCCCCCTATAAAAGCTCAGCGACTCTTTTTGGAAAGGGGGTTCCCACACCTGCATGCATACATCGTCTCCCCCCACCCCCAGACCTGCATGGCATTATCTACTCACCAGCCTGTCCTATCCTCAGGGTATGACCCTGGCCACTCCCAGGAAGACCCAAGATGTCCAAGTCAAATCTCTAAGCTGACCCACCCGCCTCCCTCCTGGACAGAGTCCAGAGCTATGCCCCCAACCCCCACCCCCCCCGCCCAGATTCCACATGTGGGTTCCCAAGTGGGAATGCGTACATGCATCCAACTAAAGGATCTTCTCCTAAACCACCAAAAAGTCCCTCATTTTCTTCTTTATGTTGACCCCGTCTAAGTAGGAGGGTTATATGCTAAAGCTCAGGGAGAATCTTGATAAAAACGGATGTGTATGTCAATTGTTTTAAAAGACACACCCCCAGAGGTTACAGAAGAGCTCTGGCCTGGTCAGGCTGCAGGTCTGGGGGCTCTGCAGTGAGCTGCTTTTGCTGTGGGCCCCACTTTAATACAGCCCCGTGGCTCACTGACCTCCCGGGCCCCGAAAGGCGCTACCACGTTCCAGGACCCAGTCGCAGGCCCTGCCCTGCCCTGCCCCTCCCATCCCCCCACACAGGTCCAGCTTTTCTAGAGGGTAGGAAAACCATCGAAGACGTGGAAAAACACAGGGAGAAACAAAAGTCCTTTTCATCCCTCCCCTCCCCCAGCTCCCCTTGTTCCATAACAATTATGAAAACTGTTGGATGGGATGGCATTTTGAACATTTACTGCATTCCGGCCAATACATTCCAACGCGGGACCTGATGGAAAAGACTCCCTTCTCCGGCCAGCTCCCGGCCCCCCCACTCCACCCCACCCCCAGCTCGCGAGAGCCGTCATTCCTTCTCTTTCTTTACAACCCAACACCAGGGCCAGGCCAGGCCCGCACTGTGCTCACAGGGAAAAACAACAGTAGGCAGACTGGAGACAGTGTGCAGACTGGAAAAGTTAATCATTACTTCTGTCTGCCTCTGTAATCTAATCTCTCTGGCTTTGACACACTCACTGTTCAGCCATCTCGGCCCTTTCACCCCCAAAGCACCAGGGCCTCCTAAGCCTGGGGCCTGCCCCAGGCCCTCCCATGAAAGAGGATGAAGCCTCCCCCAGCCTGGAGGGCCATGGCAAGGCCCCCTGAAGCCCACCATACATCTCAGGCTGCTCTGTGCTGTGTGTCCCACATTTCAGAGGACTCCGGACCGGACATTCTTTTGGGTTCCAATGTGGCTTGTATTACTTTGAAGAGAGCCAGGCTGTCCCACCCCCTACCCACGCAAAGACAGCCCCCCCACCCGGCTCTTCTCTCACTCCCCCTGCACTAGGGCTCACCCACAAACCCACTCAACTACATCCAGGAGTGCGACAGGCAGTCTGACTTGCCGGCCCCACACCATCGATCCATATAGATACACAAGTCAAGATGGCCCTGCCCTATGATGATGCCTCAAAAACTAAACATGGAGTCACCGCATGACCCAGAAATTCCACTTCTGGGTATATATCCAGAAGAGTCTTGAAGAGATTATTCACACAGCCATGTTCATAGCAGCGTTATTCACAACAGCCAAAAGGAGGAAGCAACCCAAGTGTGTCCACTAATGAGTGAACAGAGATGTGGATACACACACACTAAAAAAGAAAGGCAATTCTGACACAGGTTACAACACAGATGAACCCTGAAGACACTATGCTGAGTGAAATAAGCCAGATGCCAAAGGTCAACTATGGTTTGATTCCACTCATACGTGGTACCTAAAGGAGTCAAGTTCACACAGACTGAAAGCAGAATGGTGGTTGCCAGGGGTCGGGGAGAGGCGGGCTGGGGGGTTAGTGTTTAGTGGGGACAGAGTTTCAGTTTGGGCAAGTGAAAAGGTTCTGGAGATGGATGATGGGTGCATGGGCATGGACTTAATACCACATTAAGTGGACTTAATACCACTGAGCTGTGCACTTAGAAATGGTCAGGACGGATGGAGCTCCTGGATGGCTCCGTCGGTTAAGTGTCCTCCGACTCTTGATTTCAGCTCAGGTCACGTTCTCAGTTTCAGGAGCTCGGAGCCTGACTGAGGGCTCTGCAATGACAGCCTACTTAAGATTCTCTCTCTCTCTCTTCCCCTCCCCTGTTCACGGTCTCTCTCAAAATAAACTAAAAACAACTTATCAGGATGGTAAATGTTGGGTATATCTTGCCCAAAAAGAGGGAAGTGGAGGGGAAGGACCTGACAGGAAGGGAAAAAGGAAAAAAGAAAAGAAGGTCCTACCTCTTCTAATGCTTTCAGTGCTGCGCATTAACCCGCATTAACCTGCCTGCCCTGCCGTAAGTACAGGGGATTCACGGGTTTCACGGGTGGGCTTCCGCCCATCACAAGGATAAAGGCCCCCTGGAAATGTATGCAAATGCAGCTATGCATATGCATTTTTATGGGGAAAGATTCCTCAACTTTCACTCCTTCTTGGGAGGTTAGCAAGCCAAGAAATGTGAAGAACTGTATCTTTTTATTCAGCGTGCAAGCGGCCATTAGCTACCCATCACCAAGGCGACAGGGAGGGGGTCTCATTCCCACAAACCCTCAAATCCAAGAACCAGAGACCACACAGATCACAGGCTGTCTTGCAAGATTCTGGCCTGGGGACTGGGAGAGACCAGGTCCAAGCTCTTATTTTGCCGATGAGGACACAAATGGAGGCCCAGGACAGGCACGGCCCTGCGGCCAGCTGAGGCCGAAATCCCCACTTTCAACCACGAAATCCCCACTTTCAACCACGAAAGCAGGCCAGCCTCAAGGGACAGACACCTGGTTGGGGCTCGACCTCCCACTGTCATCCTCCAGCCCCCCTCCCAGGACTCGCGGGGGGGGTGTCACTTCTGAATCTTTGCATGCTCCTCACCCCAGGCCTCTCCCCCAGGAAACAACCTCTCAGCGGGGTTTTAATTGTGACCCCCACCAAGCTGGAGATGGGGCCTATTTTTAAGGGCTGTCCAGCGCACCCACCTCACAGGAAGAACTCAACTAGCTCTTCTCCCTCCGGGTTACTCATTAATGAGGGGGAGAGGCCGTGCTGGCTAAGAGGCTGCCCTGGGGCGGGCAAGGTCCCCGAGCACTTTCTGGGCTAAGCAGCTCTTCAAGACCCTTTGGTGGCCTCAGAAGTTCGCTCAGCCTACCGGAAGGAGACACTCCCAGCTTCCTTAGGGGCCCAGAAGGAGTGGAAGCCGGGAGAGGGTGATGGGGACAAATTACTGAACCTCAGAGTGGCAAATGCAGAAAGGTGAGTCCACAGGGAGCACAGCCCGGGTCTATCTGTTCCATCCCAAGTTAAAAGTAAAAATGCAACTCTCAAATGAACAAACCCGAAGGCCACGACCAGTCCCCGACCAGTTAACTGTCTTCAGACAGAAGCTCCCAACTTGACAAGACGAAACTGGGGTCGAGATCAGTTCTTTCCTTTCTGCCCTGATCAAATCCCAAGCCAAACCAGCTCTGAATTTTTTTTTTTTTTTCTGGCCACTGGGGTTCCGCAGCACAGCGAGTAGATAAATGAAAAGAGTGGCCTCCGCGAACAGAGCCATCGGTCGGCCTGGGGGGAACAGGCAGGGACAGGATGAGCGTGGAAATGAAAGCACTTTGGTCACTGCATATTCGACCACCTCGTACAAAACCATCGCGGTGGGCCAGGGCCCTCCTACATGGCGCTGGCATCTCAGAAATGGGCTTGACCATCAGATTGAAAATTAAAGAGCAGAGTTGCATCTCCAAAAGCCCCCAGGAGTCCTAAAAGGAAAGTCAAGCTCCAGGCCTATCTGCCCTGTGGCTCTCAAGACATTAAATTCTATCTCTCCAGACATCTGTCTGGTGCCGACCCCTCCCTACCCCACCCAGGGCTGAGCCAGTGCAAGTCTGCTCACTTCTGCTGCACACGGCGCTCCCAGGTACCCTACCAGGGTCTGGATTGTGACTGTACTTCTTAAGGTTACTGCTTGTTATCTTATGGGGCAAGGAGACAGACCTCTGTTTACCCACAAGTTTTGTTTTATCTCAACTGTCAACGACCACACAACCAAAGCAGAGGCAGAAGCCGAGGACAGGAAAGCCCTTGCCAGCCCGCCGTGCTCAGACAATCACCCCAGGGACCCATCCCTGCACCTCGACCAAGTCTTAGAACACCGACAGCCCCAGCTCCGAGCCCAAGGGCCCTGGCTCCTTTCTGTCCTGTAGAAACTGCCCTCTGTCTGTACTCCAGACAGAGCCAAATCCCGTTCAAGAGCCCTCCACCTCCCTGACCCCAAAAGCACCTCCAACATGGTGCTTAATAAATGCACGCTGCTCTTCCTTCTAGCAGCGGCCCCTAAACTGCAGAGCCCGGCACATAGTAGGTGCTCAATAAATAATCACCAAATAAGTGAACCAGAGACAGGCTGGCTTCTCCCAAAGCAGGTGGCCCACCCAGCTTTACACCTGCCAGAGGGAGGTACAAGGGAACCTAGCAGGGAGCGGGCATGCCTTCGAGGCAGGGGTCAGCCACAAAGGCCCAGGCCCTGTCCCAGCTGCAGGTGGAGGCGGGAAGGGAGAAGCCCCTGTCCTCGCCTACTTCCCAGCCAGCTGCGGCAGATCCGAAGGGGTTTCCAAGCCAGGCGCCGGCCAGGCAACCTCTGTGGGCACACCACCTGCCCACAGCATTCTGCCTTGGCGTCCTGCTCTGTTTGGACAAGTTACCCTCACCGAGTGTTCAACAATGCTCTTACACACCCCAGGGCTCTTGTTGTGTTATGAAAACAAAACAATGCACGCTAAGGGAAAAAAGCTGGGGGGGAGGGGCAGGAGTGAGCGGGAGCAAGCACAGCACACAAAAATCTCTTTCTGAGCTCCGTCCTAAAGAGGGCCCCTTAGCAGCACAGGCCCATGTCATCAGAACAATGACATCGTCCACGGGGGGACTCAGAACCCCCCCTCCCGACTCCCCCGCGCAGCGTTAGGGGAAGGCAACGCTGGGCGGAAAGCTGCCTGTGTGAATGTGAATTCTTACCTACCCCCTACCAGAAAGAGGTTTTTTTTTTTCTTTTGCAAGCTGAAACTGAGCTAATGACCCTGGGTGGGGCTCGGCGTCGAGGACCTCGAGCAGCCAAACCAAAATTCACTTCCAGCCAAGAGCTGCTTGGCCTCACCATTTGGGGAAGGAAGCTGAAAAAATCATGAAAGATTCTTTAGTGAAACCAGGAAATAAGGCTGCAGTTAACATTTCAACTGAAGGTGACCCTTCTGGTAAAATATTTTTTTAAATAATAAAAATAACATAAAGTTCTCAAACAGCCTCTTTCTTAAAGAAAATGGCCTAAAAGTTCTCGTGGGAGTGGAAAGGAAGAGGGGAGAACCCCCCCCCCAAAAGAAAACCAAAAAAAAAAAAAAAAAACCAGGCTGGCTTCGTCTTAGCCACTACCTTTCATGAACAACTTTTTTTTCTGGAGTTCTTACAGAAGGAAAGATGCAATTTCCTGTCTTATCCCCAGTATTTCCTGTTCACTTACAAGGTGAAAGTTATCACTGTTTTAAATAACCGTCCTCAGCGCCACAGAAAGTTCCGTTTTCCATCCAGTGTCCCCATTCCCAACACAAAATCTCCCCACCTTAGAAGAGAAATGCGACCACGTCCTACACCTTTAAAGGGCTGGCCTAATTAAAAAGGCTTGATCCCTGTGGCAGACAGCACCTCGGATCTTAGCTTCCCTGCCCCAGATCCCCAAGGACACCCCACAGGGAGACGTGGAAAGGGCTGGAAGCAGCCCGGCGTGTTTGCGTAGAGCCGCTGCTGACAAAGTGAATGTTGCTTTCTTGGTGTGTTAGCCACTAAATTGAGAACTGTGCCTCAGCAGTTAATAATATCTTCCCGCTGAAAATAGCCCAGAGAGGAAGCCTCTCTGTGACAGTAGGCACACAGCCAGCCTCTGGGCTAGCCATTCAATACTGAGCGAGAAAGATGGTAGGACCAGCGGTGACCTCCCAGTGGCCGTGCCGTACAGGATCCTTTCATGAGGCTCCTGCAAAGGGAGGGCTCCCGGGCAAGTCACCCGCCGATCTCTGCAGCCCTATAACCTCGGTGAGGATGTCGCACGGACCAGGGGGCCCTGGCACTAGAGCCAGGGGAGGGATCTGGATCACTGGGGAGGGGGCAAGGGGTCAGGGAGCCCCCAGGCTTTGAAGAACAGT
The DNA here is from genome assembly GCA_017311185.1 of Proteles cristata cristata. Taxonomy (NCBI): domain Eukaryota; kingdom Metazoa; phylum Chordata; class Mammalia; order Carnivora; family Hyaenidae; genus Proteles; species Proteles cristata. The sequence goes on along the minus strand of JAESUZ010000434.1, from coordinate 111,038 downwards.
CCCTGAACCGTGCTTGGTCTCCAATCCCCGGGCAGGCTAGGCTGCAGGGAACCAGGCTGTGTAGACCAGGGGGAAATAGCACCTGGGGCAGAGAGAGAAGATGTGCACTCACTTCCCCTGCAGAAAGATCAGGCTTGGAAAGAACCACAGGGAGCTTTCCTACCTCTCATTTCTGCAGCCTGCATGGAAAAGGGGAGGTCAAAAAAAAAAAAGAACAAAAAGAAATCAACACAGAGATGCGCCTGCTTCTTCAGGTAGTAAGAGTCAGAGAGACAGGCTCCCAGCCCGGCCACCAAGAGAAGCCACCGGATACTCCGCACAGGGATGCAGACCCTTCTTCCCCTTCCACGACGGGTTCCTCAACTTGTCACCACACTGCAATCACCCGGGGAGCTTCAAAACATACCAATGCGGGTCCCCACCCACAGGCCATACTTCAGAAGATACCAGGGGCTCTTAACGTTGGGGGCACGTCCGGGACTCCCACCCTGTGCCTTGTTTTCTCTCACCAGGTTTGCCCCCACCTGCTCGGAAGTCACCACTGCAGCAAGACAGGAGCAAGGTTTTGGTGTAGCAACAGCAACAATAAAGAAGCAAGGAACCTCACACTTGAGCATGACTTTGGCATTTCTTCCTTGTCCACTGCCCTCCTGGCTCGGAGCTTTTGCCACAGAGGTCCTCTAAGTCTCGAAGTCCACCAGGCTATACAGCCAGGCTCTGCTACGGGGAAGGTCCAGGGCGAGCGGTGAGATTTAATGTGCTAGACTGTATGTAGCCAGAAGCGACTCTGGACAGAACCTGGCCCTTACCTGGGCCCCTGCCCCTTTGCTAGGAGTCCCTGTTCTGCCTCAGTGACAGGATGCACGAGGCAGAAGCCTGTTCAGTAGGGCCAGGAAAGCGGCCCAGATTTGCTCCAGAGCCTTTAAATGGGGCCTCCCTGCATTTAACCCCTGCCTGACCTCCTCATTCTTTCCAGTACCAAGGGGGTTTCATCAGGGAGCCCTGATGATCCAGGGCCGGGAGCATCACCTGGAGAATTGCAACAGCCTGAGCTGCTGTCCAGGACCGGTCTTCCCTGGGGGGTGGGGGTGCACCAGGTGAGCCGACAGAGGCCCAAGTCCTTACACTGGCATTTAGGGAGATATGGGCTGAGTCCCTAGAGAGCCAGACTGTCTGGAGTTGGGGTGTAAGGGAGTGGGTAGGCAAGGAGCTCACTCGTGGTCCCATGTGCTGGTCCCTCTGACTGTCCCAAAGCCCATGTGCTCTTGGCCACTTGGAGGAGCTCAACCCACCCCCACCCCCACCCCTGGCATCAGAGATGTCAGCAAAACCACCAGCTGCTTGTTCCCAGGCAGAGGAAGGAGACACAAAAACACAGCAACAGGCACCCGGGTCACAAATTCCCAGGGTCCCATCACCACTCCACGGCAGTCAAGAAGGAACCGTTCACATGGGCCTGATTGGCAAGATGCTGCAATCTCTCCGAAGCTACTTGGTTTGAGCCTAAACTGACTACTTGGACTGAGCCAGAACCGCACTTTCAGATTACATAGGTAATTTTGAAGAGTCGTGTCTCTGAGGCAATCCTAGACGCCAGCAGGGACCAAAGAGAAGGAAGAGACACGTTCCAGGAGTGGCCGCTGACCTAAGGGCACTCCCATCACCCAGAAGTGGCAACCAGAAGCTAAACAAAGGAAAGTCTGCAAAGGAGTCGGCCTCCCTTAGGCTGGTGGGACGGTGTCTCCCAATAAGTATGTCTCTGCAAAGGGAAGAGCTGGGGTCCCCTCAACTCCCCGCCCAGCCCCCCGAGACACAGCAGCACCTAGGTCACCACTGCTTCCCACCTCCTTCCTTGAAATCCATGGTGGCGTTTCGCTTGAAGTTTAAATAAGTACAAAGTTTTGTTGGTCTCCAATCCGTGTCTCAGCCCAAGGAGGCACTTCTGGCGGCAGCCTGGCCAACTCCAGACGTTAATATACACAGGAGGAGGATGAAGAGTGGGTCTTCAGCCGAACAACCCAGAATGTGCAGGCGAGATGGTGTTCTTCCCGTCCTCCCGCCCAAACCAGGCCAGCAGATGAGCTAAAGGAAAGAGCCCCACCGAGGACTCCGGCCGGAGGCTTCAAAGATGGCAGCTTCTAGCACATGCTTTTGATTACCAGCGAGCCAGCGAAAGCTCTGGGAGCAAATCCTTCCCACTTCTACCACCACCGCGCCGAACCTAGAAGTTTCCCCTCGACAGCTGAGCTCTCCAAGGTGGGTCTTCCTGAGCGAAGACGTGCCAGCAGTGCAGGCCTATTCTGGAGCCGTATGTCTTTCAAGAGGCACTATCTGCAGAGCTTAACTCAGGGCTGCCAGATCCACCAACACGCCCCCACCCCCAAAGAGCATACACACCCTGCCGTCCGCCTACCCCCGGGCCCATCCCACAGCCTGCTCGTGTGTCTGCGCACGGGACCGTCTCTCCGTGCGTCTGCAGCACACGCGTGCGCACACGCGCACACACAAAACCATGCACCAAGCAATCCATCTGTCTCAGAGAGCCGGCTGTCAGAAATGAAAGTACAATCTCCTGGAACCGAGTCACAGCCTTCTAAAAATGTGCCGTTCTCCCAGACTGAGGAAATTTGCAGGGGTGGAGTATGTTTCTCTGCGAGGCCTGAAGGCCTGGGCCTGTCGCCTCCCAGGCCAGACCCGAGCTGCAAGGCTAAAGTTCCAACTGCAGCCAGTGGGCCTGCTCCCAGGGCGCCCACCCGCCCACTCCCCTTCCTCGCAGGAGAGGGAAGGGCCAGCCTTGGAGTCACCCCTGCAGTTCAGGAGGGAATGCCTTGGAGCACACCCCCACCCCCACCTCCGAGGCACCACATTTTCACATTTGGCTGTTTTTTCTTTCCCTTCTTCCCTTGCCAAGAGAATCAAGTCCTGGCTCCCACTCCCGACCTTCCTCCCACCCTAAACTGAGCCCCATTCATTAAGCCCGCTCTCAGCCAGGGCAGGACAGGAAGGAAAACAGCACACAGGGCCTGTGAAAGAGACACTCAGAGAGGTTATTTCAGGGGGGAGGAGGGGACAAATCCTTGTGGGCGCCTTCGCCGCTCCGCACCTTGATGCCCACTCGCCCCCCCTTCCTGAAGCAGGCTCCCACCCTCCAGCCTCTGCTGACCCCTTCCCCTGCACAGCCCTGTCCCACTCTGCTACGTCCCCCCAGCCCCCACCAGTCTCATCCTCCAAGGCGGACACACCCAGCCACCCCCTCCCCCCCAACCATGGAAAGATCAACTTGGGAAGGAGGAGGTCTGGGCTCTCTCCATCAGCAAAACCCTCGTCTTGGACCCGGGCCACTATAGCATCTTTTCGGGGGCACGCTCCCTGCAAAGGGTGTAGCCCTGGGTTTCTCTGTGCCCATCGCCTCCCCTGACACCCCCAAACCACTGGGCGCCAGCCCAAAACTCAAGTTTCTTCAATTTCCCCCCACAGCACATTTATTAATAAGCTGTTCCAACTCCGAACGGAAAGAAGAAAGAGCTCAAACTTTGAAGCCTTGGGAATTAGTAAATTAAGAGCTAAAATTCAAAACAAATGCTCTTTCATGTGGAGGCCCCCTGGTCTTTTTCTTTCTGCTGTTTTGTTAAACCATTCGATCCCTTCAGAGACAACCTACTCCTCCTCCCAAGCAGCGCCTTGGTAATCTAAATGGTTGAAATTACCTTGGGGGTGGGGGTGGGGAGAGCAGTTAATAAGTGTTTTACCCGCGCCCCCTCCCATTTCTTTCGAGGACTGGAATGGCTTTGGGAACAGAATGCCCACCTAACTCAGATGGGGCTGCGCTGGGGGCCGAGGAAGGAGATGCTCGGCTTGGTGTCGTCATTTCCTCCAGCAGCCCGAGACAGACAAGATGTTATCAATAAGACAACCCTTCCGAAAAAGCCCCCTTTCAAAAGCTACCACTTCCCTTGCTTATTTCATGTGGTTCGAAAGGGCTGGGGCTCCTCCCTGCACATTCAGGATTTAAAAAATAAACCCATCGAACAACATCCTGAGTGTTACTCTGCCCAGACCCTCTCTCGTCTTCTTGGCTTTCTTTTTTTCAGGAACTTTCTCAGCCTTAGAAAGCAGAAAAGACGCAGGTCGCCGGGTCCAGAACAGTCTCCCTCCTCCAGAGCTGCAGTCCCCCACCCCTTCCCCCGCCCCTCTCCGGGTCCCCCTTCTTCCTGCCCACTTCTCATTAGGAGCTTTGTGTAAACAATACCCTCCGCGGCAGATAACAGTCAGAGTATATATTGCACTGAAATAAAAACAAACAAGGGTCCTCTTAAAGGCATCCTCAGCAAGCTCCGTTCCTGGACAGGGGAGCCTGGGAGAGGCTGGCCAGGATGAGCATGACCATGGCCTAGAGGCAGCGCCTGGCCAATCAGAGGTCATCCCACCAAAGAGAGCACACCACAGCACCCCCCCACCCCCACCCCGTCGCCAAGACACTTCTACTGCTTTCATCTGAGCTACCATGATCCAATGCCAGCGTCCCAAAAGCAAGCAATGACAAATTCATGGAGCCCTGGGATTTCTCCTCAGCCCCGACCCCCAGGTGACTTTCCCTCTTGCTTTAGCTGGCTCTTAGAAAACCTAGAGGTGGCACACTTGGGTGGGAAAATCAGGTAGAAATAGGATGTCTTTGGAAAAAGAGGAAAAATGCTTCCTACTTACATTGCTAATGAGTTTATGCTCTCTTCTCATGCCTCTCAGGGACAAGGAGGCTCAGGCTACCTCCCTCATTCCCATACCCCTCCAGCCCTGGCATCCAGGCCTTCCCTCACACCGTGGGCCCTGAGGAAAACCTTCCCTTCCCAAGCAGCACTGCTAAGCCTCCACTGTCCTCAGTGCCTCTATCATGTGGCTCCCGTGCCTGGATACGCGCTCCAGAATCCCGCACTGAGCTGGACTGGGAATCAAAACCTGCACAGAAGCATCAAGGACATCTACGCTGAACTCCCACCTCCTCCTGTCTTCAACGAGTTCCCAAAAGGCGATCCATTCTCTTCACGGCACTCTAGGCACCAAGGGCAAGTGCAAAAAAGAGCTTAAGCTTAAACCCATGAACTAATGCCAAGGTCACCAAGTGGAAGCCCCCAGAGCCAGTAGCTGCTTTAACAATAACCATGAAACACAGCACCACGCCAGTCCCCGGCTGGCCCCCACTTCCTCATTGCCAGAGCAGGCCCAGTGTCCTGATGCGTGAGGGACTGCGGAACTGCAAGTTCAAGGGCCCGAATCGCCACCGATGCATCCAGTTCAAGCACATAAAAGTGAGAATTAATTCCAGACCAGCTGGGGTGGCAGAAGGCCACCCCCATTCCCCTAGTCTCCAGTCATTTCAAGAGGTTTTGAAACTGCCAGGAAAATAAGAGAAAATGTCTCACCTGAAAGCCCCCCAGGGGCCAGATAATTCGTTCCCCCTGTTTCAGCGGAGGAAGGCACAGCATCTGGACAGTCTGCTGTGGATTTGAAAAGGAGACAGAAATAAATAAATACACAAATAAATAAATAAAAACACCAAGATTAATTTTTAAGCACATTCTAAACAGCATTAAAGAGAAACCACACATTCCAAACAGCTGACTCCCCGCCGCGATGCTGATTATTAATGGTCTGCTCAGGCTTCGCTGCCCATCAGAAGACAGACCACAGCACCTTGTCACCGGTCTGGGCTCTGGGCAGCCAGTTAATCATTAGTCAAGTCAGGCTCGATCACAGACTGGCTGGAATTTCTCTTTTATTGCAAGTCCCCCATTGAGGAAACCTGGTAGTTCCCAAGGTCAAAGGAAGCCTGGGCTCTGCTCTCAACCCCCAGTGCTGTGTCCCTACCATTTCTCCCAGAGAACAATCAAAGGGGAAGCCTTGTCACGTGGCCCCAGTGACTTCTTTGCCTCTCCCATAGACAAGTCTATCCCTCATCTGTTAGCCTTCCCGGTTCTTTAGGACTTTCTCAAGAGTGCCCTTGGCTGAAGGGACTTCTTTTGCTTTTTAACTAACGTATAAGAAGTATAATGAGGCATACAAATCTCAGAACAGCCCAATGGTGGGGCGCCTGGGTGACTCAGTCAGTTAAGCCTCCGGCTCTTATTTCGGCTCAGGTCATGATCTGGAGGTTGGTGGGATCAAGCCCCGCGTCGGGCTCTGCCCCGGCAGCATGGAGCCTGCTTGGGATTCTCTCTCCCCCGCCCCCCTGCCCCTCCCCTGCTCATGCTCTGTCTCTCTCTCAAGATAAATAAACATGGAAAAAAATGGAATTAAAATAAAATTTTAAAAAACCCAATGAATCTTATTCACATACATATCTATGGAAGCCACTGGCACATCAGGACAGAGAACACTGTCAGCAAGGCTCCCGGCCGAAGGGGAAATGTTCGACCTCCTTCTAGGCCTGGTCCAAACTCCTCACCTCTGGAAACCATCCCGGGCAGCCGCAGACCTGCAAGGCTCCCCGCTCTCGGTTCCTATAAAATCTTTCTGGCATCCAGCACTTGGAGTCCCCTTCTGCCGACTTTGCTCATCTCTTACCTTCAGATCCTGTCTGCCCCAACTAGCCTATAAGCTTCTTTCCAACATCTTTGTCACCCTCGGGTGCTTAGCACGGTGACCTAAACGCTAAGGAGGCTAATGACAATTCCAGCTGAGAAACAGACTCGACAACGTCCCTCCAAGCAATTACACCAAAAACTAATGCCCATGAATCACAACGCATTAGCCCCATGAAACAAAAATACACACGACCCTGAAAGCTCATCATGCGTCACTGCCAAGGCCAAACTTACATACAGAGGGCCACAGAGAGAGGCCAGCTCTAGAAAGGGGCTTCCCGGCTCCACCACAAGCACACTAGGTTAGACGGTTCAATTTCAGTCCCTCAACCACCCCAGGTCACCAGCAGGATGAACCTGGGGTGTGTTCTACCAGTTTCACATTGGAACCACTTGGCCACGCTGGCAAATAGGAAGCCAAATGGAAAGAGAAGCCCAGAGGCAAGTAGTACATTTGAATTCCTTTATTTAGTAGCCTAGCAGCAGCCTTCATTCCCCAATAAAAGGAGGAGGGGGGCTGAGCATGGCCTACCCTGGGCCCCCGAACCATGTCTGGGTTTCTGCGGCTTACCCCTCCAACTCGGAGATTCTCTCTCTCTCTAAAGAACAACTTTTCAGGAATTCTAGAGCGGGGAGGCAGGGGAAGCAGAGGCGAGGAGTGGCGGCCATGGGCAGGGCAAGAGAGAAAAGACTGTGTGTGTAATCTCATTTTATCAGGATAAAGTGTAATTCCTAACAGGAATATACAGTTTTACAGGATACACTTAATCAAATGGAAAACAATGGGGGAGCAGGAAACTGAGCTGCTTGTTAAATGGTGTATACCCTGCACTTTCTAAACTACTTTGATGGCCTTCACCATGTTCGAGAGATAGGTTTCACCTACCCAACAGGCGGAAGACACCCCCACATTAAACAGGAGGACGTATCCACGGCCAGTGCCCCCCGCCTTCCTCCGACTTTGGCTGGCTGAATCCCAGGGGCGAAGTGGGTTTCAAAGGAAGAGCCTGGCATCTCAGGGCAGAGCTGGGACCACATTCAAGGTGTCAGCCTGTCTCAGATCAAAGGTAAGCCAGCTCCGGCAACCACAAGCGTTTTTATGAAATGGTGCTCTGCCCTTCTGCAGAGCCTTTGATCTCGTGAGGGATTTACAAACATTAATTAGGCCTCCCCACCACCTCTGTGAAGTAGCAAAGTATACCTGTTGGACCCGCACCTAGGTAAACTGAGGCGTCACTGACTAGCCCAGGGGGCCACCCAGCAAGCTAGGCCGTGAGCAAGAGCTGAGGGCTCATCCCAAGTCCTCACTCTTCCCTGCAGGTGGCCTCCTCAAGCTACTGCAAGGATAGTAAAGGTCAAAGAGGCCACACCCCCACAGCCCTCACCCACAGAGAGACCTCCAAAGGCAGTGTCTCAGCCTCGGTCTGTGTCACCTGCTCTCCAGAGCCCAGGCTGCACACTCTAGGCTCTAGGCCATTCCTGGCTCTTATCCATCATTATGACATTACCAAGCACCCAGTAAAGTGCTGGGTTCTCTGGGAGAAAAAGTTAGTCCTTGAAGACACAAGCCTGGGGACCAGTCAGGAATGAGCTGTACAAGGGGGCACAAGGGAGACGGCTGGGGATTCTATTTCTCTCACCAAGAGAATGGTTCCAGGAGAGCCCCAGACAGTCTCGTCCACATACTTCTGAGCATCACACCACCTCCCAACTGCTACCAGGGCCAGAGGAGCCCCAGCCTCGCTCCCCAATCACACCCTCAACGTCCCACCTCTGCCCCAATCCACAGCTCCCATGGTTACAGTACAATCCACTGCATGGGAATCATTCACATTTTCAGGCAGGCACATCGTTAGGCCTGTAGAATGAATGAACGAACCAATAAATGAACAAATGAATGAATCACCTAACTCTTAACTCTCTGATCATCTAGATTTACAGAGGTCCAGAAAAGTTAAGAGACGTGAGTGTGAGTTAAGAGGTAAAAGCAAGGCTAGATCCCAGACTACTCAACTATGCTTGGAGGCCTGAGCCACAAAATGGGTGCTGGTCACCTGGGTTCCTGGGCCTAAGCAAATCTGGTGTTCCCAGAAACACCCTCAACACCAGCCATTCTGGGAAGCCTTCCACACCATTGGATGCAGAGGACAAGGGAAGCAGAGCCCACAGAACAACCGCTCTGCATCGTCCCCCTCCACAAAATAAGTTCTACCTTCAAACAGAAATGTTCCTATCCCTTGTGGAAGGGGAGAGAGCCTTCTCGACTTCAGACAGTCACAAGTCACAGCCACCTTGCTCCTAGCTTCAGGTATGTTTAACCCCTTCCCGCAAGATCCTACTAGTTTGGGGCCACTGGGCACCCAGGTCCCTTCCCACCACCTCTTTCCAAGCTGGAGACTTCACAGAAGGGATTCCCTTCATTGTGCAACTGGGTAAGATGTTAACAGCTGTGCGTTGTAAAACCTGGCTCCTGGTTCTCACCTAGTCACCCCAGACCAAAACTTCAACCCGGGGCTCAGGCACTCAAGAAAGCAAGCAGCTGATCTAAACTCCCCAGCCAATTACTCTCCCCTCCCATGCGCAAGATGAAGATGAAAAGCGGGGGCAGCATCCCATCTGTGTGTGTGATCTCAACGGCCCCAGCAGCCGGCAAAACCGGCCCCAGACCCGTCCCCAGCCCCACTGTTCCCAGACCTGGCTCGCCTCCAGTGAGTCGGGACAGCTCCTTCCACGGGGGCATCGCCTGTTACCACCTCGTGTCCTCACACGACAGCGCCTTTTTTCATTCCCTTTCTTGTTTTGTTTTAAACAAAACATTTTGGGTGAGTAACCAGCTGTTTGAGTTTCCGACTGGCAGGTTAATCACTTCCTATTGGCTGATCTGGAAAACTTTTCTCCCCCTTGGAAATGGCACATTCCTGTCTTTGTGGCTTCTCTGTTTACACACATTTTGCTACCTAATGTCAACACTTGCTAATGAATAAATATATCACTCCACTCACTGCAAATGAGGTCCTGGCCCTGGCAGAAGGACTGCCTGAATCCCGCGAACAGATTTATCCTGGTATCTCTGCGGGGAAACCCACGAGAATTGTGACCCTCCTGTTCTATGGTTTTAGGAAGTTTCTGGGAGCACTTCTTTACCCCTAGCAATCTTTATTCCTGGGCCCAAGGTGACTGGTCTTCCTCTCTTTTAAGAAATCCCTACAGATTTGAAGGCTACAGAAGGAAAAACAAAAATCAAGACAGAGATGGCCCAGTCCCTTATAGAAGAAACCTCATGAAAGAATTCTGGGTCTTGAAGCCAAAAAGCCCAGTCATGGAGAGCCTGGGTGGCTCAGTCGGTTAAGCGTCCGACTTCGGCTCAGCTCATGATCTCACCATTTGTGGGTTTGAGCCCCGCATCAGGCTCTGTGCTGACAGCTAGCTCAGAGCTTGGAGCCTGCTTCAGATTCTGTGTCTCCTTCTCTCTCTGACCCTCCCCTGCTCACGCTGCCTCTCTCGCGCGCTCTCTCTCTCTCTCTCTCAGAAATAAATAAAACATTAAAAAATTTTTCAAAAAGCCCAGTCAAGTTACATTCTTTGAGAAAACAGAGCTTGGTTAACTTCAGTTAACATTTGTTACAAATACAGAGAGCCAGTTATCTCCTCATTAATGACCATTTATCTGGTGTTTTGTAAATCGAAAGCAAAATATCACATGCTTTGCAGGCCACTTATTAGATAGGCACCAGGCAGGCAGCAACGCCTCCCAACTTCAGGGAGCGGTGGAGTCCCGGGGGGGCTGGCTGCAGAACACGGGCTTTGGTTACACCGTTCATTAAAGTATTTAATTTATGACAACGCCCCAGCAGAACTTTTAATTAGTGGGGGGAAAGGCCCAACAGCCAAAACTCATGAGGCGGAAGGACTTGTGGCATTCCAAAGCAGAAATGGGGCCCAACCCTTCACTTCTCCTTCTTCCAGAACCCTGGCAAACTAAAAACGTCACAAGGGTTGCATTTTTCAGGCATCAGGATACAGGCCTGAAGATCCAAGTTCCCATCCGGTACTTTTCAGCTAGTGCATCTCCCGCTGTTTAAGGAGCTCTGGGGCACTGGGGCCCATCCCTGGAGGCGTTCCCGAACCCTGTTTAGCTGCCCCCTCTGCCCCTTGGCACTGTTAACTCCATAGGGTGAGCCCCTGCACAGCCAGCCAGAAGCTGAACATACACAACCGCAACAGGGCTGGTGCCAGTTTCAAATGGGCTTGTGCTCTGGCCCCCGGCCATCTAGTGACAAAGCAACAGGCAGGCAGAGTTATGCTAAAAACTTGCATAGTCCCCAGCACGAATTCTGAGAAACACTGGGACAGAGCTGACTTCCAGGGGTTGTAAGCACAGAGCACCCAGCAGGATGCGGTCGCCTTCACTTCTTGATGTTCTAACCTCTTACTTCAAACCACGACCTTCTCTGCACCTTTGAAACCGTCTTCCCACTCATCAAATTATCCATTCTTCTCACCGATTCTCCTGGCACTCACAAAACTCTCTGGATTCTCCGATCATCCTGTCCTATTTGGCTCTCAAGGCACTTCTTCGTGGATCAAATTCCACGTGTTAAAGCTGAGCCAATTTTGGTTACGGAGTGAAAATACACAAGAAAGGAACTAAACATAATGCTTATCTAGGAACATCTTTGCAAAAAAGAAAATCAGAGTAGATAGATTTATACAACACACACACACAGACACACAGACACACACACACACACACACACACACACACACACACACCCCTCTCCAGCCACAACAAAAACAGAAAAATCCACCAAACTTCCATCAGAGGAAACCCAGAAGCACCTCGGGGCAAGCCCAGCGCCTTCCCAAAGCCGCTGCCTAGACAGAAAAATCCGCGTTCTAGAGGCTCCATTTCTAACTTGAGAGAAGGGTATTTTTAAAATCATCCACTCACCAGTTGGTTTGAGAAAATCCATCGGGTATCTGGAGTAAGGAGGAGGGGGAGACTCTGGAATTAAAAAAGTAAGAGAAAATAAAGGCCGAGCCATGAGAAAAAGAGATAGAAACTTATGATAACAGAGACATTCTTTTAGCCCAACTGTTTGTCTTAGCTGTGGGGGTTGGAGGCAGGGCCGCGAGGCGGTGATTGCCTTGATATTTAGCTGTCAGATAAACAAAAGAGGCCGCCTGGCGCCAGCCTCGGCGCTCAGCTCCTTCACGTCTGCAGCCGCCGCCACCGCCGCCGCCGCCGCCGCCGCCGCGCTCCGCCGGCCCCGCTGGAAACCACCGGTTCGGGCCGCGCACTTCACAGTTCACGGGGCGGGGAGCAACAAAGCCCCCTCCCCGTCCCCGAACTTCAGAACCCGCTCCCGCAGCCCCCGCCCCAGCCCGCCCCTCCCCGGGGTGCAGTTCACCCCGCCCGCCCCCCTCCTCCCGCCACGCCGCTGCACACCCGCGCAGAAACTCGGGATCCCCATTCCCAGCCCACCCGGGGGGCGCGCCCCAAGTGCGCCGTGAACTTGGGCGGACCTGTGGGCGCCAAAGGTACATCCCCCGCGTTGCACAGAGACGTGGAGAAACGGGAAGCAACAGAGGAGGCTGGGAGTATAAAAAGAGGGAGGCTGGGGTCTCAGAGGCGAAACCCTGGCGAGATAAGGGGCAGCAAAGGTACGGAGGCGCTGGGGAAAGACCATCCTGTGGTCAACTCTGTGCTTTACTGTACTGAAAGAAAAGGAAAAGTTGGGGACACCCAACTTCTCATGGCTTGCTCTTTTCCATCCTGAGTAGCTAGCTGACTTAAGTGCAGATACTCAGTTCGGCCTCGCATCCCAGCCCTCTTTGCCCCAAGACCCCAGACCTGTGCGGCCCAGGAGTATCCCGACTGACTCTTCTTGTTTACTAAAGGAGCAGAGACTTTCCAGCCTCTACAACTCGCTTCTTCCAACCTTCCTTGGCGGGCTTGGACCGAATCCAACTCGGCCACACACCTCAACGCTTTTCCGGGTTCAGGAGAGGCGTGACCCCCACTTCTCTGTGCACCGCCTAGCTGAGGTGGAAATGAAGGCATTTAATTTTTAACCGCGTGTCCGTGGAGTGCGCGCACGAGCTGCGCCCACAGCCCACCTCGGGGCAGCAGAAGAAAAAAAACCTGGAAGGGAACCCCCAGGGAATGCCCTTGCAGATTCCCCTTGTCCTGTCTCTACTTTTGTCCCCAGAGGCTCTTCCCAAGAGGGGATGTACACCCCCTCCCTCCAGAATGGTGAACACACACACACACACACACACACACACACACAGAGTCCGGGGGAGTGGGGGTTCTCTTACCACTTGAGCGCCAGGGGGAGGAGGCAAGAGAGTGGGCGCAGAACAACTTCTTACCTAGTTCGCAGAGTCGGCTAAGGTGATGGGGGTTGCAGCACACCAGCTCGGGGTTGATCTTCCCGTAAGATTCACAGCAACACAGCCTCTTGACTTCCGAGGAATGCCTGAGATCCGGCCACCTGAACACTTTGCACAGCAGGAGGGGGAGCGAGTAGGACGCGGGCGGCTGCGCCGGCTGCGAACCGGCGGGCGCCCCCAGGCCCAGCCTGCAGTCCAGGCGGCCGGGCAGCAGGAGGCACGCGGTGCGCGTACCGCCGCGGGACTCCACGGCCTGGAGCAGCAGCTCCAACTGCCGTTCCTTCAGTTTCTTGAGCACCGAGTGCGTGAGCGCCTTCAGATCCGCCTCGGCGCCCCCGGCCGCGCCGGCGCCCGTGGCTGGGGGGTGGGGGTGGTGGTGACCTTTGGCACCTCGGACCGCCTTGCCCAGGCAGCAGCCAGCCCTGCCCGCGCCGCCGCCACCGGCCCCATGCGCCCGGCCGTCCGTCGCCCCTTCTCCCCGCAGCTCGCCTCCTCCTCCGCCTCCCCCCGCGCCCTCCTCCTCGTCCTCGCCGCCGGGCGCACGGCTCCTCCAGAGACGCCGGACGAGCGCAGATCGTTTGGTCCTGAACATGCGGGGCGAGGAGGCGAGGAGAAAAGTCGTTTGCCGGCTAAGGAGCGAACATGACCTCCGCACACCATGAAGAAGTCGGGCGCCGAGTTGGGGCAGCAGGCGCAGGCGACAGCAGCAGCAGCAGGGGCCCGGGCAGGAGCGGCGGCGGCCCGAGGGGCGCTCCGTGGCATGCGCCAGTCTCCCGGAGGCCGGGGCGCGCGCGGGGGCCCGGGGGCGCCCGCCGGGGCTCGGGGGCCTGCGCTCCGGCTGCCCCACCCCGCGCGGCCCGCGCCGAGCGCGGCTCTCGGGCCCCGGCGCACCCCGGAGGAACGCGGCCGCCGCTTCCCTGGGGGCGGCGAAGCCTACCCCGGTCGGCGCCTCCCAAAAAAGAGGCCCCCCCGCAGCGGCTCCCGAGTGTCGGGCTCGCCAGCCTCGGCTTCCTACATGGAAGATCCGCGGGGGCAAGAAACGAAAGGCGTTCGGCTGGGCTGCTGGAGGGAGGAAAAAGCCTCTCTCCCCCTTGCTAAGCAACTTAATTTGGGGGTGGGGAGAAACAGGCAATTAAAAAAAAAAAAAGGCAGGCACGCGATTTATTTTTTTCCTCTATATCCTTAGTAACCGGATCTCCTCGAATTCCGTGCACACGAAGACTCGGAGGAGGGGGCCGAGTGGACTTCACCCCGCATGAGATGTCTGGCGAAATAAGAAGGCTCTCAAAAAAAAAAAATCTTAAGAACCAAATATGCAAAGCCCAAAATGAAGAACACCACCTCCTCGCACCCCCAGAGGTCTGGGGGCGTCCGGCTGGAGCTGGGGTTTAAAAAAAGAAAATGTTTACAAAGTACAACAAGACGTTTGAGGGGTGGGGGAATAAAAAAAACGCATCCACGAGTTACATCCCCCTTTTTTCCTTGCAGAGCCCCGCTGGTCTTCCTTTCCTTTTCTTCTGCCAAGGAAAAAAAAATCGTATATATGTTTTTAATCCACAGAAAGCTCTGGCTAGGCTGCTTCAATCCTCGGCATCTGCGTGTTGGGGGTAGTCTGGTCTTTCCTCCTGCGCTCCCGGAGGCCCCGGTCCTCGGCGGGGACTTCCTCGGGGCTGGCGGGGGCGCAGGGGCAGAAGATGCTGCGGCGGCGGCTGCGCCCGGCGGGGCTGACAGCGCGGGGGAGGGCGGCGCGGCGGCGGCGGCGGCGGCGGCGGGCCCCTGGCGGGTCGTGCGCTCTCGCCCTCCCGGGCGCAAGCTGCTCACTAACGCGGGGGCCGCCGGCGCTCCCTCCCCTGGCCGCGGCTGGCCGCCGGGACTCCCCGTAGGAGCTGCTCGCCGCGACCCGGCTGCGGCGGCAAGGAGGCCCGGGTGTCCTCGCGCCGCCTTCTCCACCGAGACTCTCCTCGTCGCGCCCGGGAGCCTCCTTGTCCCCCGTCCGCCCTCTCCTGGCGCTCGGGTCCTTCTGCCGCCGCCGGGGACTCGCCGCGCCGCGCTCAGGGTCTCCGGGGCCGGACGCTCGGCAGCTCGGCGCCGGCGGGCTGGCTCTGTCTCGGGCAGCTCTCTCCCGCGCGGCGAGCGGACCGAGCACGGCGCCCGGCTGGCTCGTCTGGCGCGGCTCGGGGACAGGCTGCTCCGTGCGCCGAGCGAGGGAGCGAGTGTGCCCGCCGCTCGCCGCCTCCCGCAAGGCCTCCCGCCCCCGCCCCCTTCCCTCCCCCTTCCTCCCCCTTCGCTCCCCCGCCCCCAGCCGCCGCCGCCGCCGCCTCCTCCCCGCCCCCCGCTCCCCCCCTCGGGCCCTCTGCTCTGCTGGTTCACTGCGCAGTGGCGCGCCCGGCTCCGGCCTCGTCACGTGGCCGTCTAGACACCCTGTCGCTTTAAAAAAAAAAAAAGCGATTGTGTTTCGCAAACAACAGATCGGGTTTCTAAAAGCTATTTCTCCCCCCACACACACACCCCCGCCACCGCCACCCGGTCCCCGGTCTGCGAAGGGGGGACCACTCGGGGGGGCGGGTAAAGGTGGGGAGCTGAGGGGCTCCCAGAATCGACGGAGACCCGGCGGGATCAGAGGAGAAACGGGAAGACCCGAAAGCGCCGAGAGGGCTTCGCCGGCGGGTTTTGAAGCGGAACGAACCGGTCGGCGGCCCGATTTAGACCCAGCCCAGCCCGGGGAGCTTCGCGGCGGCCGTCCCGCGCGCGCTCGCCCTAGCGCTTCATTCATTCGTTTTGTTTTAAAGGCCCTGGCGGCGGATCCCCTGGCCGCGCTGGAGGGAAGGGGGAGGAGAGCGCTGTCTCCGTTTTAAAAGACATTTACACCGGACTGGACCGAGGCCCTGGGAAGTGTGCGCTGGAGGGAACAGCCGGGCCGCCGAGGGCGGGGAGGCGGCGCGAATGTGACCTCAGCGGCGGCCGCGCGCTCCCTCCCGCCCTCACCCGCTCCGGGCTCGGGTTTCTAGGACTGCCTGGAGAAGTGTGTCTTGTGCACAGCTCTGGAATGCATTTGGCCGGCTGACGAGCTGCGAGGGGCAGCATCCTGGCGGGAGAAGGGGCGGGGGCGAGGGGGCCGGGGGGCGGTGGGGGCTCTCAGGCCTGCCGCCGGCAGGTTTCCTCCGGAGCCCGGAAGACCTCCGGCACCCCGCCTCCCGGCGCGGGAAGGTTACCTTTCCGAGCAGACCTGCCTAGGGCATGCATATGCATGTAGTGCCTGTCTCTGCGCCCTTCTCGGCCCCGTAGCGTTCACGGTGCTCAGGGTCATAGAGGTTATCCTCTGACCCCAGGTTCGGGAGAGGCAGAAACCCAGCTGGCAGATTACGGCAAGGAAATGGGTTAAGGCCTCGGTAGGGCACAGGACCAGAATGCGTGAAAGCTGATGGTACTGAGAAAAGAAATGATTTAAATATATACGCATCACTACTGATGAGGCCACTAGTTGGCATGGTGATCTGACCTCACAGATTATTCAGTGAAATAAAAAAAATTTTTTTTTAAGTAATTTACAATTGTGATATCAGGACAACAGCGAACCTCACTGGGGATGAGTTGAACGACGAATCTTTAGAAAAGGTGCAATGTACTATTTTCATCATCCTGGCTAAATTCTACCTTAGAAGGAAAAGGGACAGATGACTTTTAGCTTTACAGTTCACACACACACACACACACACACACACACACACACACACACACACACACCCTGCAACTTAAGAGGCTCTGATGTGCCATAGATGCTTAATAAACATTTAGGAATCCACACAAGATGCAAGGGGACATTTGGACAAATCCTTCCAGATCTAACAAAAGCACCTTTGGAGATAAAAACGTGAGAGAAAATCAGCAACATTGGTTACACCATCAGCTCCAGGCAAGGGACCCCTGAAGCTTATTGACTAGTAAGACACAGGGGTACCAAGCAATGCAGAAATGTATGTAGGACAGGGCAGAGGATGGCATTCTAAATGCTTTGTAAGGCCACCTAGCTGCAATTGTATAAGGTCATAATTTTACTGTAAAAAATGTTGCCTGTTGAAAAGGGCATGGAGGCCACGTGTGTCTGGGAGTGTGTGTGTGTGTGTGTGTGTGTGTGTGTGTGTGTGTGTGTGCGCGCGCGCGCGTGTCAGTGAAACTTTGTAGAAGCACCTTGCAAACTTGCAAAGACAGCAGCAAGAAAGCCCCAGGAAACTATGGACGAAGTTTGGCTCTGCGTGATCCCATCATCACAGGCAGGAAAGACAAAAGAGACAGAAGATTTCTGGGAAATGCATAATATACTCACCTTAGAAAGGCTTATTAAGAATCCCAGGCTAGGGGCGCCTGGGTGGCTTAGTCGGTTAAGCGTCCGACTTTCGCTTGGGTCATGATCTCGCGGTTCGTGGGTTCGAGCCCCGCATTGGGCTCTGTGCTGACTGCCAGCTCGGAGCCTGGAGCCTGTTTGTCTGTGACTCCCTCTGTCTCCTGACCCTCCCTGCTCGCGCTGTCTCTCTAGAAATAAAGCATTAAAAAAAAAAAAAAAAAAAGAATCCCAGGCTAGAAGTCAGAAAACCTGATTCCAGGGCTGAGGCTCTGCCCTCACTGCTTAACTAAGTTGCACCAGAGGTGATGCTTACATTCGGCCATTTGCTTGGTGGGGATTAAACAGCTTTCTGGGCAAGTTTCCTGCCTTCACGGGGTCCCATTCCCTCTCTCTGCTCTGGGCCTCACTAGACAACCTTTGCTTTTCAAGAGAGGCTAAGCTAGGCTGCAAAGTGACAAGAAGGACATAAATAAACAGAGAAAACAAATGTCATAATTCTAATTAAGCATCTTGGCCAAATGGAGAAGCTGGAGACCCTTTTAGAAATCTGGCCAATGGCACTAACACTCTGTGATGAGAACCCAGCACACACACTGGGCAGGTAGATTTAGTGGGTGTTTCGGGAGCTGAATCTGACGTCACAGCTTGTCTGAGGAGAGCATGCATATACTTGCAGAGATATGTTCCCATATAGTGTAATTGTGGGTGTTTTAATTCAGGCGTCACCTCTGTCTTACCCTCTGTCCATGGCTCTCCTCCATTTTACTACCCTCCGTCGATGACGGGTGGGAGGCTGGGCAAGTAGCAGCAATGATTGGTGCTGCTTTATGACTCCCTGGCATCCCCTGAATCAGTTAACATCCCAAGCCTTCCTGAGAGCCAGCCCCGCCCCACCGCATTCTTGTTCCTTTCCTTTCCAAGAAAGAAGCCAGCTGATGGAGGAACTCCTGGCTGGCTGGTGTGCCTAGAAAGGGAGTTCTTTTCCTCTCCACAGGCACAAAGGAGACTGACAAGCACCCCGCTTCAAACTATTCGGATCCTTAAAAAAAAAAAAAAAAAGTTTAGAGTTCACCAAACTATTGTGAATGAGTTTGATTCTAATCATTTGCTGGCAGGGAATATGGAATAAAATATCTCATTTGCAGTGGTTTATTTCCTGTTGTGGCTTCTATTTTCATCTTTTAGTCACTTTGGTGATAGTAATCAAACCCTAATCATGGTGCAGCCACCAGTCACGGAGACCAAAATAACTTGCAGCAGAGTTCTGACAAATAAAGATGGAGTCAGCTAAAGACCTGGCTACTTAGTCGCTGGCCACTGGCCCCCGGAGGGCGGAGGGGGCTGCCACTGGACGGACCACGGGCAAAGCGTCTAGATGAGGGAGGAAGCCAGAGGGAAGTTGCTCCAAGGGGCATCTAGTAGGTAGGGTCCCAGAGTAGTTGAGGAAGGGGAGCTGCCTGGAGGGTGGGGGAGCAGAGGAAAAGCAGGTGAACCTCCCACAATTGCCATTGGAGAGGAAAAGGGAGCAAACGGAATCTGCAAAGGCCAGGGCCACAAGCAACCCTCAGCAAAAGCCAAAAATAAATAAATAAATAAGACGTCCTGCCGAGGAAGCCAGACTTCTTCCTTTCAGTACTTTTCTTATTTCCAGTGGTTCTGGGAAGAGAGGGGGGGCCCCCAGAGTGCCTGTGGGTGGGTGTGTGCTGGCAGGGCTGAGGACAGGGGTGAGGCAGGGCCGAGGACAGGGGTGAGGCATGGATGAGGATTTGCTCTTGCAGAAGCCAAAAGAAGAAACCATTGAAGGGGCCAAAAAAGTGTTGGAAAATATCGACATTTCTTGCACAACCGTCCCCTGAAAAATGTGTGAGTGAGCTCTAAACCATCCTGGGCTGGCAGCGGTACAAATGGAAGCGATGGTTCATGAACGGAAGATGGCATGAGTGAGGCCAATGTGACCATCAGCACTTCTTGGCTTATCTTAGAAGAACAAGAACGTAAGTGAATGAAAATGCATCTAATTCACAATCGAATAAAGTTGTGCTCGTCAAATATTCCTGTAGTACAGACATGCTGTCAGCTGATCCACAACATTTGCCAGGTGGCTGGCTGTCTGGGGCCCTGGACTCAGTACAGGGTGCTGGGGGGAGGGGCAGGATGAGAAGAACCTTGCTCTGGAGGAACCAGAGAAACATCCCCAAAAAGTCAAGATCAAGGACAACAGAGATGTTCAAATACACGGTCACCTACAGATATGGCTTCCTCCAGGAAGAGCCGCTGGGTGACCGAAGAGCAGAGCAGGGTGGGAAACTTCGCTGTCTAGAACTTTTCGTGCCTTTACACATTGCGCACCGTGTGAATGCATTATTTATTTAAAAATGTACAGGTTTCGAGATTTAAAACAACAACAGCAACACTGCCTGGTTTTCTCATTTCCTGAAATTTGCTGCTCTGATGTCCTTGTATAAAGGGACGAGTTGGCAAGTCCCACGTGGAAGTGAGGCTGTAGACAGCTTCTCTCTCCATGGGGCAGTTACTACAGGAAGGCCGATGACAGCAGAGGCCAATGTGTCATCCCAGACAGCAAGGGTGGAGGCTGCCTCGTCATGACCCTGGCAGGAGTCAGTGAGGAAACACGCCAGTCCTAATCAAAAGTCATTCTAGATATCAGTCAGGTGCAAGTCCTAACCCGGGACGGATGGCCTCATAAATACTAATGTCGCGACAACCAGAGACACAGGAAGGAGCCTGTCCGATGGGAGAAAATGAGAGCTTCGCATTTGGGAACAGAAATGTGTGCACATGATTCTCGATCCATTCAGCCAACATTGGTTCAAGGTGTGGTGCCAGGTACCAGGGGAGATCACTGATGGGTGTGAAGCCAATAATATTAAGTAGTGTCTGCCCTCAAGAAGTGCATCATCTAGGGGCACCTGGGTGGCTCAGTCGGTTAAGTGTCTGACTTCGGCTCAGGTCATGATCTCAGACCTCATGAGTTTGAGTCCCGCATGAGGCTCTATGCTGACAGTTCAGAGCCTAGAGCCTGTTTCAGATTCTTTGTCCTCCACTCTCTCTGCCCATTCCCAGCTCACTCTCTCTGTCTCTCTCAAAAATAAATAAACATTTAAAAAAATTTTTTTAAAAAGTGCATCATCTAGAAGGGAGCTTAAAATATGAAAACAATCGGGGCGCCTGTGTGGCTCAGTCGGTTGAGCGTCCGACTTGGGCTCAGGTCGTGATCTCGTGGTCCTTGAGTTCAAGCCACGCCTCAGGCTCTGTGCTGACAGCTCAAAGCCTGGAGCCTGCTTTGGAAGATTCTGTGTCTCCTTCACTCTCTGCCCCTTCCTGGCTCATGCTGGCCCTCTCTCCCTCAAAAATAAATAAAAACATAAAAATAAAATAAAATATGAAAATAATCAACCCTCGCAAAATGTGACCAAAGCCACCCAGGCAGGAAGAATGGAGGTGCTTGCTCCTGAGAACTGAAACTCAAGTGATTTATTCTGTCTGGGAGGGGCCTTGAAAGGTTTCTCAAAGAAATATTTCACACTAGATTGGCTGAATTGACTAACTAGGCAGAGAGCTGCTCAAGGTACTAATGATCACACGCAAAAGAAAAACATTGTAGCAAAAGAAAAACATTGTAGTTTTCTGTCAGCTCGGAGGTAACTCTTCAAAACCCCCTCCATGCTTGTCATTTTAACTATGTAACTTTATGCCCAAACACTCCCAAGCCTCAGGAAGTCCATGACCGACTCAATGCAATAGGTGTTCAGGGGATCATCTCCCTCAGAATAAAGTTTTCTTCGCAGAAAGGATTCACAGGACGGACACTAGACTGTCTATAGTTGCAGAAAAAGTTTCTCCTCAAATAACTGGGGGAATTTCCATGATCTCCCCTTCTCAAATCAACAGCCGGGCCTCCCTTGTGTCAGACTGGCTCACGTCAGGAAACGATGCCAATTTCAACACAAGTGAAAGGGAAGTGCCTTCAGCAGTGGAGTAGGCCTGTGACAGCTCAGTTATGGGGGTACTTAGATAATGCTCTCAAATGCCAACAACAAACATCGTTATTCCCCACTGCAGAACAGACAGACATACAATTTGGAGGATTCCCACGGGCACTAAAATAATAATAATAATTAATTAATTAAAACAGAGAAAAGATTGTATTTTTTTTTTCTTCCTTAAATAGTTTATTGTCAAGTTGGTTTACACCCAGTGCTCATCCCAGCAAGTGCCGTCCTCCATGCGAGAAAGATTATCTTAAAGACAGCAAGGCAAGGAAATCAATGTTGAGCCAAACCTGACATACCCTGATGAGCCCTGGCCTCATTCCCCACCATCCATGCCTCAGGCGGGGGTCTCCATTCTGAACCTCAAGCTGAAAGAGGACCTCAGCTGCTTCCATTTTGACCCCAAGCTTTCTAGCTGGGTTCTTCTTTCCAGCTTGTCCCTGAGCTCAGGCAGCACACCTTGAGGACAGAGCATCCCCTACAGGGAGCCGAAACTATATCCCCTCGGCCAGTGAGGACTGCCCTGAGCCTGCAAGACCCCGCCCATCATTGACTCCAAGACCCTGATGGACTTGACCTTCACTGCCCACCCGCACAGGCCCACCCACCTTTGCCGCACATTTTCCTGATATAAACCTGGAAATATTTTAAGCACTTTGAAGGCGGTCTTTGAGAAGCTAGTCCACTGTCTTTGGGTGTTGGTGTCAGTGAAATAAATTCTTTTGTTTCACCACCACTCCTTTCTATGCCTTTGGATTGTGACAGTAGGCAGTGGCTGAACAAGATCTGTTTAGGACCCCACCAGCCCACCCACCCGTACCCAGCCAGCCAGGTGCTCTTGCACTCCTGTGCCCCTGGCTACAAAACCACACTCAAAATAGAGTCCCCTCCTACCAAAAAAAAAAAAAAAAAAAAAAGAAGAAGAAGAAGAAGAAGAAGAAGAAGAAGAAGAAAGAAGAAGAAGAAGAAGAAGAAGAAGAAGAAGAAGAAGAAGAAGAAGAAGAAGAAGAAGAAGAAAGATTCCCAGCTCCGGATTGAATTGGATTACCAAATTAACCTTAGCTATTTTCCGATTCCCTACCCCCACCCCCATTTTTATCTTTCCCATTTCAGAAGTCCTTAGGAGACGAATCCGGTGCTCAGCTCTGCCTAGCGTGTGCTGGGTAGGATCCAAGTGCCGAGACATCTGGTAATGGTGAATCAGTACCGGCAGCGTGCAGAAGAGCTGAGCGATGCCTGTAGTAGAAGGTAGAGTCATAGTGACCACACACACTGGTCCTGGCACGTTCTGGGACCCACCAAAGGAGCCCGGCCTCATGAGTGATGCCAAAGGCATCTCTACCGGCGGGGACCTAAGGGAGCAGGGGGGGACCCTCAGCCCAGTTTATGAATGAAATCTGCTTTTCTGCCATCACTAGCTTCGAGGTCTTAGAAAAGCCTGTCTCCGTAGTCTGTCTGCGTTCCTCAGACGACAAACCCTGAATTAACAACGTCTGGTGTGCGCAAGACCCGGTGTGAGGCCTGGAGCACAAAGCCCTCACCCTGGGGTGGCGGGGACCAGGCGTGGACACATGGCCTGCACAAGCACTATGTAAACGAAGTGGCACACAGATGCTAATTGTCACGATTATCATGGATTCTGAGGTCGGTGCATCCTGTAAGCTCCTTTTGCTTAACCTTCCAAGTAGGAAATGAAGTTTCCGAGGAGGTGAGTTTCCTAGGGAGAGAGAGGGTGATGAGGAAGGAAGCCATTTCCCTCGTGGCTGGGCCTCTGGGTGGGGATCCCTAGGACCAGTTGGGACACTGTCAAAGAAGGAAGGCCAGCATCAGAGTGTAAAAAAACCAACCAGATAAGCCCAGGAAATCGTTTTCCTAGAATGAGAGAGGGAGAACACAATAAAAAGCGTTTCTTGTTCTTTTCTGGCAGGACTATGAGTCAGAAAACGGTTTCCTATGTCCTAGGGATAACTTGGTTGGTAATTATGAAAGGCGAGGAGAAAGTAAGAAGTCCACCTTCACGGGGACAGAGCCACCCAGCGGGCAGGATACTGCCCAGCTGAGTTCAGTCCCGATCCCCCCCCCAACCCCCCCCCCCCGTAAACATTTGTTTTGAAGGCTTTCAAGGTCAGGGAAATACGCTGTCATTCAGCAGCACTACTGTCCGGTCTTTCAATAAGAAAAGGTACGAAAAATGTGGTAACATGAGGTTGGAGCCGGCAGCGATTTTTACCCCGAGATTCCTCATCTCCAGTCCGTGCTCGGGAACCAGTCACCCCAAATTAAGTTTGCAATGTGTGGTGCGTTTTCTCAAGGGCTTCATTATTTGGTGTTTTTACTTCTCTTTTTATACTTTATTGGCCTTTGGGTGGGTAACATGTGCATAATGGCACACAATTCAAAGAGTACAAAAGAGCATGAATTGAAAAGCAAGGCTTCCTTCTGCCCAGCCCCCGCCCCCTCCCGGCGCCACGGGCCTCCCTCCCCTCAGGAAGCAGCCCTCATTTACAGCCAAAGATGCCGAAATTGAGCCAAATTACAAGGCTCACTTGGGCTTTGAACAGGTGGGTGGCCCCATGTGGCCCCCAGCATATCTGACATCTCCCCCTTGGATGTCTCAAAGATGAGCTCAAGGTTTTGTTCCAAACAAGGCATCTTCTTCCCAGAACCTGCTTCTCTTCTAGAACTCTGCCCTCAGAAAGCCTACTCGCCCACCTCCATTGGATGGTGGGAGTTGGTCTCTCTTCCTCTTTTTACATCCAAACCAGCCTTCAACGTCTTGTCGATTTTACCTTCGAAGATACCTCTCAACCCATCTGCTTTTCCCCAGGCTCTCCCATTGCCACCCCCACCAACAGAAGCCATCAGCCCACGCACGGGACTGACTGACTGACTGCCATGCACCTTGCTTTCTTCATTTCTGCTGTTCCCTCACTCAGATGTGCTGCTGGCCTGACTACACCATCACTCAGCAGTCTTCCTACAGCCCTCGGAACAAAGATAAATTCTCTTCCTTGGTCTCCAAGCCCTGGGTGACCTCGTGTCCTTCCCCTTCCCCTCGCTGTCACTTCAGGGTCTTCTTTCCACCCCAGGATCTCTGTACATACTGTATCTTAGCCTGCAATGCTCTTCTCTGCTCTCCTATGGCTCTTTTGGGCTCCAGTCTTTGAGATCAGGTCACCCTGCCACATCACTATACACCTTCAGAGCCCCAGACATCTCTCTTTTTTAGCACTGATAACTCCTGACCTTCTACATTGGATCCTAATCCCTCCATTAATGCTTGTCCTCTGACCCCCAACTATAAGCTCCATGAGAGCAGGGGCTCAGCACAACAGTACCTCTGGAGTAAGCCATCCAAACTCAACCGATACTGGCTGAATAAACAACTGACCAATAACCCAATAACCAAGGAGTCCATCATTTATTCTGAGATGTTGTCCTTCCCTGATCAGGGATTAATGTGCCCTATCCTTTATGAAACGGTTGATAGGAGACGGCATTTATTTACAGACTTATTTAGCAAAATCAAATGTTGGCAGTCAAATCAAAAGAGTCCTTCAGCTCAAAACCTTAAAGTTGACGAATTGCTGTCCAAGCCCAAGGGAGGAATCTCAGACCCAGAGAGACCCTGAAGGATTCTGAATACTTTACTGAGGAGTAAGGTGGCCCCAAGGTTGAGAGGTAATGAAAACTCTCAATGACCTCAGAGTCAGTGCCCTCCTCTCCATCCCTCCCTTTTCTGTCCCAGGGCTCCACGTGCATTGTCTCATGTGGACCCCCAGGAAGATGGGCAGAAAAATTTCCAAGATCACCCAGCTGGTTAGAAGCACCTTCAGGTCCAGAAGGCAACTAATCCTCCAGGTCTCTCTTCCCAAGTGACCCAAATATCTAAAACACAACATAGTAGGTGTACAGGTAAAGAAATGGAAAAAACCCTCCAGGCCATCCCCGGCTGGCAGACCCTGGCTGTTTGGCACCGAGTAGGTGCCCTGTGAATGAAGGAAAGAATGCGTGATTGCTACCCTGGTCTCCCTTTGGAGACTCACGGTGCTCATGATCTGCACCTCATTGTTCACAGGATTACCTTTCACAGTCCCCAGAGCCCTGTGGCCCAGGCCAGGCGAGCAAGGATGTCTCCCTAGTTCTCTTGTCCTCTAACTGTGTGCCAAGTATTGCTCCGGGCACATAGTCTCTTCCTCAGGGAGTGGACATTCTCTGGGGAGAGAGAGAATCAGTCAATGAATACATAGCAAACATACTGTCACCCCGAAAGGCTCTGGAAAACATGAAGTAGACCCAGGGACCATAGCTAGTGCGGGGCCGAGAGTGCACATTTGAGACCTGTGTTTGGGCGGAAGTGAAGATCAGGTAAGGCGATTCCAGAACAGGGAGAACAGCCTCTGCCCCAACTCTGAGACAGGTGAGCCAGTATGTTACCAGAACAGCGGGAAGGCCCATGTGGCTGGGGGTGACAGCATGGGAAGAGTGATTAGGATTGCAGAAAAGAGAGATCTGGAGAGGCTGATCCATGCAAAGCTACCCAGGCTAAGCTAAGATGTTTCTTAAGTGGAATGTTCTGGCAAACGCAAGATACTGGAGACAATTACAGTACCAGGGAAAGTGCAAAGCACCCCAGTACTGGAACTGGAAGTGCTGTGTTCGCCCATCAAGTCTGTCACTATTGGGTATGTCACCCGAGACCTGTTTCCCCATGGATGAAATGGGGATAATAATACGACATGGAATTGTCTTGAGATCAAATGAGCTAACCAATGTCCCAGGACACTGTAGAGATGGAGCTACGGAATCGTGATGTAAGAAGAAACTCCAATCAGGCATTTCTGAGCCCAACGCTGAATAGGGTTAACATTAACACACTCATACTGGTCGACCAGTAAACACTCCATTTGTGGGGTCACTGCTAGATGAGTTTGTGCAGTAAATTTGTTATTATTTCCTGGCTCTATATACACAAATATACAGCTCAGATCCCTTCCTCTTTCTCTCCTTGAACTGACAAGGGCAATGAAGTACAATTCCGTGGTGAAGATAGTGAAGAAACTCTCTGACACCAAAATAATCTGCAATTGATCGTTTGTTTCAAATTGCACCAACGCACTGATCTTACTTTGTAAGAAGCAAAACAAAAGAAACTTTGCCAAAAGGGGCCTAGGGGTAAACAGATACAGGCTCACTTGTAAAAGCCTCAGGGTCCTAAAGCATTGGCTGGGTTCTGGCCTTCCAGAGGACCCCAGGTTCCTTGCATGTGCTTTGACATCTAACGGATCCTGATGCCAAGAGAGGATGATGTCAGGCAGTGGGTGGGGTTTGAGATCCCC
The DNA here is from genome assembly GCA_017311185.1 of Proteles cristata cristata. Taxonomy (NCBI): domain Eukaryota; kingdom Metazoa; phylum Chordata; class Mammalia; order Carnivora; family Hyaenidae; genus Proteles; species Proteles cristata. Next base: position 84,370 of record JAESUZ010000434.1, on the reverse strand, counting down.
ATCTCTTCTTCTGGCCCTCCTCGGGCTGAAGGGGGAGGCACATCGGTCTGCTGGGCAGTGGCCCTCCTGACCAGTGGTTCCCCGAGGGTTCCTCACCCAGGCCTCTGCTTCAACCCTCTGCTCCCAGAGTGGCTTTTTCCTCTCCTGTGATCCTGGGCTCCAGCTCTGTCTTCTGGGAGCCACTGTGGACCCGGACCAGGGGTGGGTTCCAACAATTTCCTGTGTGCCCAGAACTGCTTGCCCACGTAGACTCCTGCTGGTTCTCTGTCCAGCCAGAGACACTGAACAGGCACTTACTGTACAGTAGTAAATCCTTCAGGATGCCAAAGGAGGGTGGGTATGCGCATTCCATTTCCCACCCACCTCCCTCCACCCCGCAACAAACCACACTCACCCTTAACCCCAGCCAGCTATCTCCCAGGGTCCTCCACGGGCTTGAGAGATACAGAAGTTCAAGAGCTCAGCTGGGAAAACCCAGGCCCCAAAAGACACTCAACAAGTATGTGTTCTCTTCCTCTGTCTCACCAAGTGATGGATAGCACCCCCCCCAAGCCCGCCCCCGGGGATATTTTCATCTTCCAAGAGAATACGATCCAATACTCCAGAACTTCACTGTTCTCTCTGCCTCCACACAACCTTGCAGCCCAGCACTCAATCTCTCATGGAATATTCTTGACACTTTGGAGGATCTGAGCCTAGCCAGCACAGTGTAAGCACCCTTTCCTCTCCAAGAAAATATATTCCTGGACAAGCAGGGACATTGGCAAGCCAAATAAAAAAGTGGTAGCAGCACTTACACTGCCCACAGCACAAGTGAGTTGGGAGTCGGTGAAGGGACAGAAACAGTGCACAAGGGTCAGGAAATAGGAGCTCGAGTCTTCGGGTCCTGAAACAAACATTGACTATAGGACACCCAGGAAGTAGTGTTCCGACTCAGAATCCGTGTCTATACCCATGTGATTGATAGTATCACCGTGTCTGCCTCCTAGGGATCTTATAGAAACTAGCTGATAATCATGTAAGCGATGCTTCTTGAAAAGGTTAACACACTATACGAATTCCAGATGTCTTCTCCCAAATAAAATCTTTAGTAGACACAAAAATTGAATCAGGTTTAAAAGAATGGAACCCGGGGAGGTCAAAATCTGACAAATGCTGGTGTGGGCATCAGTTTAGATCCTGATCCAAACTATGGAAGAGCTCCTTTATTCTTTGACAAATACTAAATACCTTTATCTTCAGCTGTGTGTGTGTGTGTGTGTGTGTGTGTGTGTGTGTGTGTGCGTGCGCGTGTGTGTATAGTATATACCGCCTCCCCCCACACACACACATTTGGAGAAGAGTCCTTTTGAAAGTCTCTTTGCAGAAACTGGGTGCTACATATCTAAACGCAGGAACTTCTGTGTAGGTACAATACAAATAAATTAGACCACGAGTTACTATAATACAGAGTCAGATGTGCAAGCTTCAGAATTTTAATTTCATACAACCCGGGCAGACAGGTAAGTTGGTGTGATCTTTCTGGACAGCTGTAGATAATTTGAATCCAGAGCCTTAAACATGCTCCTATCCATAAACAAAATCGTCTCTACACACAATGGATGTTCCAACAAAGGCTACAGCATGGATGAATCTTAAACACATTACACTACGTGAAATAAGCCCATCACAAAAGTACAAATACTCTGTGACTTCATTTATCTGAGGTACTTAGAGTAACCAAGTTCATAAACAGAAAGTAGAACAGTGTCAGGGGCTGGGGAGAGTATGAAGAGTTAGTGTTTAATGGATACAGAGTTTCAGTTTTGCAAGCTGAGAAAAGTTCTAGAGGTGGAGAGTGGTGATGATTGCACAACAGTGTGAATGTACTTAATGCCGCTGAACCGTATACTTAAAAATGGCCAGGATGCTAAATTTTATGTTATGTATATTTTACCACAATTTAGAAAAATATTCCTAATTTATGACTCAGTCATCCATCTAGGAATGTATCTAAAGGACACAATCAGAAAAGACAGCAAAGATGTTTGTACAAGACTGTTGACTTAAGACTTTTTTTTTTAAACTGAAAACAGCCTAAGAGCAAAATAATGGTGGAATGAATAAAGAGATTATAGACTATCTGTTAGGAAACACCACACAGCCATTTAAGAGCCTGCTTTTGAGAAATATAAAATGACATGGCAAAATGCTCATAAGAAAGAAGATTCAGACTCATCTATTCAGGGTGATCTCAATTTTGGAATATGCGTACTGGTACATTTGTAAGGAAAGAAGATCAGAAGGAAAGAAAGTAGTGGTTATCTCTGGGTGGTAGGGATTATAGATGGGCTTTTATGTTCGCCTTTATATGTTTCCTTATACTCTATGATGAGTATGTATTAATTACTTTTTATGGGGAAAATGATCAATTCATATGAAAAAGACTTTAGAGCCTGGAGTGTCCAGGAAGTGGTTCGCACAGGCATAATGTATGATTCCCATAAGCTCTCCTGCAGATGCATCAGGCCTGTAACGTGCATTGTCTGCCTGCAAAGTACCAGGGGCACAGTGTGGATATTTGTGACTAGTATTTGTGATTAGGTAACTGTGGCCCCCACATGCTTTATCCTGCTTTGGGGCATCTGCAGTGGTTTTGTTGAAACTTTTAGGATACTTATATCGGCAGTTGCCTGAAGATTATTTGCCAGAAATAGGAAAGAAACATAAGGTCAGATGTGTGTTTCATGCTTAAAGAGGATGTGGTTGACAAGTATGATTCATATGGGTTTAGCTAAAATGTCCAAAATACAGTCTTTGTTACATGCTTAAATAGAGGTATTGGAAATTGACCAACTGGAATACAAAATATATTTGAAGAAAAGTGCCTATTTTTGATGGCAACCAAAAAGATAAAATACGTAGGGAAAGCCTTCCATATGCATGATCTACGTGAAGAAAAATTTCAAACACTACAGAAGATTTGAATAAATGAAAAGACACACCATGTTCTTGGATAGGAAGACTCAATGTTACAAAGTCGTGAGTCCTTCTCAAATTAATATATAATTTAACTTGATCCTAATAGAAATAAATGCCGGCAGGAGTTTTAAGCAAGGGATATGGAGGGGGTACTGACCAGGCAGATAGACTAAGCCTCACGTTTAAATGAAAAGCAAATGCCAGCTAAAAATTGAAAGAGCAGAGTCAAAGAACAGGAACAAGCCCAACCAAATATTTAAAAAACACTATGAAGCTTTAGTAATTAAAATAGTGTTTAATGGATACCTGCATTGAGAGATCGTGGAACAGAATTGAGAGGCCAGAAATTAGTTTAAATATATATGGTGCAAGTCAAATATTTCTCAATAAAACTTTTGAAAAATATATTTTTTTTCAAACAACTCCTTATGATTTTGATAATTTTATATGACTCTTTTGTATTTTGTTAATTTTCACTCTTTTTTATTACTTTCTTTTTTCTTTGTGCTTTACATTCTCTTTTTTCTGTACTAATTGAAATAAACCTTTGATCACTGATTTTTAGCTTTGTTCTTTTATAATATATGCATAAAACTATGTGTGTCTTTCAGTATGATTTTAGCTATAGCACACAAATTTTGACAGTTTGTGTTTTCATTATCACTTCATTAAAAATATTTTGTACTTTTCAAAAAAATGTTTTTTCTACTTTCCATTAGACCCACAGGTTGTTTTATTTAATTAAAAAAATTTTTTTTATGTTTATTAATTTTCATATTAGTAATCTCTACACCTAGCGTGGGGCTTGAACTCACAACTCAGACATTAAGAGTTACACATTCGTAGGGGCACCGGGGTGGCTCAGTTGGTTAAGCGTCTGATTTCGTCTCAGGTCGTGGTTTCATGGTTCATGAGTTTGAGCTCCTTGTTGGGCTCTGTGCTGACAGCTCAGAGCCTGGAAACTGCTTCAGATTCTTTGTCTCCCTCTCTCTCTCTCTGCTCCTCCCCCACTCACACTCTGTCTCTCTCTCAAAAATCAATATAAACATATACTTTTTAATTTTAATTTAAATATATATACATATAATTGTATGTATGTTAAGCACTCAGAAAATTACCTGATGCATAGTAAGTGCCTCTGTGTTAGCTGTATGGTCATAATCATCTATTTAGTTTTTTTGTATTCTTAGTTTTCTTTTTTTTTTTAACTTTTTTACAAGCTTATTTCTTTATTTTGAGAGAGGGAGAGAGAGAGAGAGCACAAGTGAGCAAGCAGGGGAGGAGCAGAGAGAGAGAGACAAAGGATCTCAAAGAGGCTCCTTGCTGCCAGTGCAGAGCCCCACGTGGGGCTTGAACCCACAAACCTTGAGATCATGACCAGAGCGTAAACCAAGAGTCCGTCGCTTACCTGACTGAACCATCCAGGTGCCCCTCTTTTGTTGTTATTTTAATTGACTGGTACTTGAAGAAGACCAACTCTTATGCTAAAAGGCAGGTGACGTCATCTGTAGTTAAGGATGGAACTTTCATCCTGAACTAAGAGATGCTAGAAAGTCCTTTTCCTTAGGCATTGTGGACTAAGAATTGGGCAGAGCTTCAGAAATGATCAATTAGAGAGGTCATCCAGCCTGTTTGGGGACTTTCGGGGACTGTGCATTCCTGCTTTCAAGGAAAACTGTTCCTCTCTTGGCAGACTGTCTAGTTAAAAGGCAGACCCCAGGGTGAGCTGAAATGTGCCTGCTTACAACTTCCATCCACTCAGCCACCTCTGCCCTCAGCAGCCACCTAGCAAACAGTCCATGCCCAGTAGCCGGCTCCCGGAGACTTCTCGAGCCTAGTCCTTCACCTCCTCTCCTTATGAACTAAGCATGTCCTGTCCAGGCAACGATTGTCCCAGGACAAGATTTCCAGATCCATCACCATGGCACTGCTCTGGGGATCCTCAGTTGGTCAGCCCTCCTGCTGGGTATGGTACCCAGATCACAGTAGTTTGGGGTTAGAATATCCCAGGCATGAGTGTTGAATGAATGAATGAACAGCATAGTCCAATCAGTATGATAACATACCAGAAGCTTCAACCCCCTTGTATTAACATAGCCTCAGGTTATATTAACATTTTCAGGAGAAGCTTCCAGAGCTCATTGGCTTGGGGATGCAGGCATGCCTCCCCAGCCTTCGCCTCCGTTTGGAGGGAAGGCTGTAGAACCCACTGACAGATGCCCACCCCTCTGGGAGACTGCCAAAGAAGGCAGCACAGCGACAAAGAAATGTGGAATCAGAAAACGAGCACTCTAATCATGCAAAGAAAGAAACTTGCCAGTGACCAGCTGAAAAAGCCCGTCTCTCCTGAGAGACATTCATTAGTGCTGCTCAACAAATATTTCTGGTTCCATTCATAGGCAAAGACTGAAACCCACTTCCTTGTCCCCCTTGAAGTGGATGTAGCCACGTGCCTTGAGAGTGAAATGTGAGTGGAAGACCAGTGTCCAAACGCCGTGTTACCACTTTCCCACCATTTTCACACAGAAATGAAAACCCCTCTCAGTGGGAACCATGTAGAGCTCCCCTCCCCCAACCAACCCACGACGGACACGGAATACAGGTGAAAAATAAGCCTTTGTTGCTTTTCCACTGGGGAAGAATCAAACCCAAGAGGGTGTCTAATTCTACCTGCCAACCTAGCCTGATCCCAGGCATTATGGAGAGCAGAAAATGAAACCGCATGTATACAAAACCCCATGTACACAAAGCCACAGAGGCCCAGCGGGAGAAGATCTAGAGCCTGCCATTCCCAGCTGTGAGCCTGAGAAAGTCATTTACCCGCCCAGACCTCAGCTTTCCTTTCTCTCTCTCCCTTTTTTAAAAATAAAGTTTATTTATTTGGCATGGGGGGGAGGACCCACAACTGGGAGAGGGGCAGAGAGAGAGGGACAGAGAGAGGATCCCAAGCAGGCTCCAGGCTGACAACACAGAACCTGACTTTGGGTGGGCTCGATCTCATGAACCATGAAGTCATGACCTGAGCTGAAATCAAGAGTCAGTCGCTTAATCGCCTGAGCCACCCAGGCACCCCAGGCCTCAGTTTTCTTACCTCTAAAAGAAAAGGATTTATCTCCATGATCTTCTACTAGCTTCTTAAGTCCATCAGATCACACAAAAAGACAACCTTTTAAAATACAGTTTTATTTTTAAGTACACTGTACACCCAGCATAGGGCTTGAACTCACAACCCTGAGATCAAGAGTTGCCTGCTCTACCAACTGAGCCAGCCAGGAGCCTCAAAGAGACAGTCTTAATGCAAGATGTTCTCATTAGGGGAAACTGACTGAAGGGTTTTCAGGGCCTCGCCATAGTGTTTCACACACCTGCAGGTGAATCTACATTGCTCTGAAAGAAAATATTTAAAAACATCGTAACCCGGGGCACTTGGCTGTCTCATTCAGTGGAGCACGTGACTCTTGATCTTGGGGTTATAAGTTCAAGCCCGATGCTGGGGGTATTATTTGTTTACTTAAATAAATAGGGGCATCTGGGTGGCTCAGCCCATTAAGTGTCCAACACCTGGTTTTGGCTCAGGTCAAGATCTCAAGGTTTGTTTGAGCCCCACATCGGGATCTCTGCTGACGGTGAGAATCCTTCTTGGGATTCTCTATCTCCCTCTCTCTGCCCCTCCCCTGATCACTTGCTCTCTCTCTCTCAAAATAAATAACAAACTTAAAAACAAACAAATACGTAAAGAAAATAAAATATAACCCAACCTAAAAGCTGAACTCAGTTCTCAAAGGACTGATTTGTGAGTCTGATGGTTTAATTCTTCAAGAGAGAAACCCCTCTAAAAGCCTCCATGAGATGTCCTGGGTACAGGGCAATTTGGCCATGTCCCCTGTTCCTCCCCTCTGAGCATGACTCTACTCCACCCATTTCCAGACCTCCGGAGAAATCTGCAGAGACCTATTCAACTCCCGACAATGGCAAACCAAGAATTCCTATTCTCCTGCTTAACTTAGCCACAAAAATCACATATTAAAAAAAAACCACACAAAAATGTGATGCCGTCATAGGTGTCCTTTCACAATGTAAAAACTTTCAGAGAGTTGCATTTTTGAATCCTGAAAGGACAAGTACATTCTGGTTGTTATGCTTTTCACTTTTCTATGTTTTCTAGATTTCCCTCAATAAAAGAAATTATGAAAACAAAAAACACTGAAGGAAACAATAAAACTCAAGGTCACAGCGACAGCCTGGTTAGCCAGACTGTTGGAGGACATTACAGAGATGAGAACCTTTAGGAAGTAGTAGCCGGGTGACTCAGGGCAAGTCCCTTTGTCCCTGTGGGGCTCAGCACCCTCCTCACTGGACCACGGATCAGTCCTCTGATGGTCCTTCAAGGTTAGATTTCAAGACAGAACTATGGGTAGATCCTGTCATTCCAGCTCCCCTGTAGCCTTTAACAATCACCCTGTAATGGAGATTAATTACCAATATCACCCCCACCCTCGATTTTCCGGGCATCAAATCCCCAGGGATCTAAGCACACAATAGAATCTGAGGAATCGGACAGAACAAGACTAGCCTGATTAACGAGAGGGTGACGTTTTTGGTGATCGACAGGCACGGTATGTATAGTAGTTGAAGATCCTCTTTAAATGTGGGTAGACTGAGGCACAGATGAATAAAAGTTTGGTGTAAGGTTACCAGGGTGGGTGCTGGCATTGCCCTTCCCTGTGGCTTCCTCCTTGAAGATGTGCCTGACCCAGATCTGTCAGTTGGAAATCTTTGTTCTTAGTGCTCCATAGAGCTGTCTAGTGGAAAACCCTGGGGAGCAGGGTTGGGTACCACTATTGGACCACTCTAGATTTTGCCTCGTGGGGGGAAGAGAGAGGCATAATGGTCTTTTTCAGCTCTAAAGTTTAATGTTTGAAATAAATTTATTTGATCATATATAAATGTTTTATCAATGTACAACTTACACACAGGAAAGTACATGGATCATAAGCATACATCTTGGTGAACTTTCACAAACTGAACACATCCAGATAATCCATTCCTGGGTCAAAACCCAGAACAGCAGTAGCACCTCAAAGCTCCCTCATTCATTTCCTCCCAGCCACCCCAACACCAATAACCACTTTTCTGACTACTCACACCTGATATTACTTCTGCCTGCTTTTGAGCAGATCCCATAAATGGGATCACCACGTTTTTTTAATTTAAGATTTTATTTTTAAGTAATCTCTACATCCAATGTGGGGCTTGAACTCACAACCCTGAGATTCAAGAGTTGTACACTGGCTAATGGAGCCAGCCAGACACCTCACCACATTATTTTTAAATGTTCTTTCTTTTTAAACATTTTTAAAAATATTTATTCATTTTTTTGAGAGAGATGGAGACAGAGCACGAGTCAGGGAGGGGCAGAGAGAGGGAGACACAGAATCCAAAGCAGGCTCTATGCTCTCAGCACAGAGCCCAATGCGGGGCTCGAACCCACAAACCCACAAAGCTGAAGTTGGATGCTTAACCGACTGAGCCATCCAGACACCTCAAATTTTTTTATTTTAGAGAGAAAGAGAGAGAGAGAGAGAGCTCATGAGCAGGGGAGAGAGAGAATCTTAAGCAGGATCTATGCTCAGCACAGAGCCCGAGGTGGGGCTCAATTCCACGACCCTGGGATGATGACCTAAGCTGAAATTAAGAATCGGACACTCAAGCCACTGAGCCACTCAGGGGCCTCTAAATGGTCTTTCTTTTTAAGCAACTAACGATTTAAGTTTACATGTAGAGGAATTTCAAGATGGCAGTGTTTTTGGTTTGGGCAGCATGGAGCAAGCTGGTTTAAAGCCACTCTATATAAACCATGAAACAATTTAAAAACCAAATTATTTTACGCTGCCTGATCAACTGAGTCTCAGCAGTCTTTCTTAGGGTCCCTGGGCTCCATTGTTAGCCTGTCCCCTTCTCTTTAGGGCACATAAGTCCTAAGATATTAAAACCTAAGCCAGGTAAGTTTTTTTTTTTTTTAGCTGCTTCTTTTAGAACAGTTTTAGATTTACAAAAATGTTGCAGAGAGAGTGAAAATAGTTCCCATATACCCTGTGCTCAATACTCGTTTCTCCCTACTGTTAACATCTGTTTCTATGGTGCCATTTGTCACAACTCAGAAACTGCATTGGTGTACTACTGTTAACTAAACTCCATACCTCATTCTTTTTTTTTCTTTTTAACAGAAAACTAAAAAAAAAATTTTTTAATGTTTAGCTTTGAAAGAGAGCGAGACCGAGTATGAGCAGGGGAGGGGCAGAGAGAGAGAGTGAGACACAGAATCTGAAGCAGGCTCTAGGTTCTGAGCTGTCAGCACAGAGCCCGACGTGGGGTTCAAACTCACAAACCATGAGATCATGACCAGAACGGAAGTAGAACACCTAACTGACTGAGCCACCCAGGTGCCCCTTAACAGAAATTTGTTTAGTGTTTATTTATTTATTTTGAGAGAGAGAGAGAGAGACGGAGAGAGGATAAGAGAATTCCAAGCAGGCTCTGCACTGTCAGTACAGAGTCCAATGTGGGGTTGGAACTCACAAACTGTGAGATCATGACCTGAGTCAAAATTAAGAGTTGGATGCTTTATTGATTGAGCCACCTAGGTGCCCCTCCTTACTTCCTTCTGATTCCACCAGTTTTCCCTAACGTCCTTTTCTCTGCCACCCAGGACACCAGCTTAGATTTTACTCTTTTGTCTCCGTAGGCTCCTCTGGGCTGTGATAGCGTCTCAGATTTTCCTTGTTTTCAATGACGGTGACAGTTTTGAGAAATACTGGCCAGGTATTTTATAGGATGTTCCTCAGTTTGGTTTGTCTGATGTTTTTCTCGTGGTTAGACTAGGGTTCAGAGAAGAGGTGAAGTGCTATTCTCATAGGGTCACATCAGGGATGCCTGCTAGTAATATGAGTTACCACTAATGATGTTGACCTTGATCACCTAGCTAACGTAGTGTCCGCCAGGTTTCTCCCCTGCAAATGTTGTTCCCTCCTACCACCCTTTCTATACTGCACCCTTTGGAAGCGAGTCACTAAGGACAGACCACACTCTAGGAGAGGAGGAATTGAGCTCCACTTCCTTGAGAGGAGAATAATCTACATAGGTTATTTGGAATTTCCTATATGGGAGATTTGATTCTTCTCCCCTATTTATTTCTTCATGCATCAATCCTTTCTTTGCATCAATATGAATTCCTTCATGGATATTTATTTCCTACTTTGGATTAAAATCCAAAATGACATTATGTATTTCTTTTTTGCTCAAATTGTTCCAGCCTTGGCTCTCAGGAGCTGTTTCAGGTTGCTCCTTCAACATATCCCCACCTTTTTGACCTTTCAGCCCTGCCGTACTTTCTGATGATGCTCTAGGCTCATCTTGAGTATTTCCTGCTTCAGCCCTAGAATCAGCCATTTGTCCGGAGCAGATTGGTGGGGTTTTACCCATCTTTTCCTAGCCTAGTCTTATTATTTGGTGCAAACTGGCCATTTGTAAACAACTTTAAATGTAGTTTGGTGTTTCGTGGGGGCTCTGCCCCCCATCTTGATTCGTTGCTACGGTTTGAGTAGCGATGTGTCGCCCCGCATGCCTACTGTTCCTTCTTCCAAATGGTTTTCAGTTCGCTTGAAGCCACTTTCCTCATTCACTGTACTTAGACTGTGATGTAGACCCGCCCCAAGTGAGTCAGGCTGCAGAGCTGGGAGAATAAATTAGAGAGGTCCTTCTCTGGCAAAGCCTCTGACCTGCCAGCCTGGAAAACTGCTATATAAAGATAGATAAGTAGCCAGCTAGCTATACACGGGTGCGCGCGCGCGCGCACACACACACACACACACACACACACACACACACACACACCCCAAAAGGGAGAAGGCACTAGAGGGAGGGCAGCAGAGGCATTTGCTCTGAGAGCTGGTGTTCAAAGGGGAAAAACAGGGAGGCACTTGGGCAATCCAGCACAGCAGGTCTGAGCTGGCCTGGGGTTTTAGCACAGGAGGAGTGAGTTCTTCAGAACAAGACCAATTAAAACCTTTTAAAGTAATTGTTCCCCTGCCTTTTTTTTAAAGTTGAGCACTAATCACCTTCTCTTCATTCTTCCCACCATTCTACCACTTTAACATTTTAAATTAAACCCTCTGCGCCTCTCCCACTGCCAAATCTGTCCCAGCACAGAAATGCTACGCGCACACGTTTGCTGCGGGGCGAGGGGGTGGGGGGTGGGGGGGGTGAGGGGGAAGCCATGGGAGGGGACCCGACACTTGTTTTACTTAATACAGAATCCTTATGGGCTCTGTCCCACTCCCCCTGCAGAGCAGGGGTGGGGGAGGAAAGGGGCTGTATAGTCACTAACCAGGCAGTAAAGCCTCATGGCTGTTTCACCCAGGTGTCCACATTACTCAGCCTCGCCCAGCATTGGTGGTAGGGTGGACAGGGCCTCCCCAGGTCAGGGCCATAAACCTGTTATGGCTCCCTGAAATGTGACACATCAAGTTGACATCACCTGTCCACCTATATTCTCTCCCTCTATCAAAAGTCCCTCCTGTCAGGCCCTTGGCAGGAGGATTGTACAAAGGTCTGAAGGTTTGGAAGTGATATGAAAATAAAGTGGATGTTTCCCCATGACGATAGGATACTGTATAATTAATGGAACTGCACAGATCAGTGAAGGTTACCTTGACCTTGACGGAGCATAAATACAATGGGAGTGAGGCAGAGAGGGTACCATTCAGAAAAGCAAACTGCTTTCACCTCTTTTATTTTTAATCTCATTTCCACGTTGCCTCTCTTGGAGTATCAACATTTCCAGGAAGGAAAAGCCAGTCTCTAAACCGTTCAGCCAGCTCCCTGGCCTCTCCTTTCTTGGTGGGGGGCGTCCACTTTCCTCACCCGGGCCCGGGAGGGGCGGTGATGTGCCTCAGTCGCTCAGCCAGTTGGTGGCAGGGCTGTGACAGGAACCTAGGCCTCCAGACGCCTCTCGCGTCTAGGCTCTTCCCATAATGGAAGGCTTCGCTCCATTAAAAGTTATTTTAGGGATTCCACAAGCCCACCACCATCCCCCCCGAAAGTGGAAAATTTACGTAAACGAGTCAAAATAAAGCAATAGTTTCTTAATAAGTATGTTTGGAGTTTCACTCTGGACCCAGGCGAGAGGATGAAGACTTAAAGCTTCCAGTGTTCCTTCTCTATACAGCGAGGCTATTTTTAAAAATTTAAGGACGCGTTCAAGTCCACGTCAAGGCCAGCGGTGCACACCCCCATCCCACCCCCTCAGGTTAGGCGGGGCGCTGGTTCCGCCTGACCCTCTCTGACGCATCCCCTCTGGGTGACCCCGGCCCCGCCACCCTCGCTGCCCGCACCCCCATGACAGGGTGCCAGGCAGGGCCGCGGCCTAGGCCCGGGTCCCCCCCCGTAACTGGATCTTTCTCCCTCTCCCGCAGCCCAATCCCACTCGGCGACGAGGGGGCCAGGCGTCGGGGGAGGGGCCGAGAGACTCGGCCTTGGGGTCCCGCTGGGGCCGCGGCTGGCCAGGGGGCGGGCTAGGGAGAGGGGGAGGGGGGGAGCACTACTCCGCGCGGGGTGCAGAGGAGGCGGAGGGGTAGGGGATCCGGGGGACGCTCGAGGAGGACTGGGGGGGCGGGGGGCTGGGGTGCTCGCGGCTCCGCGGGGGATCAGCCCGGCTCCGCCCGCTTCCGGGCCGCGGGGTGCCCAGCCGCCCGCGGGGAAGGGCTGTGCGCGCGCCGGGGCCGGTCCGGGGCGTTCGTGGGGGCGGGAGCGCGCGCGGCGGCGCCGGGCGGAGACCCGACCAGGCCGTGCGCCGTCTGCCCGGCGCCGCGCTGCCAGTGCCCGCGCCGCCTCCCGGGCGCCGCGCGGGTGGCGCAGGTAGGAGCTCGGGCGGGGGCGGGGGCCACCCCAGGGCTCAGGTTCCAGCCGCTGGCCCGGCCCGAAGCAGCTCACCGCCAACGGGCGGGCCGGGGCCGAGGAGGCGGGGCTGCGGGACGGGCCGGGCCCCGGCCCCGGCCGACCCCGCCCCCGGCCCGCCACTGGCGCAGCGGGAGCCGGTGGGGGCGCCCCGGGCGGGCGCCGAGGCGTGGTGGCCTAGCCGGGCGCGGGGACCCGGGTCGGGCGGGGCGCGGGCCGTACAGCCGCGGTGGCGGCGGCCGACCTGTAAACCTTAATGACAGCGATCTCGCCCGTCTGCGCCGCTGACTCACGCGGTGACCCAGCCTCCAGTCACCCGGCGGCCTCCCTCCCGCCCTCTGGCCTCAGTTTCCCCGGCCGCCGAACAATGAGGCCACTGTGGCCTTATTCATTCCTCAGAGCCCATTCACTCCGGGAGCACCGCCGCCTCCCCAGGGAAGGGACCGAGGCGTCGAGCTTTTAATTATCCCTGGTGGGGGCGGGGGCGGGGAAGGCCGGCTGGGCGGCGTAATGAACGCGAGGACTATTCCCTATGTAAATTCTTTATTTTAAACCGTCTTTCCCACTTCATCCTATTTGAGTTTTACCCCCTTCCTCTCCACGCTGGTGGGGCTGCTTAAGAAGCAATGAAACGACTCACCACCTGATCTGGCGGTTTTTGCCTTTCGCAAATACTGCGCGGTTAATCAATGGCCTCGCTACAAGCTTGAGCGCCTACTATGGGCCAGGCTCTGTGTGGTTAGCACTGAAGGGTCCGGCGGAGCAGGCGACCCGTCAGTTCCCAGGCCGAGGCTGTCACAGGAGCCACACTAGCAGCCACCCACTCGCTGGTTAGGCTCTTGTGGAGGATCGAATTACTGATACAAGCAACAGCGGGTGGATCTAAGCTAGACACAAAAGAATACATACTGTAGGACTCCCTTGTGAAAACCTGGAAAAGGCAAATCTATAATCCACAGAAAGCCCATCGTTGGTTGTCTGGGATTAGGGCCAGGGGAGGTGACTGAGAGGAGACAGGGAACTCTTTGGAAGGACGGAAATGTCCCATATCTTGATTGAAGTGGCTATGTGGGTGTATGTAGTTGTCAAAACTCACCATCCTCTGAGAGGGGTGCATTTTATTGTATGTAGGTTGTACCTCAATAAACTGACTGAGGACGCTAGTCTCAGAAGTCTGGAAGCTTTGTGAAGGTCAAATAGCTAATCAGCTTTTCATTGTCCTTAACATTTGAGAATGCTTTGAAAGAAATCACCGAAAATATTATACCTGTGAAGGGAATGAGGAAGGAATAAAGAGGGCTCCAAAAAGGAGGCCTCACTTGTGTTACTTACTGAAATCCTACAAACCCCGGATGTTACTGTTACTATTATTATCCCCACTTAACAGTGAAGGAAACACACTCAGATAAAATGACTTGTCAGCCTCAGGACACTTATCCTGGCCGACGGCATTGGAAGAGACTGCAGTTCTCACTGGACTCCTCTGATGTATGGCTGCGTGTGGGACACTGAGCTTTGGGGCTCGGAGTCACCACAAGGGCTTGGAGGCAGAGGGGACCCTGGGGAATGCGGCCCCTCCTCTCCCCAACGGTGTGAGCTGGGGCCAGTTCACCTCTCCCAGTCTGTGAAATGGAGAGCGCACCTCCCGCGTCCCGGTGGGATGCTGGGAAGTGCTCTGTCGGTAACCGTGGGACCCTGCCCTCAGGGCCTCAGCGTCCTCATCTGTAGTATGGGCGGTGGGGCGCTGAAGTCCCCTCCACCTCCTGTCACCTGGATGGAGTGCTTGCAGGGTAGAGGGTGGGGAGTGAACAAGGATGAAGTGGTTTCCAGGGATCAAGGGCAAGGGCAGTTCCTGGAAAGAAGGCACCCCAGGAGCCCTGAGTGGCAAGGGCATGGGGTGTTTCCCCATGATGCTCTAGCACAAAGGAGGGGTTCCCCTGCCCTGTTGGGGGGTGGGTCACAGCTCCCGTGGGAAGCTTCGTGCAGGACTCGTTCCTGCGTGCGGACCCTCAGCCAATCCCTGCCGCACCACCTGCCGGGAGGATGAGGGTGTCTGCTGTCCCCTCTCAGTGTCCAGCCCCCCCAGGTCTTCTCCCCCGAGATGGCGCGACAGAGCCGTGAGGACAGCTGTGTCCCCCCCGGCACGTTCTCAGGCAGCCCCCGGAGCTCCTGCAGCCTCTCCTGGCGCACGGAGCACCTGCTCCCCTCCCCTCCCGGGCCTGCTGACCGTCCTGGGCCAGGGGCCTAATGAACTTGAGTTCCCAAAGGGGAGCCCGCTGTTCCCGGTGCAGCTTCATCAGGGAAAGGCGAGCCCGCCGTCCGTCACCTCCGGACCCGATTCTGGTTTTAGCAAAGCTCTTCTGGAGGGCGTGCTCTCGCCAACAAGGCCAGGCAGGGATTTCTGCTCACGCCAGGCATGGAGAGCCACAGACGCTCTCCCGGACGGACCCCAGGAGCCCAGCTCTGTCTCAAGGTGAGGGTCAGAGACCTGTGCGTAGCTTCCCTGTCCCTGTGTCCCAGTCCTTAGCGTCACTGGGAGAGGTGATGACACACATCCAGCAGAGTCCTCTCTGGGACTGCAGTTTCCACGGATGTTCGTGTCCTGGCGGCTGCCTGGGCAAGCGGGCGGGGGGTGGGGGGGAGTCGAACTTATGGGAAGAAGCCCAAAGCCGGGGCAGGGGGCTGGGTCTAATTGGCCGGGACCACGGAGCCTTCCAGAATGGCAGCCGAGGCTTCCCTCGGGGGTCCTGCGCAGCCCGTTCCCTGACGGATCAGGCGTCTGCAAGGACAGTGCATCCTGTGGTCGTGGCCAGAGGCCGTCCTGGCTCTCTGTCTGAGCCAGGGCCTTCTGGGCCGGGCACCTCCAGCCCTGGGGACGTTTGCCTTGCTGGCTTCTTCTTTCCAGTCTGTCCACACCTTTCCCCTCAGCCTAACCAGTCCACTGAGGAAGGAAGGCCTTGCCCGAGCAGAAGGCCAGCATGCAGCCTGCACCGCTGGGGGCCATCCGCTGGTTCACGGCACATGGTGGCCTCGCACCAGCCCCGTTCCCGGGTGGCAGGATGGAAACCCTGTCCTGTCCTCGGAAAGACACCCCATTTCTAGTTCTGGGACTCGGGACCCTCATGCCTCGGCTTCCCACCCCTCATCACTCAGAGGCCAAACAACGGGGGATTCAGGAACTGCGGCACATGGGGCACCTGGGTGGCTCAGTCGGTTAAGCGTCTGACTTTGGCTCAGGTCATGATCTCACGGTTTGTGGGTTCAAGCCCTGTGTCGGGCTCTGTGCTGACAGCTCAGAGCCTGCTTCAGATTCTGTGTCTCCCTCTCTCTCTGACCCTCCCTATTCATGCTGTCTCTCTCTCTCTCTCTCAGAAAGAAACAAAAACAAAAACAAACATTAAAAAAAAGAAACTGCGGTGCAAACACAAAAATCGTGTACAAGTACCACACACACACCAGTCCCGCGCGCGTGCCCCCACATGCAGACACCCATCCCCACGCCCCAGGAAATGTCACACACGGTGCACGGTTGTGTCCTACCCAAGGGCCCCACTGAGGGCATCTCCGGTGGCTCACGAGTCCTGGCCGGGACCGGGGTCCCTCAGGGAGGAAGGCCGTCTTCTCCTCCTTTACACAAAGGCCCTGGTTCTACGTGCCATGGCTCTGGCCACACAGGAGAGGCCCCCATCCCGGCCTCTCTGGACTGTTAGAACTCAGGACCTCAAGGCCACCCCCAGTCTTTCCCACTAGAAGTCCCTGTCCCACGTGGAGTCCCCTTTCCCCTTTTCTGCTCTGGTAGCTTAGCTCTTCCCTCTCCAAGCCCCTTCATCACTTATTACCTAGACCTCACTGTCATAGTTCACCCACTTGTCCCCCACATGCTTCCTTGGGCCAGACCCTGGGCTCGGTGCTGGAGACAGACGCACAGGAGAGGAGGTCAAGCTCATGGTCTGTGTGCACCAGCCATCTACCTGCTTTTGGTCACACACAGTGAGCAGGACAATTGTAGGAGCATCCCTGGGAGCTGCTGGAGTCCAGATCAGGGACCTGTAGCCCCACTGGGGGTGCAGTCAGGAAGAACTTGCTGGAAGAGGCGGCACCTCAAGAAGGTGCACACCTCCACCTCCAACTGCTGTAACTCACTGCCTGCTGGCTCTGTCCTCTTCATCGTACAGGGAGGCCTTGGTGTCAGCCAGAGACTGGTCTTGAGTCTCTGGCCTTGGGAAAGGGTGTCTGAATCAGCCTCAGTGTCCTTGTCTATGACATGAGACTCTCAGCTTTGTCCTTGTGAAAGAATGATCAAGGTAGTGTAGTGAGGTGGGCGCCGGGGCCAGATAGGCGCTTTGGAATCCCAGCCTCATCACTATGAGCTGGTTCGCCTTGGGAAAGCGAGCTCGTCCCTCATTCTGTGTCCTCCTCCAGTGCCAGGCTGGGACACAGATGTGTTTGCTGTACCCCCTGAGGCTTCCAGCCAACCTGAGCCCTGCTTTGTAGAGCAGGGCCACAGTGACCGGGACGTGCCTCCGGTCACCAGGAGGGTGGCCACAGGGGCTGGCTCTGATCGCGTCTCCTCCAAGCTGGCTCTGTGACTGGGAAGGTGGCGGTGCCTTGCGTGGTGATGTGATTGGTCTCCTAACCTCTCTCTTCCCTGAACATGGGCTCACCTTGGCTTCCAGCCCATTTCCATTATTATTGTCATGTCATTCATTTCCTTCTTCTCTGAATAAATATGTAAATACCATACAGTCTGCCCATTCCTCAAACAGTTAGACTTAGCCTGTGATCCAGCAGCTCTACTCCTAGTACATGCATATCCTACTTACATGTGTAACATGGAGTCCTAACAGGGATGAATGAGTAGGAGGGTTCATGGCAGCACTATTCACAAAAGTCAAAGAGGAGAGACAACCCAAATGTCCAGCAGTGGACAAATGAATAAGCACAAAGTGGTATAGCCATACAGCGGAATCTTACTTGGCCATAAAGAGGAAGTGCTGGTACACGCTAGAACATGACGGGCCTTGAAAACATGATACTAAGTGCAAGAAGCCAGATGCAAAGAGCCACAGGTTGTCTGACTCCATTTAGTTGGAATGGCCAGAATAGGGAAATCCACAGCGACAGAAAGTAGGGTTGGTGTGTGAGCAGGAGTCTTGGTGGAGGCGGGTGGAGAGAAGAGTGTTAGCTAAGGGGTATGGAATTTCTTCTCGAGGTGAGGAAACTGTTCTAAAATGGACAGTCGTGATGTCTGCACATGCCTGTAAATACTCTCTAAACCATTCAATTGTATACTTTGAATGAATGAATTGCATGATATGTGAATTGTATTCAATAAAGCTGTTAAGCAAACAAATATGTGCATACCTACAAGGCTTTTCCTGCTGCTCAGGGAATCTATTGCACTGATGGAGACCTACACTGCGTGTGTGGATAGGCTTGGGGGCAGAGGCCCAGTGTTGGGAGTAACCTCCAGATACCTCCCCAAGCCCATGAGTGCCCTTCAGCCTTCTATGGCTTTGTGTACCTCCCAGCCTCTCTGATCCTCCTGTTTCCCTTTCTCCTCATCTGCTGCCTGGGAAACCCCTCCTCACTCACTGCTCAGTGAATGGATTGTGTCCAATCCACACATCACTCCTCCGAGGCCAGGCTCACCAGGGAACTTGGTGACCTCTGCCATCGTTCCTGGGTGTGTTACTCCTGGGCAGTAAGATTGTTTAGTTGCCTCCTGCCCCAGAGGAGCAGAAGAATTCCCTTGAAACTGTCCCATATCCATTCCTGGAGCAAACTAGGTGATAAATAGATGCTCCGTTGAGTTCCTCCGAACAATAGGGACTTGAACTGAACCAACGATCAAAACCTTCCACCTGAGATGTTCAACCCTGAATTCAGATTGTAATTTTATTAACTCACTACTTCAATTCGTTTTTTAAAAATATAGTGTCAATTCATTTTTTTTAACTCAAAAAGTACCCAACGAGCCAGTTTGAGTTGAAATCAAATCTATGCCTTTTCTAAGTGCGCTCGTGTTGAACTGGAATACAATTAGGACATAATGTTTTCCAAGCTGAAAATTTCCCAGGGTGAAGAAAGGCCTGCGTGTCCTTGGATTTGGGTGTCTCTCTTCCTCACCCCCCTCTTGCAGGCTGGAACCACAGCTAGCCCTGAGGGTGCCCAGAACCTCAAGGCTGTCACCTTTCCTGGAAGCTTGGAGACATTGAAGTTAAGGAAGATGATCCTCGATCCTCATTTTACAGATGGGGGACAGAATGGGAGAGGGGAAGGCCTCTGTGAAGGTCACAAAGGCAGAACTGGAGGCCAGATCTTCCCCTGCAGCTGTCTCCATGTTAGGAAAAACATCTGCCCAACGAATTCCCTTAAGGTGTCACTGTAAAAAGGCTCATGGTATTAGTTCTCTCTGGAGGATTTGCAGACAGTTCTTGGGGAGTAGCTGTTTGTTAAAATGAGCTCACTACTTGTGGGCCTGTTTTTCTCTTTTTTCCCCTAAACACATCTTCTAAATGATAAACTCTTGGTAGAATAGCACCTGCTAGTAGCTTTGTATTCTTCGTGGGGAGCTTCAGATGCAGGACCCATGATGTAGGAGATCCCAATTCAGCAGATCTAATGGGCAGTTAATGAGAGTCTTCTGTGGTTCAGGTGCTCCCATAGTTTGAGAACAACTGCCAGGCAGGACCCAGCCATTGGTTTCACTTACGTCAGGATTTGCTTATGAAAGGAGGGAAAAGCAGAGACAAAGAGAGGGGCTGATAGCTCACTGATAGCTCACCAGACTATTTCACATGATAATTCTTTTCTTGGGGGTATGCAGTAGGTGCTTAATAACTGTTGCATGTACAATGAATGAACCCCTGTCCAGGCTGACAGAACAATTAGCAGCTCCTCCATGCAGCCTGAGAGGACACTAAGGGACTCCTCAAGGGTCACCGTGCTGTCCAGATATGGCAGCCACTAGCCACTATCCACTTGTGGCTGCTTATTTTTTTTTTCCAAAAATTTTTTAATGTTTTATTTATTTCTGAGAGAGAGAGACGGCGTGAGCGGTTGGGGGGGGGAGGGGGTGTCAGAGAGAGAGAGAGGGAGATACAGAATCTGAAGAGGGAGATACAGAATCTGAAACAGTCTCCAGGTTTTGAGCTGGCTGTCAGCACAGAGCCTGACGCGGGGCTTGAACCCATGAAGCGTGAGATCATGACCTGAGCCAAAGCCGGAGACTTAACCAACTGAGCCACCCAGGCACCCCCACTTGTGGCTGTTTAAATTAAACTTAGAGCTACCTTCCTCAGGTGCGTGAGCTATGTTTGGAGCACTCAGGAGTTCCAGGGGCTGAGGGCTGATGGGTCACCGGCTGGGGCGGCTCACCGATGCAGGCACCAGGGGCCAGTTCTCTTCTTGCTTCCAGCTGGGCTTCAGGGGGGCCAAACAGCTTGCTGGAATCAGAACTTCCTGCAGCGAAACCTCTACTCCTGGCTCCGCTGGAGAAGAAACCCGATGCTCTGATACGTGAGTATTTATCCCATTAAAACATACAGCCCGGTTCATTGCTCAGTTTCGAATAGAAATCTTTCTTAAATCCCTCACATACTCCCCAGAGAAGAATTGAATGCTTTCTTGGTCATTTGTGGTCCCTGACATGAATCTTGTGTTTTTCCTGGGCCATGACCTCAGAGCACTATGAAGGTGAGCCCCTCATCACGTTCCAAACTGACCAGACAGCCAAGTTTGGATCTTCTCCCTGCTGCCCCCCTTTTAATGGTACTTTTCCCTCCTTTCTCCATTTCTTCAACCTTGAATTTAGATATCAGCTCATATAGATAGCTATAACTGTATGTAAAGTATGAAATCAAAGTTTTTTTTTAAATGTTTATTTATTTTTAAGAGAGAGAGCATGAGTGGGAGAGGGGCAGAGAGGGAGGGAGACTCAGAATTGGAAGCAGGCTCCAGGCTCTGAGCTGTCAGCACAGAGCCTGACGCAGGGCTTGAACCCACGAACTGTGAGATCATGAACCGTGAGATCATGACCTGAGCTTAAGCAGGATGCTTAGTCCACTGAGCCACCCAGGCACCCTGAAGTGTTTTTTTTTTTTTTTTTAAGTTTATTTATTTTGAGAGAATGAGAGAGAGAGAGAGAGAGAGAGAGAGAGAATGCACATGCATGGGAACCTGAGTGGGACAGGGGCAGAGAGAGAATCCCAGATAGGTTCTGCACTGTCAACACAGAGCCCAACGTGGGATCATGCCCTGGGCCAAAATTAAGAATCAGAAGCTTAACCAACTGAGTCACCCAGGCTTCCCAGTTCAGAGGTTTTGACTAAAGTTTCACCAACAAATAAAGAGCTTGTCTTTCAAAATATGGATTTTTGACATCTTTTCTGGCTACTAAGAAGTCTTTTCTATTTCAATCCTGCTCCGATGGGAATACTTTAGAGCCTGGATTTTTGACTAGCTGACGTGCCACGACTCGTAAATACAATTATTGTACCAAAAGAAATCCGCTCCGGCCCCCAAAGCTTGTTTTAAGCTGTCCATGACCCTGTGTTTGACAGTGGGGATGGGACCGAAGACTGTCTTGAACACTCTAGTCATCCTTTTCTTCTTTTCCCTCTCCAATTACTGGACTTTGAGGTTTTTCTATACAACAAGCCACCACATTCAGACACTGGGGCCACAGGGAGATCTTTGGGGAGGAGCTGGGTCTACCAGAAGAAGGAACAGCTAACCCACAGCCCCTGGAGCCAGGTCAGAGTACTCCCATCCGTCAGTTCCTGAGTTTCGTCAGAGGCGCACATTCTCGGAATCAGCCCTCTCCAGAGTATTTGCATTTTCAAATAAGAACTTGGGGAGAAGAGTGTTTAACTTAACAGAGTCACTCTCTGAGGGTGGAATGTCGTGTCCGGGGAATATATTTATAGGCTGGGTCTGTGGCCCCTGGCCATCCCTCCAGGCCCTCAGAAGCGGCAGGGGCTGAAAGTAGGGGACACAGCTCCCCAGGCCCAGGCTGCCCCAGAGCCCAGGCCCAGAGCCCTCCAGCCTCCTGTTTTGTCATTTCCTTGGAAGACAAGAGCAGACCCGTCGTTTTCTTCCTACACATGGCGTGGAGGGAGTGAGGGGGGAAGAGCACAGGTTCGCTCCGCACCACCAGACCCACCCTCTCGAGCCTACCAGGCACCCCTCTGAGGGAGGGTCTAGACTATGAGGAGGAAAGAGGTCACATTCTTGGAGCCCATCTCTGGGGTTAGTTAGGACTTTACATCCCCCAAGACGGCTGGCCGTCCAAATGTTTTGACCTGTTACCTCATAAAAAATTGGGGGGTTTTGGTCTCCAGACCCCTGTGGGTTTAGAGGTCCTCTCCTGCCATCATCCTGTGTCTATTTGGACCACCCACCCACCTCCTGTAGCCGGGGCACAGGGGTGCAAGAAGGGCCTGGCTCCCGGGGTCCCACAAAGACCAGGTCTGGCCACTGGCCGGCTGACAACGTCCAACGACAGAGGAGTGAGTGGAGGTGAAGCAAGAAAGGGATTTATGTCGGTGAGGCCAACGCCCGGAAGACAGCAGACTAACATCTCAAAGACTGTCTCCTGAGTCCTGAAACCCCTTCCTTTTCCTTTCCTTTCCTCCCCGTTCCTGGAAAAGCCCCTACCGCACAGCTTCAAATTCTGTCCTGTCCCTGTTGATAAAAGTCTCTTCCATTTTGACCGGTGAGGCTCAGTTCAGCTCTTCACCATCTGTGGCCCTGAATGTTTCTCTATCTTGAGCTCCCCGGTGGCCATGGGGCCGGGCCTGAGGAGCGGCCGAGGCCCGACAGCCACAGAACAGAGCCCCGCGGGGCAGGAGGCACCCGGAGACCCCGCCACGGCCACGTTCTGAGAGAACCAGGCTTTCCTCCCGCAGAGACGAGAGTTTGTTTAAGCAGACGTGAGGTGAAAGTGCGCCGGCTCAGGGAAGGCCCGAACCCCAAGTACGGTTTTACACAAACAAGACGCTCCGATGGCTTCTGGCTCTGACTGAAAATAAACTGGCTTTTCTGCTGTGCTTTTTTTTCTTCCTTCAACCAAATTATGCTCTCTTCTGTTTTTCCCCCTCCACACCGGAAACTCTACTTATGACTTTTTAAATGGTCCTAACTGGGGAGAGGAAGCTGAGTGGCTGCGGAGAGAATTCCACACTCGGTCCATATCCCACTGGGCCGGGAGTCAATAGAACAGCCCTCGCGGCTCCAGGCGGCAGGACACCGGACAAGCCACGAAGTATTTATTTTCTGTGGCTTTGCTCAGGCCTCTGCAGACAGAGTTTTTATTGAATCTGGCCCCAAAACTGCTGGGATTAGGCCTTGCTTGGCTACTCAGAGAGAAATAAGTGTTCTCCAGAAAAAAAAAAAAAAAGAAAGAAAAGTTGCCCTCTCCTGCCCTTCCCTTCTTCCCCCCTTTTCCACTGTCCCCACGTGGTTTCTTTGTTTAAAAGTTTTCCAAAATGTGCTTGTACTGAGGAAGAGAGTCATGTTTTTCTGAGAAGCCCAGCGTGGCTCCTCTGGACCTGTGGTTGGCACTGGTCACGGCCAGTCCTGCCCTCCCTGAGCCGAGGGCGAGCCCCCGGAGAAGGGTCCCCAGGAAGTTC
Organism: Proteles cristata cristata; assembly: GCA_017311185.1. NCBI lineage: Eukaryota > Metazoa > Chordata > Mammalia > Carnivora > Hyaenidae > Proteles > Proteles cristata. Next base: position 60,821 of record JAESUZ010000434.1, on the reverse strand, counting down.
TGGCCTCACTGCGGCCCAGCATGGAGGCCTTCAAGGGGGTCTGCGGGGTCACGCCTAGGCCTCTCCCGACAGCTCAGAGCTTGGAGCCGGCCCCAGGCCCCAGCGAGCCTCAGTCACAGCAAACGTGGCCTCGGGGAGGTGACAGCTAAGGGGACACGCTGAAGGCCCCGTGGGCAGCAGACCCTCCCGCGGTCACAGGCCTGGCAGGGCCAAGTCAGGATCAGGCGGGACCGAGCTCCCTGGCCAGGAGTCCGGGAGTCCCTGCTGGGCCCTGGGAAGTAGGCTACTTAATGAGTGCTTTTTGAGGCTCACGAGCTAGCACCACAAACATGCTCGGTGGCTGGGCCCTGAAGGCCCTGGCCCAGTGTCCTGAGGAGGCCTCTGGTGGCCAGCTGGGGCCGCTTGGGGGCTGTGAGAAGGTGAATTCTCTCTAGGAACCACTGTCACTCTGCTACGGCCCCGGAGGGAGCCGCTGACACTCCAGGGCAAGGGGCACCCTAGCCCCGGCAGTGCCCCTGGCCATTTGCTCTGCTTTCACACACTTGGCTGCAGTGTGATTTCTCCAAAGGCTCCATCCGGCAACCAGGTGGGCTCATTTCTGTGACTCATTCATTCATGTATGTACTTAAGGAACAACTGCAAACACAGCTCTAAGAAGATGGTGTTTTGGGGCCTCCGAGGGGCGTGGCCTGTCTGCTGCTCCCCTGGGGGACAGAACACTGGGGGGGATGTCTAATTAAACCACCACCCAAGGGCATGCCTCTGCCTCTGCTTCTGCGGGAAGACAGCCTGGGGTGCAGAAAGCCTCCAGGGGGGCTGGGACTGGACCTGGCTGGCTGGCTGGCTGGCCTGGGCTTAGCTTTGGGTTGGCAGGGAGAGGGGCAGCACCCCTGGAGGAAGAACCCGGGCGGGATGAACTAAGAGATACTCCTGGCATGTTGCGGGGGAGGGAACCAACGAATGGAGCCATCTTGGGTACAGGCTGTGGCATCAGGCCACGGAACTGGTACAGGGACCAAGCCCAGCCATGCTGGGTCTGCTGGTTTCTTCATTTGGTTCCTTGTTCCAAACTTGAAGACTATCTGTGCCATGGGAGGAGGAGGCAGCTTATCACTGGTGTCTATTGTGTGGCTATTAATATTGAGCACTCCCCTGCTCCGGGGTGGGGGAGATCTGCGGCCAGCGCGCCAGCATGTCTCTGGAGCCCCTTCCTCTCTCCCTGCCAAATTCCTCAGAGCCCAGCCAATAAGATAAGCAGTTTCTACTTCCCCAAGGCAGAGCCAGTCCTTGGGGGCTGGGAGCTGGAAGACCCTAGGAAGAGGCCAGGCCAGGGAAGGGGAGGAGCCCCCTTTTGGAAGTGACTTGAGTTGGGAATCCTAGGGGCCACTCAGCAGAACCTTCTGCTGCCCTCCCTGCTTCCAGGCCTTCACTACTTTCTAGAGTCACAACCCTAAAGGCAATTCCACGAGAGGGTAAGTGCTGGGTGCTCACATAGCAATGGGCAGGAAGGAGAGAGGTGCAGGGAAGCCAGGGCGGGACACAGCCCCCGGGGCCCCGCCTGCTCTGGGCCCTTGTTCTTTTCCTGGCTCCCTCCAGCCCTGTCTCAACAGCTGCCCTTGCTCAGGACCGGCCTCCTCCCTGCCCATCCACTCCCGAGTTGGTGCCCCCAGTTACCCCCACCACACCTTCTGTCTATCAATTGCTCACCCAGACCCTACCTGCCTTTCCTCGAGGCTGGTTCGGGGCAAAGACACTGCTAAATTTGCAAAGGTTTCCCCCCAACTCCCCCCCCAACCCCTGTGAGCTCATACAAGCACCCCTGGGTGCCGCATTGAGGCTTGCCTCAAGGCATTTGGTTGTTTTGTGTATGAAAGAAGGGTCTCTACCATTAAGCTGCTGGCTCCTGGGATACACACACACACACACACACACACACACAGGCACACACAGGCACACACATACACACACAAGTCTTTCCCTTCCGTTGAGCTTCAAAGAATGGGGCAGGCACAGAACTGATGCTGGGTACTTATTTGGCAGTGAAATGATTCGTGGGGTGCATTTAAAATACCCTGCTCGCAGCCATCAAGAGCCCTGGACTCTAGAACTGATTCTACTGTCTTGTGCTGTGGGATCTTGGACAAGTCACCTAACCTCTCTGTGATGTTCTCATTTCCTACTCTGGGAGAAGATTAGATTAGCCTATCTCGGCAGAACCTGCTAGGAATGAGGCCAGGAAGAGGTCACAAGTCATGGTGGGGTCAAGTCGTTCCCAGGTTCCTCTTGGGAGGGGTGCTAGGGCCACCTTGCCCTCAGGCTAGACAGGATCCTGGGCCTGCCTGTCATTTCCTGATTCCCAGCAGGACCAGTGTCTCCCTTGACTTCCTAAAAGTTCTCCTCAGGAGGGAGGGCCAGCATATCCACTTAGATCATCCCCACTTTCTCCTGAGTCCTCCCCACCGAGCCAGTTGGCCTCTTACTTGGAGCAGAGCCCGACTCTGAACTCCGTGCCCCCGGTGGGCTGGCCCCGAACTATGTTCTGATTTCATCCAAGGACAAGTGTAGGCTAAGGAGCCTTCAGATCTCCTCCACCTTCCCGATGCTGGAGGAGAGGTTTGATTTGTGGGCCAGCCACAGTGGTGACTTTGGCCCAATCAGGGTGGTTTTCTAGAAGTTCAAGGGTTGCCCAGAGGCCTCGCCACTGGCCACGGGAGTGATAGGCCTGAGTGGATTTTGCCTGCCCTGTGTCTGTCTGCCTCTGCTCACCTCTCCAGTACTGGCTGGACAGCGCCTCCCACCCGCCACCATGCACATGCCGGCAATCCCCTCCCTGGCAGAAGGCAACGTGGGTGGTGATGAGTTGCAGCTGCAGACCTGGCCAGCCTGGGTGTCCCGTCCCCACTGAGCAGCCTCTCTGTGGTCTCCAGCCATACCTTGTTGTCACGCAGTCCCCATTTTTCAGTGCTCCCATCGGAGACTTCTCAGTGACACTGATGCCATGGACCATCTTCTCCTCTGGCTCCGGCCTTGGCTTCGAGAATGCTCCCTGCACCGGTTCTCTTTTTGAGGGATGCCTCAGTCTCCCCTGCCTCTTGCCCCCAATACAGGGTCCCCTGGGACCTGTCGTCAGCCCTGTCCTCACTTCAGCTCTCCCAGGAGTGACTCGTTCTAAACCAAGTGCTCAAATGCCACGTGTACCCCGGTCCGTCTCCAACCTGGACCTCTCTTCTGAGTTGCAGACCCCGCGTCCGGCTGCTTCCTGGGTCTCCCCTGGGTGTCCTACAAACATATCCAGCCTGTCTGCCACGCCCTAGTTTTCCGTGTCTCATCTGGCGAACCGTCTCCACCTCATCCTGGACTCCTTGCTCCACCCTCCAGCCAAGCCCCCCTTCAGTTCAACACCCAGCTCCATTCCATCTGACTGCTCTCTGCCTCCCTCCAACAACCTGGTCCAGGGCACCATCATTTCTCACCCAGACCCTACGGGACTCTCTTAACTGAATTTCCTGCCTCCCTTCTGGTTCCCCTTCAAACCTTCCTCCACGTGGCAACCACTGGGAAGTTTGAAACATGGGAGCCAGGGCACCTGGGTGGCTCAGTCGGTTAAGCGCCCGACTCCAGCTTAGATCATGATCTCACAGTCTGTGGGTTCGAGCCCTGTGTCAGGCTCTGTGCTGACAGCTCAGAGCCTGGAGCCTGCTTCAGATTCTGTGTCTCCCTCTCTCTCTGCCCTTCCCCCACTCACTCTCTGTCTCTGTCTTTCAAAATAAAATAAAGACATGGGGGCGAGACACGCCACTTCTCTCCCTACGCCTCCCCAGGGCTCGCCACTGCTTGTAGGACAAGGTCCTCCTTAAGGAGCTTGGACCGTCCTTCATCTCAGCCCCTGTCTGCCCTCCTTTCCTCCTCCCAACTCTTTGCTCCCATTCATCCACCCATGTTCCAGCTATTCCACCTCCTTGGAGTTCTCCAAAGTACTGTCATTGACACCTGTGAGATATCACACCTGTTCTAGAATGCCCTTTCTCCCTTTGTCTAGCGAACTCCTATTCATTCCTCAAAACCCCACTCATGTGCCACTTCCCCTCAGCAGCCTTCAAAGACCTCCTAGTCTGTGTGCAGGAAGGACCTGGGCTGTGATATGGTGTTTTTACAGCGAGAAGCACATCTAATCCTCTGGCTTTCAAGGTGGCAGTCTTCCTGTGGTCACGATCCATGCAGAATTTGGAGCCCTGCGAGGGAACCAGAGTGTTCACAGAGGAGAGAGATCATTGCGCAGCCTTGTGCAGAGTGGGGCTTATTAGAGTTTTGCAGGATGCGGCTGCAGAGCCCGCAGTGTGAGCCCTGCCCACGTGTCTCAGGAGCCTTCTCAAGCAAGGAGCAGAGGCCCACTGTGAGGGAACTTTCTGGTGATGATGTCCATGGTCTGTATCTTGCTGGGCTTTCCCTGACCTGTGTATTCATCTGCTGAAACCCAACAAATATACACTTACGACTTCTGCATTTCACTGTATGTATATTTTACACTAAAAGAAATACACTTTAAATAAATCTGGACTTCTGGGGCATGAAGTGCTCGCTGAAGCGTTTAGGGGGAGATGAACTGAAGTCTGCAATTTATTTGGAAATGTGTCCTGAAAGTGTGCCAGATGAAGAGAGAGAGGTTGATGGACAGATGATAGAGCAAGCACTGGAGCATGTTCATGGTAGAGTCCGGGTGGCTGGTAAGCATGTATTCTCTGCAAAATTCTTGTAACTTTGCTGTAGGTTTGACATTCTAAAATAAGTTTTATTTATTTATTATTATTTAAAAATTTTTTATGTTTATTTATTTTGAGGGAGAGAGAAACGGTGTGCCAACAAGGGAGGGAAGAGAGAGAGGGAGATACAGAATCCGAAGCAGGTTCCAAGCTGTCGGCACAGAGCCCGATGCGGGGCTTGAACCCATGAACTGCGAGATCGTGACCTAAGCTGAACACTCAACCGACTGAGCCACCCAGGTGCCCTCTAAAACAAGTTTTAAAATAAGATGCTGGGCATTGGGGCGACAGGGTGGCTCAGTCAGTTAAGTGGCTGACTTCAGCTCAGGTTATGATCTTGCCATCCATGAGTTCAAGCCCCATGTCAGGCTCAGAGCCTGGAACCTGCTTCCAATTCTGTGTCTCCCTCTCTCTTCACTTCTCCCCCACTTGTCCTCTCTCTCTCTCTCTCTCAAAAATAAATAGACATTAAAAAAAAAAAGATGCTGGGCAGAGAAAGCAGAGGTCCAGGATGAGAGATGGGTCCAGGGCTGGAGATGGTTGGGGGCTGGAGGAGCACCTCTTCTTGCTTCTGGAAGATGCAGCCCAGGCTTCTGGTGGAAATCACTGCAGCTCCTGTCTGAGGGGCCAGAGACTACCGGATGTATAGTTTTCATGTACACGAACTACATAAACTGGGTGTCTTTTATCGCCGAGTAGGCGCCCTGCCACTTTCAACAAATCCCTCCGTTGTCCTCACAAACCCCTAGGGAGCAGGGCTGGGAAGACTCCCCTGCCATTGCAGTCAACACCAGGTAAGCAGTCCGCCGTGCTCCTCCAGTCCCAGGGGAAGGTTCTGTTATTGTGACTCCTTTCTGCTCAGGGTTGACCATGTCCTCCAGCGCCCTCTGCAGGTGCGCCCCCTGAGGTAGGGGCCGCGGCTGGGTTTCCTTTGGTACCCCGGCACTCGGCCTGGTGGCTGGCATGTGGTGGGGGCTCAGAACGGTTTGCTGGGTGAGGATATGTTCTCGGCTGTTTCTTGTTGCCCGTCAATTTGGCCAGCCTCCATGCTGGCCAAACGACGGTGCTTGGAGCTGAAGGTGATGTGCCAGCCCCCAACAGTCGCCAGTAGAGACACCCTAAAATCACTTCCCTAGTGGGTACGGCATGTGGTTGGACCTCAGGGTTCCTGTGTCCTGCGTCGGGATGGAGCGACCCAGTCTGGGGCTCCGAGGGCCTCTCTGGTATTACTTGTGCTCCCAACAGGCTCATCTGCCCCAGCCGCTCAGCTCTAGTCTTGCACCCTACCTCCACCTGACCTTTTTCAGCCTCTGGGCCTTTGCTCACCAGGTGCCTCCGGCCTGGAATGCCCTCTCTCCCTCCCCTCTGTCCACACAAGCACCAGCCTCCACTGCCCTTTGCCTCCCGGGCTGAGGCAGGGACTTTCCTTTGACGGGTGCATCACTCCTGGCCTTTCTGCCTGCCTGGCACCAAACGGTATTAATCAATTATCAAGCATTTCCGGTGACTTCTTTCTGTGTGTCCAGCTGATCTCTCAAGCTCTACCTGTTGTCTGCGCCCCTGTGCCTCCCCAGGGCTGGGCACAGTGATCGAGAGGGACAGGCACCTCAGGGAGCTGGTGGACAGAGAGAGCCAACCTCTGGGGCCAGGGTTTTGGTCCCAGGTCCAGAACAGGAGCCATTTTTATGAATGAAGCGTCTGAAACCAAAACCCGCCAACACGAAGGCAGAAGCGGGGCGGAAACGTGGCTTACCGCCCCTCCAGCTAGAGGAGCGCGGACAGTGGAAGACCAGCCTCCTGCTCCCATTTCTCCAGAGCCTCATCTTCATCTCCCCCCGCCCTTGACCTAGAAGGGGTCTCACATTTGCCGGCTCCCCCCATTGCTTCACGAGCTGCCTTCTGTAAAGTGATCTTTCTATATTTACTTAAACTTCTATTTAAAGAGGAATTCCTCATAATTACTCAGCCGCGGAGAGCTGACACTGTTTGGTTCTGTTTATTTAGTTTCTCCTAGTGATTGGCAAAATGTCCTCAGTGGCTTTAAAGAGCAGATATAGACGAATGACCTGTCGGTCATAAAATAAAGTATGATGTTCTTTTCTGTCCTCATGGGATATGGCATGTGGAGGGGACGTGCCCCCCCATCTTGTCCCGTAAAAATGCCAAATCCAGTCATTGCAGAGGCTGGATTAGTAAAACGGCTTTACAATTTTTGAAGGGCACGTATTATCTGGATGTGAAGATGTTTCGTGAACAGTGCGTGTTCAGCACACGCGCTCTGAAACACTGCTCCTGTACACACACAGTCATTCACACCCACGCACAGCCTCACAACAGCAAAGGGCAGACATGCCCACAAAGGGATGAAGTGGGGATTAATACATCTCTTTCTTTCTCCAAAAAAAAAAAAATTAATTGATATTTGCTTTTAGTCTAGCAGGGAAACTAAAATAGTAAGTTATTTATGTAGACATATTCCCAAGGCACTTCCCTCTCTTCTCCCTACCCACTTCTCTCCCCTTTCACCCCACCCTCCACACAATGACCTTCCAGAACTTCATTCGGGGAGAATCCTGCTCTGACAACCCCTCGGAGATGTGCTGGGCTCTGGGATGGCAGCAATTTGGGGGGATCTGTGTGGGGATGGTACTGTGCTGGGTGCTCTCTGCTAAGGGGATGGTACTATACTGGGTGCTCTCTGGTTAATCCCAATGAATCTGGAAGCATGCAGCCAGTAGAGACAATTGTCACACCTCCCCAAAAGTGACCTGACTCACCTCACCCACCGCAGCTACCCTGCTCTGCTTCCCATGAGTCCTGCTCGCTGTTCAGTGTCACCACACCACAGACCCCCCCCCCACCTGCCCTTGAGGGGAACTTCCTGACCCCACACCCCCTTTACTGTCCCTTCTTGATGTTTCCCAGCGGCCAGTCCTTGAGGTGACCCCTCTGTACTGGGGCAGCCCTGGGAGACCTGCTTTTCAGGCAGCTTTGTGTGGCTGCACATGCTGCCTTGGAGTCAGTGTCCCCATGTCACCTGGTACCCAGGGTGGGGACCAGTATGACGTAGGTGGGACCGCATATACTAGTCGCCTTCACACGGCACAGCTCAGGAGCCCCAGAGATGTCTGTTTTCTGGAAACCCCCTTTCTGTGGGCACACACAGAGACCGGCCAGGAAGGTAGGGCCCAAGGCAGGCTGCGACACGGGTCCAGAGCGGGACTGTGGGTCATTCGCCACCAGCTTCTGTTTCCAGAACTTGTTGACGGGGCGTCCCCCGAGTTGTGAGCCAGTCTCCAGTTTGTGACGACCCACCTTTCCCTTCCTGTTCCTCCCCGGGCCTTGCTTCCCCTACAACCGAGGACCATTTCACTGAAAGAGCTCAGCTGAACCGTGTCCTCACGGGAAGAGAGGGCTTCTCACATCCCCTCTACCCCGGGAGCTCTTCTCAGGCTTCCATGAACAAAGCAGATGGATCGCTGTGAGGCTCACAGTCTAGCAAATGGCAGCGGGGGGTGGGGGGGTTGAGAGGGTGGCTCGGGAGGTTGTTGAGATACAGAAGGTTGGGCTCCAGCTCCAGAGTGTCAGATTTAGTAGGTGTCTCGGGTGGGACCTGAGAATTTGCTTGTGCAGAAAGTTCCTATGTGATGCTCATGCTGTTGGTCTGGGGACCTCACTCTGAAAACCACAGACGTAGCAAATCTCCCAAGAAAAGCAACTCAGGGAGCAGTGGTTTTTAGGGAGAAAAAAGCAGTGGTCGCGACAAAGCAAAGAGGGCATCTGGGAGGCCAGCTGTGCGCGGCCTACGGGCTCCCAGCAACTCTGGGCCCTGGGGCCTCATTGGAGAAGCCTCTGGATTCAGCACCTGGAAGATGGGGGAACCGGTGTGAGGGAGGCGGTGTGGCATTTCAGGCAGAGGATGGGCCGGCCCGGGCCAAATGTTCTAGAAACCACTGAGGTTGGGCAAGGGTTGAAGAGGAGGCTCTGGGCCTTCCTCTCTCCCGCCCCCCTTCCCATCCCCCACCAGTCCGCCTTGGCTACAGCCTTCCTCCCCAGACACCACCCTGTCCCCCGGCCCCCAGACACCGCCATGGCCCAGCCCAGGCCAGCGGGACGTGGGAGCCCTCGCTGCCCACGACACCTACGGTTTTAGAATCTGGAGAGCAGATGCCTCTCCTTGCTAAGCAACTCGTGAAACAAACAGTTTGCTTCAGGGCTTTCTTTTTTGAAGCTGACTTTGTTGTTGGGGTGGGGAGATGTGTGTACAGATAAGCTTCTCAAAGTGATGACATCACAAGAATAATAAAATTGCCACTTTGCACCCTGTGTCTTTCACCTTTGAGGCAGGTTCTTTAGATAATCACAGATCCATTCCCCTCATTACCAGTTCGAGGGCCCTGGGGTCGAAGCAGGGAAAGCGTGGCCCCCTGACATACACAGCTCTCTGAGGGGCCTAGGGCAAGCTGCCTTACCTCTCAGAGCCTCAGTTTCCCCTTCTTAAAAGTGGGCTGAGCTAGGTGGTTTGTAAGGTCCTTCCCTGTTCCCGTCACATACCCAGAACCGATGTTTACTGGGAAGCCTTTTTTTTTTCCCCAGTGGAATTTTCGCTGCAGTGGTGTGTATTGTGAATGAATTTGACCTGGATATGCAGAAGTAAATTTTTTGTTGTTGTTTTGGTATAGTCAGAGGTTGCTCCAGATTTTGGGGGGACCCTGAAGCTTATACAGTTTGTGAGGGAGTCTCCTTAAGAGAAGTAATACAGAATTACTACTCAAAATTAGATGCGGGGCCCTGGCCGGGGCCCAGAGTGGGAGGTGCCCTGAGGCCCAAGCTTCTTAGCTCCATGGAATATCTTCTCTGTGTGCAGTTAAAGGCCTACTATTGTCCTGGCCAAATGTCGGGGTCTAGAATATTGGAGACCCTTGAGAATGTTACTGGTTTGAGTTGGCACTTCGCAAACCAGAGCGTCTCCCGCGCCCATCCTGTCCTGGCTCGTGTTTTGGCCTTGACATGGCGGTTGCCAGGCAACCGTCTATCCTATAGGAATTCACACTCGTTCTTCCAGGCAGACGCACATTTAATTTCAGACCCAGAGCTCTCGGTGACACGGGATGTCACCAGCCTGCGCCCTCACAGAAATAACCTGAAGCACGGAGTCAAAAGTAGCTGGGGGAACTGATACCCGCATTTGATCTTATTCCCCTAAAATAGCTTGGTCCTGTTTATGGGGCCTCTGTGTGAGAGGGGACGCAGGGGCCTGGCTGTGCCTGTGGCTTCCTCCCTCCCCCTGGGCACTCGCCTCTCTGTGCCCATTGCCAGAGGCACTTGCAGTGACTCAGGGCCCTGAACATGATGTAACACCCTTGGCTCCTGGGCAGGATGATGGGGAACGTGTGACAGCCTTGGAATCCCAGGCAGGACCCTTGGTGCCTGCCTGCCAGTTCTTGACCAAGGTCAGGTGCAGCTAAGAGTTCGACTCTTGAGCCTCGTGGGGACTGGGGAGGAGCTCTCACTGTGGACAGGCCTGGGCCTTGGTGTCACGGGAATACACGTGTCCATTCTCTAGAGCAGTGGTCCTCAACCTTGGCCCCACCCCGGAATCCCCTGGGGAGCTTTAAACAATATAGATCCGGTGTAAGGCTGAAATTCTAGGGTGCAGCCTAGGCTGAGAGCTAGCGGGTCTTGACTAGCATTACCTCTCTGACCAGCTGCGGGCAAGTGTGTCTGGAGCCTGGGCACCCCTGGGTTCTGATATCCCAGGGCCCTCGTCTGACGGGGGTAGACTTGCCTGTCCTGTCTCGTCTGACACCCACATTCCTCAGGCTCCCAGACTGTCAGCCGGGCACCGGGACTTAGCTGCCAGCGGACTGTGTGTCTGCTTGGGGCCACGCTCCCCTGTGTGGGTGCACCTGGCCCTCGAGGGTGCTGGGCCTGGACTGGGGTGGCAGGAGGTGGGGCCTTCTCAGGGTGGGGGGTGATGAGAATGGAGAGCAAAGCTGGCTGCTGGGTTTGGAAAACAGAATCACGGTGGTGTGGGTATGGTGACAACGGAGTGTTGGGCTCAAAGTAGAGGCTGTCCGCTTACAATGTAACTGTAGAATCTGTTCATTGGTCGGTTTGTTTATTGATTTTTTCATGCGGTACAAATCACATTAAACGTACCCTCTTAGCCGTGTGTAAGTGTACGGTACATCAGTGGCACCTCTATTCACATTGCTGTGTCTCGGGTCCCTGGAACATTTTCATCTAGGGACTGAAACTCTCTACCTCGGGGACAGCATCTGCCCCTTTCTCTTGCCCTGAGACTACCCTTCCACCTTCTGTTTCCACAAGTCTGACTACTCGAGATCTTTCATGGAAGTGGGATCATACAGTAGCTGTCCTTCGGGGACAAGCTTGTTCACTCAGCCAATGTCCTCAAGGTTTATCCATGCTGTTGGCCTGTGACGTGATTTCCTCCTTCTTTAAGGCTGAATACAACTCCCTATGCTCTTCATTCATTCATCTGTCAGGGGACATTTGGGTTACTTCTGCCTCTTGACTGTTTGAGTAATTGTGAATGATGCCACAACAGACACGTACGTGCATGTAACTCAAGGCCCTGTTTTCAGCTCTTTCGGACATACCACCAGACTTAGGGTTGCTGGATCGGATGGTAGTTCTATTTTTAGTTTTTGGAGGCATCTCTGTGCTGTTTTCCACAGTGGCTGCACCATTGCACATTCCCGCCAATAGGGTACAAGGGATCCCATTTCTCCACATCCTCACCAACACCTTTTCTTCTTATTTATTTATTTATTTACTTATTTACTTATATTGTGGCTATCCTGACAGGTGTCAGGTGATATTTCAATGAGGTTTTGACTTACAGTTCTGTAACGATTGAGCATCTTATCGTATGCTTGTTGGACATCCATGTAGCTTCTTCACACAAATGTCTAGTGAGGTCCTTTTCTCATTTTTAAATATTGGGTTAGTTGATTTTCTGTTGTTGAGTTGTAGACATTCTTTATATTTTCAGGATATTAACACTTTATCTGATATATGATTTGCAAACATTTTTTCATTTTATAGATTGCCTTCTCTATTGATTGTTCCATTTAATGTACAGAACATTGATCATTTTTTTTCTTTTTAAGATTATTTTCTTTTAACGTTTATTTATTTGACAGAGAGCGTAAACGGGGGAGGGGCATGGAAAGTGGGAGATGCAGAATCTGAAGCAGGCTCCAGCCTCCCAGCTGTCAGCTCACACCTCCATGCAGGGCTTGGACTCATGAACTGTGAGATCATGCCCTGAGCCAAAGTCTCCTGCTTAACCCACTGAGCCACCCAGACGCCCCATCCTCAAGATTTTTTATTTTTTATTTTTTATTTTTTTATTTATTTTAAAAAATTTTTTAAATGTTTTATTTATTTCTAGGAGAGAAGAGAGAGAGACAGCGTGAGCAGGGGAGGGTCAGAGAGAGAGGGAGTCACAGACTGAAACAGACTCCAGGCTCTGAGCTGGCAGTCAGCACAGAGCCCGACGCGGGGCTCGAACCCACGAACCGCGAGATCATGACCTAAGCGAAAGTCGGACGCTTAACCGACTAAGCCACCCAGGCGCCCCAAGATTTTTTATTTTATTTAAAAAAATTTTTTAATGTTTTATTTATTTCTGAGAGAGAGAGACACACACAGTGTGAGCAGGGGAGGGTCAGAGAGAGAGGGAGACACAGAATCTGAAGCAGACTCCAGGCTCTGAGCTGGCTGTCAGCACAGAGCCCGATGCATGGCTCAAATCCACGAACCATGAGGTCATGACCTGAGCCGAAGTCAGATGTTTAACCGACTGAGCCACCCAGGCTCCCTTAAGATTTTTTTAAAAGTAAGCTCTACACCCAGTGTGGGGCTGGAGCGCACAATCCCGAGATCAAGAGCGGCATGCTCTACCAACTGAGTCAGCCAGGCACCCCCACTGGTCAGTTCTGAAGTATAATACAGAGCTGGCCAAATAATTGAAGAGCAGAAAATAATCAATTACATTTCCTTAAATACAATTCAGATGTTGAAATTGAGGTAAAAATCAAATCAGCATCACACCTACCTATTGATTCTAGCAACAAAAACACAATAAATTAGTAGTGAGTTTTTAGAAAAGGACTTGGTGTTGGGGGAGCTGCTCCAAGACGGCCCCCCCATGCCCCACGTGGACTCACACGCACACCCTGCCACCCAGAGAAGCAGGCCCCTGGCTGAGAGTCTGTCCCCCAGGGAAGAAGGATCTAGATCTTGGGTCCTGGGAGGAGGGAGTGCTGGGGCCTTCTTGTTTACTGCTGGGCGCCTAGCATCTGCAGCCACATGGGTTGCGGCTGGGGGCCCGGGGCCCAGGGGTAGCCTGGCTCACCACTCAAAGGTGAAGTGGACTGATGGTTACTTTTATGTGCGGACTTGGTAAAAGGATGCCCAGAGAGCTGGTAAAACATTATTTCTGGGCATATCTGTAAGGATGTTTCTAGAAGAGCCTGGCATTTGAATCTGGAGACTGGGTAAAGAAGACGCCCTCCCCGATGTGAGTGGGCACCATCCAATCCACTGAGAGCCTGAATTGAACAAAAAGGTGGGGGAAGGGTGCTGCTCTCTTCGCTTGAGCTGAGATGTCCATCTTTGGCCCTCGGGCATGGCGCACCTGCTTCCCAGGCCCTTAGACTCGGATCCCCGATTCCTGGGCCTTGGGACTCATGCCATCAGCCCTGTTTCTCTAGAGAGTCCTGACTAACACAGGGGAGGGGAAGGTGTTCAGGGCAGCCCCTTGCCCTCAGGGCACAGGGGCTCCGCTGGGGGTGCTGGGTGAACATAGACACCTGGACTCTCTCAGCCCCTCCTCAGGCCTCTGGCCCAGAACCTTCTTTTCCTCACTGGTGCCAGGTGAACCTGCCTTACATCCTCCCCGGCTCTCCTGGTCTCCTCTCCCCGTGGCCTCACATCTCCCTGAGGTTGCGCGGACCCAGTCAACTGGGCCAGCTTCGATCATAATGGCTGGAGGGCCACTCGTCTCTCTCAATGGACATGGGAACGTATGAGCACCAGGCAGAGAGTCTGAGACCCCAGCAAGTCACGTAACCTCTCTGGGTCTGTGTCCCCTTCTGTAGAATGGGAGTGAGTTCTCTGCCCTGCCAGGTGCCAAAGGCAGACATGAAGCCCTGTACCAGGTGCTGTGGGAGACAGAGAGACTAAGCCCTGGGCCAGCACTCAGCCGACACTCCGCTCACAAATGGTCCTTTGTAGTCAAATTCAAGGCTATGATGAGCCAAGCCCCAGGCACCCCTCCCAGCGGTATTCAGGAAAGGTGCTCTGGGAAGGGGGCCTGGAATTCTAGGCCCAGTGCTTTCTTGATCATTAAGTTGATCAACTTCCTTCCTTCCTTCCTTCCTTCCTTCCTTCCTTCCTTCCTTCCTTCCTTCCTTCCTTCCTTCCTTCCTTCCTTCCTTTCCTCCCTCCCTCTCTCTTGTAGGCTCCACACCCAAAGTGGGGCTTGAACTCACTACCCGAGATCTGGAGTCATATGCTCCACCAACTGAGCCAGTCAGCCGTCCCATTGGTCACCTTTCTTGATCAACTCCCTTGGGTCTCAGTTTTCCTCATCTACAAAGTGGGAGTGATAACATTTGTTTCATCTCATTCACCACTTAAATACGAAAATTTCTTTGGTCTTTTAAAATTGTTTTTTCTTTTCTTAATTCTTGAGAGAAAGAATGAGTGGGGGAGGGGCAGAGAGAGGGAGAGAGACAGAGAGACAGAGGATCCAAAGCAGGTTCAAAGCTGTCAGCACAGCGCCCGATGTGGGGCTCGAACTCACGAACTGTGAGATCATGACCTCCTGAGCTGAAGTCAGATGCTTAACCGACTAGAAAATTGCTCACATACTGTATGATAAATGCTGGCTATAAAAAGTTCCACCATTGTGCGCCCTCTTCTCCCCTTTCCTGGGCTGGCAGCAAGCATCCCTTCCTTGCGTTTATGGGCCCCGTCGCACCCACATCCTGTTCATGTGTATCTATTTTGTTGCTGTTTCTTTCGTCTATTCGGTGAGTGTCCTTCCTACTGGGATATGGTGTCTCGGAGGGCTTTTTGGGGCCATTCACGAGGGTCTCCTTGGGCTTCTCCGCGACCACATGTTATTCCAGAGTCTGCAAGGACCACAAGACACTGCTGTCTTCATTTGAAAAGCACTGTTGAAAGGCAAAGCTCAGGAAACAAGGGACCCTGGGGTGGGCAGAGGGAAGGGAAGGCAGAGGTGGGCGGAGGAGGGAGGTATTTGGTCCTTTCCATGCAATTCTGCTTCATGGAAGGGCTGTTGTCACAAATACTTAGATCTCTTCCTGCGTAGGCCCAGTGGGAAAGGGGTGGGGGGGCTTGTGAAGGGGTACCCGTGGTTGGTATGAAGGGACCTCCGTAGTCTTCAGACCCCCCAGATCTGGGGTCCAGCCTGGAGTTTTTGTCCCTTGCACCCACAGGCTCTGGCCCCTGTAACGAGCCTCATGGCATCATGCCCTTTGGCATGACCCGAGGCTTTGGCCAGACCTGAACACTATACCCTTCTAGGCGGGGCATGGGCCTTCAGGGGGTGCACGAAAGAATGGGTTCAGGGCAGAACTTTCTTGAGACCTAGGCCTCAGGGTGGAGATGAACTTGGCTGTTTCTCCAGAGGGCTTGAAATGTGGGCGCTTTACTTGGATGTGAACCTGCCCCAGCTGGGACCTGAGGCCTGACGCCCACCCTGGCTTCTGGAGCAGCTTCTCCCTTGGCGGGGTGGGTGGTCTGCAGGTAGGCCTGAGAGAAAGGCAGGGAAGGAGGGGGACGGGAGCAGTCAGGCAGTATGGGGAGACGTCAGGGGAAGAGCCCACCTGGCCCTACCCGACGCACTCCAGGCTTCATACACCATGAAGCCAGCAGATGGGAAGCATGGGAAACAAGTTTATCGTGGGGGTTAGTCAATGAGTTCCATCAGTGACATGTGAGTGACAGGGCCCTGGGCTGTAGGATGGAGCTAACCAATTTCCTCTTCGTCCAACGTGCGTTTGTGAAGACCGAGAATGAAGAATTTCTGCAGAAGCACCTTGCAGTGGCTACGAGCTTTCTGTGACATGGGGCGCCCCCGAATCTGCCGCAGGGGAGGAAGAGGGCCCTCGTTTCTCCAAGGCCCTGCCACGCTCCGGCAATGCAGCCTAGCCTGGAGCTGGTGCTCAATACATGCCCGAGTGAGTGTGTGACTGGGTCAGTTATGAGCCTGAAAGGAGAGTATTAATCGAAGCAGCCTCCATGTTACTGGACGTCATGGTCTGCTCCTGCCCTCACCTTGCTTGATCTGTTAGTGGCGTCCGAGGAGGGTCAGCACCTCCCCGCGACTCACCAGTCACAGCACTCAGGCTCCCTGCCCCCCACCTCCTCTCCGTCCTCCTCTTCCTCCTCCGTCCCAGCTGTATCCATCTCTTCTCTGCCCCCTTTGGTCAGATGCCCAGAGCCCTTCCTGGGCTCTACCCTCTGGCTACTGGAGAGAGATTCTGGTGGCCTCTTCAATTTCTGCTGTCCGTGGAGGACTCCTCTGTCATCGTCCAGCCCCGCCTTCTCCCCTGAACTCCAGGCTCCCTCATCCCCCAGAGTCTTTGACCTCTCCAGGGACGTCTGACAACCTTCTCAAACTCAGCAGGACAAACCTCAACTCCTGAGCTCCTCCCCCGCCCCAGACTGCTCCCTGTGGGGGTTCCCTACGTTGGTCAATGGCAACTGTAGAGGACAGCTAAAACCTTTGCTGTCATCCTTGACCTCATTTCCCTCTTGTCTAATCGGCTGGGAAATCCCACTGACTCTGCCTGCGACGTATTAGCCAGAATCCACCTGCTTCTCCCCACCTCCACCGCCGCGGTAATCACATCGGAAAGTTTCCATTACTCACTTGTGTCCTTGGGCCTGTCCTCATCCCCCTGCAGTCTAAGCTCTCAGAGTGGCCAGAGGGTCCTTTTCAAATGCAAGCCATATCACGCCTGGGCCCCACACCCGAAACCTTCCCGCAGCTCCTCATCGCACCCAGAGGATAACCCAAAGACCTGACAGCCACCTGTTCCGGTGATATTCAAAGGAGCGTCGTTGGACCAGTGGTATCCAGGCCTGGGGACCTATTAGAAATGTACATTCTCAGGCCTCGTCCCAGACCCACTGAGTCCCAGACTCTGTAGAGTAGAGGAGCACACTCTATTCAGAAACCTCTCCAGGTGATTCGGATGCATAGTCAAGTTTGAGACCTACTGGTCTACCGGTGACCTGTCCTATCTGGCCCCACTGCCTCCCCTGCTGACCCGACCTCATCGCCTCTTCTCCCTCATCAATGATTCCATTCGGGCTAAACAGGCCTTCTTGTTGACCCCAAACACTGCAGACACCCCCCTCCCCTGCCCCAGGGCCTTTGTCCTGGCTGCCTCCTCTGCTCACTCCCTCGCCCCCCTCAAGTCTTGGCCCAGTGTCATCTTCTCAGCTGGGCCTTCCCTTCCCACCCTATTTAAAACGTCCACTCTATTTTCCATTACGGCTCTGATGACCTTGTGCTTCATAAGCTTCTTGCTATCGGCTAGCTTCTCCCGCTGGAGTGCCCCTCCACACAGGCAGAGACTTGGTTCTTGTTTTCTGATCATCCTGAGTGCCGGTAAATGTGCTGGGCTCGGCGTGTCTTTGTCGAATGAATGTATCCATGAATGAATGAATGAATGAATGAATGAATATCCTCACAACCCTGAAAAGCAAAAAACCCCCTATTGAGGCTATACTTTATTCTGACATTTTTTCAAACATTGGCTCTAATTCTCTCAGACACCCTCTCCATGCAACACACTCTCCATTTGATAGAGGACTCAGGGTGGTTAAGCATTTTGCCAAAAGCTGCACAGCTAGAGGGGTTGCTGCTTGGTGTCTTTCTGATTTTGAAGGCTCTGCTCTCTCCCTGATACTAGGAAGCTTCTCCCAGATGCTCTTGACCCATCCTCCCAAAAGGCCACGGCAGCCCCCAGCCTCATAATGCTGTGACATGGTTATGGAAAAGGTGGCACAGTCCCCTCCCATGGATCTGTGCGCGAGAGCGCCTGGCCCCGCCGAGTCCGCCGGTGGCCAGGAGGGGGCTGGGGAGCGCGGCGGGCTGGAGTGGCGGGCTGCGGCCTTCCAGCTTTCTCTAGATTCTCACGCAGCCCTACAGAGAATGTGCCCCTTCACCCAGTCTCTAAGCAACCGTCTTCTGCGGCGGGCGGGAAACGATCCATTAATGATACGTTAGGAAACCCTTACAGAAAATAATTACACCCTCCTCTGAGCACGACGTGTCAAAACACGCTTGGAGGATCCTCGGTTCAGGCAGCACCCAAAGGCCAGCCCCGTTCTCAGCCCCCTCCCTCCCACTTGCTCTTCTCAGCCTGGCATTCCTTCTGCTCACAGACCTCCTCTCTCCCTTACCGAGGCTGGCGCAGGGCGGGGGGGTGGGGGGCACCTACAAACCCACATCCCTCTCTCTCTTGTTTTTTTATTATTTTTTTTTAAAGTAATCTCTATGCCCAACATGGGGCTCAAACTCACGAACCTGAGATCAAGAATCACATGCTCTATGGACTGAGCCGGCCAGGTACCCCCTGGGGAATATCACACCCCATCTCTTTTCTAATCCACATGACTTAGCTGTCACAGGGCTCAGAGGACGGGGGTCATGTTTCCAGAAGGGTTGAACTCAGGGCTGTCCTTGGAAGCCCAGGACATTTGTAACTGTGGGACCCCATATACAATTCCTGTGGTGGGGTTTGCTTAGGGGTCACGCAGTATGACCTTGGTCACATGCTGGTCGTTTGACCTCTCTGTGCCTCAGTTTCATCATATGTAAAATGGCCATAACAACTTTGCAAGGTTTCAATCATTATCAGCCATTTAACCGATGGGCCTTACTCTGTGTGATGGAAATGGGTACGTTGTGGGGACTTCACATAGATGCTTGGCTTCCTCATTGGACAAACGTGACTTCATGGAGAACAGTAACATGCAGAGCGCAGCTTCGTAGCAAAAGAAACTTGGATGAGAAGACAGATCCGGGTGGGCTGGGATAATTAGGGAGCCGGCTTACAGGGTGAGGAGGATTTGAGAAGTCAGAGGGCGGGGCGTGGAGACAGCGTGCGGCAGACTGGAGGTTGAGAGAAACACAAAGCCACGTCCAAGTGCATCTCTTTCTCTCATTTGGGATTTCCCGCATCAGAGCTCAGGACCCCTGGGAGTGCAGTCTGTCCACCTGGCTGTCTGTCCTCTCACTGCCTACCCACAGCAGATGCTCAGTAGATAGTTGTTGAGCGAAGAAAGAAGGTGCCAGGCAAGACCCCCCACCTGGCCCCCAGGCCCCAGGCAGGAGTGCCGGCTCTGGAGACGGGAGGAAGTAGGAAGCATTTTGATTATAACGGGTACGTGTATACAGAGTGCTTCTCCTGAGGCACCTGCGTGGCTCAGTCAGTTAAGTGTCCGACTTTGTATTAGGTCATGATCTCATGGTTCGTGGGTTCGAGCCCTGTGTCGGGCTCTGTGCTGATCTCTTGCTCAGAGCCTGGAGGCTGCTTCAGATTCTGTGTCTCCTCCTGTCTCTGCCCCTCCTTACTCTTGCTCTGTCTCTCAGTCTCTCAAAAATAAACAAACATTAAAACAATTTTTTAAAAACCTGCTTCTCTTTACAATCCCTCCAGGGACAAGTCTGGAAAGATTCACTCTGAACTGTTAACAGGGATCATCTCTAAAGACTGGGAGGAAGAGTGAGGGCCTTTCAACTTTTACTTTGTATACTTCCCATTGTTTGAATTTTATTTCATTTATCTTATTTTTAAAATTTTTATTTATTTTTATTTTTGTTTTTTAAAAGTCCTTAATGTGGCGCAAACTTGCTATGTTCTTTTTTTTAATGTTTATTTATTTTTGAGAGAAAGAGAGAGAAAGTGTGAGCAGGGAACGGGGCAGAGAGAGAGGGAGACACAGAATCCAAAGCAGGCTCCAGGCTCCAGGCTGTCAGCACAGAGCCTGACACAGGGCTCGAACTCACGAACTGTGAGATCGTGACCCAAGCCCAAGTCAGAAGCTTAACCAACAGAGCCACCCAGGTGCCCCTATTTTTTAATTTTTGAGAGGGAGTGAGAGAGAGAACGAGAGAGAGCCAGCACGAATGGCAGAGGGGCAGAAGGAGGGACACAGGCTCTGAACTGGACTCTGCTGACAGCACAGAGCCAGATGCAGGGCTCAAACTCATGAACTGTGAGTTCATGACCTGAGCTGAAGTCAGACACTCAACCGACAGAGTCACCCATGTGTGCCCCCCTCATTGTTTGAATTTTGAAATAACAGGTACGTTTTAGATTTTTTTTTGAAGTCCACAAACTTTGAGAAAATTGGGAACAGCTGGGGCAGGGGGTCAAAGAGGGGAGTTGGTCTCTGTGGGGAGGCTCCTTGGGGAGGTCAGCGTTGGTTGCCCTGCAGGGGGAGTTAGGTGCCCCTCACACTCCTGCAGTAGAGGTGGGGGCTGCGGGGCTGGCGGCCGGGCCGGGGGGCTGTGTGAGGAATTCCCAGCTTCTGTGCAGGGGTGGTGTGTTGGACAGCCCAGGGTCCAGTGGATCCCGAGGAAGGCCGACCGCTGTGGGGGGGCAGGGGACAGTGGCTCTCCCTCTCTCTGCCCCACCTGGGCCACTCGCAGCCGGGCTCTCCGCACATGGACGGAGAACCACTCACACCATCAACTGTTGGCTCCGGGGGGGGAGGCAGGGGCCCTGAGGATTCTGCATTTCAGACACGGCCTGGCCTGGCGGGGGGCTCCTTCCCCAGGAAAACTGCTCCCCAGGGAAATGCCTGTGTCGCTGTCCTGCACAAGGGACCAGAGATGGCTCAGCAGGGACAGAAAGATGGAGGCACTGCCTCATTCCTGGCAGCTCTCCACTGCCTGCCCTCGCCCTCCCACCCCTTCTCCCGGACACGGTTACCTACAGCTGACGGC
The DNA here is from genome assembly GCA_017311185.1 of Proteles cristata cristata. Lineage (NCBI taxonomy): Eukaryota > Metazoa > Chordata > Mammalia > Carnivora > Hyaenidae > Proteles > Proteles cristata. Next base: position 40,031 of record JAESUZ010000434.1, on the reverse strand, counting down.
CCGGCCAGCTCTCTCACGACCGTATCTTTTTATTTTCAGTTTTTCTCTGTGAATGTTTAGAATATCAAATAATACATGTTTGCTGAAAAATATTAAAGCCACACAAAAGTATCTAAATACGAAATGAGGGACGCCTGGGTGGCTCAGTTGGTTGTGTTCAACTTCGGCTCAGGTCTTGAATCTCATGTTTGTGAGTTCGAGCCCCACGTCGGGCTCTGTGCGGACAGCTCGGAACCTGGAGCCTGCTTTGGATTCTGTGTTTCATTCTCTCTCTGCCCCTCCCCTACTTGTGCTCTGTCTCTCTCTGTCTCTCAAAAATAAATAAATGTAAAACAAAATTTAAATACAAAACGAATGTCGACCCCATCTCCAACTACCTCTTTTTTCAATTCCATTTCCTAGAAGCTAACACTCCTCTCTCTCTCTCCCTCCCTTTCTCTCTCACAGTGTTTTTTTCTTTATTATTGTTCAGCTTTGATTTCTTCCATCTCCATGAACTCGGACCCACCTTGCATACATTTCTATATGACTTGCTTTTTCACTCAGGGCCCCGGATCGTCGAAATTCCTCGAAGCGAGTGCGATGCCCAAGCTTCACAGTGTGAAAGACCATGATTCGCTACAGCAACCTGGCGTTGACGGGCCAGGTCGCTAATTTTTTGCTAACCCAGACACAGCCGCCCGGACACCTTCCCAAACCACCCTTCCGAGCCCGTGTGAGAGCTTTCGTGCACCAGGCCCCCAGCCGTGGCATCGCTCACCGGGCTGCGAGTCGGGTGAGGTGCACGTTGGAAAGCTGCTGCAGAACTAACGCTGTGAGAGGTGGGGGCGCTGATGTCCCCTCACACGGACACCAACACGTGCTGTTCCCTACATCTGTCCCAGCACAGTATGTGGGCAAAACTCATACCTCATCGGTAGTGATTTATATTTCCATTTTCATGCGTTTATGGACCCCTGTATTTCAGGGGAGGTTTCTTCTCCCCATTGTGTGCTTATATTTCCGTAGGGTTCTCTTTTTCCCTCATTTATAGACTCAGGATACGAATCCTTTATATTTTCCTTACGATGCAAATATATATTTTCTCCTGCCATGTCATTTGTCTTTGAACTTTATGATGTCTTTTGCCCCCTCTTTCATTTTCTAAGTACCCGAAGTGTTCCTTTCTGCTTTCCTGGTGCCCTGCACCTCCTTAAATCATACCCGCCAGGGTACCCCAGAGCGCGTTGGCACGAGAGCCCAGCCTGGCCAGGCTTACTGTCACAGAGGCTAAGTTATGTCAGGCAGGAGCGCTGGGTTCACCCAGAACAGCTGCTCCTTCCTTCTGAAGCCTTCCCCAGGATTGCAGATGGGCTCTGGACCCCATGACCCATCACTGCCCCGGCAGGGAAAGCAGGGGCCTTGAGACAGGACTGCTCTGCACCCTCTAATCGGGATCCTGCTGGGAAAAGGGAGAGCAGGGCAGCACTGGCTCCAAGGCACTCAGGAGACATTTGTTAACGGACTTTTCTGGAAGGGATAGGCTCTGGCTCCAGTGGACGGACCAACTGGCCATAGCACAAGTCCAGTGGAGATACCAAGGTGATCTCCTGGGTCTCTGGAGGGCGCCTCCAGAAAATGGGTCAGCAGAGCTGGCCTCTGGAATACAGCCTCCCCCCTTGAGGCCGGCCCCTGGGTCGTAATGACCACAGCCCTTTCTTTTGTTAAATGTTCGGGTTTTTTCCTGATACACCTATTCTACACACACCGTTCTAGTACTGTATACAACGTACACAAATTGCAACTGTCACAAAAGTGAACCACTTGGAAAGTGCCAGGTGCTTGGAGGCCACCGCAGGCCTCCCGTCTGTCCAGAGCCACTCAGAGTTTCCAGCTCTTTCTGAGGCTCTTTCCCCAGCAATTCCGAACACGCATCATCTACATGATCTCGATTCTCAGATGTCAGTTACCATTATATACAACACTTCCTAACAACCGAAAAGTCTCACACTTGTCTGTGGTCAGGCTCCCTTTCTCTGGTCCTATTGTTGTGAGATTCCCCCCTCCTTTTTTTTTTTTTTTTTAAGTTTATTTATTTATTTTGAGAGAGACAGAGAGAGAAAGAATGAATCCCAAGCAGGCTCCAGGTTGTCAGTGCGGAGCCCGATGCAGGGCTCCATGCCGCAACCGAGACTGAGCTGGAGGCTCGTCTGACGGAGCCGCCCAGGCGACCCCCTGAAAACCTCTCTCATCATGAAATAGGCATAGAGACGAGGGTGTTTGGGATGAATGTACAGCTGAATAAAGGAAGCGCCCACAACCACCACACAGACTTGGGGAGTGTTTCCAGGGCCCAGAAGCTGCCCCCATCCCGGGGCCCTTCCTTGTCTCAGCCTCAGGCTCCTTCTGGTCCCCAACCCCCCCCCCCAACCCCCCCGCTCCCACGAGGTAGCCGCCATCTTGACTTCATGGTCATGGCTTCCTAGGCTTTGTTGCCATTTGTCCCACTGAGGTTCGATTTTGCCTGTTTGCATCTCTCTTTTATTCCCTGGGTTAGGCTTGCTGGGCCAGGTCAACTGTCTCGTATCTCCAAACATGGTGTCCTGGGCCCTGCCCCAGACCCCTTGCCTGCCCTCTCCTCTCCCCCCCCCACCCCCGCAAAGTGCTTTGCCCACACATTCCACCTGCCACCAGAACTCCTTGGCCTCCAGGCTCCTTATTCATGTTGGTTCATGGTGGGAATTCCTTCTCTGCTCCCCCCACCAGCACTGCTGCCCGGGGCAGGGGATTAAATGCTTCAAACTTCAGTGTCTTCCCTATAAAGTGAGTTATCAGGAGGACTGAAGGTGTTAGTGTCCGGGAAGGGTCTGGCCCAGTTTCCGGCGTTTACTAAGCAGGACATGAATGTTGGCATCTAGTCCCAAAACTTCCAACCTCCCTGACTTGGCTGCTCCGATCCCCAGTGCATGGTGTGCTTTTTCCTTCCTTCCTTCCCCGTCACGGTCCAGTACAAAGGCCTCAGCTTTCTGACACCCTCTGTCCAGTGACTTGTTCCTCTGACATTCTTTTCTCACCCTGTACTTCTCTACATTCAGAAAGGCAAATCAAATCTCTGTCACATATTGGGCAACTAGCCCGTGTGAGCTCTTTCTGCATATGGTCTGTCATTCTTGCACCAGCCAGAAGTAGATTACAGCTCTGTTTTAGAGATGAGCCATTTGAGGCTCATAGAGTTAAGGGATTTTGCCCAAGGTCATGAAGTTGGGAAGCGCTGGAGCTGGGAATCAAATCAAGGAGGGAGGATCCAGCCGGCACTGCCCATAGCCCGCACGGCAGCGCTGACCAAGGATCTGGAGAGCTTTGGAAGTGAGTCCGAGCTCTGCCAGGAGGTCAGGCACTGGGCCACATCCCTGAGCACACGTCACTCTGTGTCCCAAACCTTCCCTAGGCCTGGGCTTCTCCCAAGGCAGGTACATCCATCTGACGCAGGAGCATAGCGAGGAGAGAGGGCATATGCAGGAAGCTAATGTTGGCTGGGCACCTTAGGTGGGCTGGACCATATGGGAGGTGCTTTGCAAACATTTGATTTATTTGTTTTTCACAACTTTGTGAGATAGGCAGTTTGAACCTCCATCTTGTTTAAAGGAGGCTCAGAGAGGTTAAGTAACATGCCTAAGGTTACACGGCATTGGGTTTCATTCCAGACCTATCTGGCTTAAGTCTGGGCTTTCTTTCTACAATTAATTGTTTGCCCTAAAGCGGGAAGTCTTCTGGGGTCAGCTGTGGATGGTCCTGAGGGAACGACTAAGGCAAGACTCCTACTAGAAGCCTCCATCCCTGATTCACAGAAATAGACAATTCAGAGATTTATTTCACTGATTCTCTAGATCAATGTGGGGACTACTGTCATCTTAACAATATTAAGCTTTTCTTTTCTTTTTATTTCTTTAATTTTAAGTAATCTCTACACCCAATGTGGGGCTCAAACTTGTAACCCCAAGATCAAAGGTCACTCACTCTACTGACTGAGCCAGCTAGGCACCCAAGCCTTTCAATCCATGAGCATAGGATGTCTTTTCTTTTCCATTCTTCTTTTCTTTTCTTCCTTTCTTTTCTTTTCTCTTAAAAAAAAAAAAACATTCTTTTATTTTAGAGAGAGAGAAAGCTTGGGCAGGGCAGAGGGGCAGAGGGAGAGAGAGAGAAAATCCTAAGCTGGCTCCATGCTCAGCACAGAGCCTGACGCAGGGCTTGATCCCACGACCCTGGGATCATGACCTGCACTAAAATCAAGAGTTGGACGCTCAGTCAACTGAGCCACCCAAGTGCCCCTGGGATGTCTCTTCATTTATTCATATCTTTTAAAAATTTCTTTCAGCAATATTTTGTAGTTTTCAGAGTATAAGACCTAACATTGGCTCTATTAAATTTATTTCTGAGTCTTTTATTCTTTTTGATGCTATTGTAAATGAAATTGTTCTCTTAATTTCATTTTGGATTGTTCGTTGCTAGTATATGGAAACTAAGTGGATTTTGGGGTATTGATTTGGTGTCCTGCAAAACTTGCTGAATTGTTTGCCAGTTCGAATAGCTTCTTAGCGGCTTCTTCAGGATTTCCTTTCTCTTTTTTAAAATATAAGCATTAAAAAAAATTTATTTTTGAGAGAGAGAAAAAGAAAAAGACAGCACATGCATGAGTGGAGGAGGGGCAGAGAAAGAGGGAGACAGAGAAAATCCCAAGCAGGCTCTGCACTGATAGTGCAATGTGGGGCCCGAACCCACGAACCACGAGATCATGACCTGAGCTGAAGTCGGACACTCAACCGACCGAGCCACCCAGGCGCCCTAGGATTTTCTATCTACGAGATCATGTCTTCTGCAGACAGAGGGAGTGGTATGTCTTCCTTCCATGTCTCTCCTTGTCTCGCCACCCGGCTGGAGCCTCTAGCACAAGGTTGAAAGGAAGTCATGGCGGCCGCCATCCCTGTCTTGTTCGTGATCTCAGTGGGAAAGCCTTTAGTCTTTCACCAGAGAGCATGATGTCCATCATGAGTTTTTCACAGAAATCTTTTATCAGGGTAAGGAAGTTCCCCTCTATCCCTTGTTTGTGAGTGTTTTTATCCTAAGAGGTTTTAAGATACAGTATGATGATAAGAATGTTCCAGCAATGGCAAGAGGACCACCTACTGCTCAGGTTTGTTTGCTGGAACTCTGTGCTGCTTTCCCTCATTCTTTGCATCCTCCCCAGGGAGGGGAGCTCTCTGGGTCCTCAGATTCCCACCCAAGTCTCAGGATGGGGCGCTCTGTTTCCAGGAAGGTACTGCCTACCAAAACAGAAAATATTGGGGCTCGGAGGCTCTCCAGGCCCAGACAGGGCCCTCCGCCTCCTGCCTTGTGATTGGACACAAGCTGAAACCCCGTTCTCTCTCTTCCCTCGTCCCCAGGAGAGGCCTCATTCTTCTGGGGCGACTCATGCTCCCCACCCACTCAGCTGTCACGCCTGGGCTCCCGGGCCCTAATGAAGATAATGAGACCAAGGAGGTATTTACGGCGCGTCTTCCTGGAGGAACCTCACAGCTTCCCAGCCATGACCTCAGTGCTCACGGGAACGGCCTCGGGTGCACCAGGCAGGTACGGACTCGCAGGAGGAGGAAACTGAGGCCCGGGAGGGAGAGGGTTCACCCGAAGATGCTGCCCTGAGGGCCAGTGGGTTTCTGGAAATAGAAGCCTCCCTCCTCCCCCTGCACCAAACCTAGAGAAATCGGGGCGGTTAGAATGCAAGGGCTCAGTGTGGCCTGTCTGTTCCTGGTGTGGATCTGGGTGCATCTGGCCTCCACCTCCCGCCACCCACACACCCAACTCTGTCTTCAGACACATCCACGGAGCCTCTCGGGGTGAGGCCGCTGCGGCACATCAGCACCTGCCTTGCCAGGCATCATCGGGGAAACCAAGGCCAAGGCTTTGCCCTCACCCTCGGGGAGTCCAGAGGGGTGACGGAGTGGGTGGATGGGCTGTGCCCCGGGCTAATGGGAACCCCTGAACTGAAGCCCTGCGGGGCCTTGATCTGGGGTTTGGAGGACAGCAGGCATTCTGTGTCCCTGAACTCCTGGCGCCCATGGAGGCCAGAAGCAGCCTTCGGCCAGCGGGGCTGCTCCCCCACCCATGCCCTTGGCCCTGTTCAGGGTTTGGGGGACAGGCGCAGACATTCCACCTTTGTTTCCAGGGCCACCATCCACGCAGCTCTGGGTGGCCTTGCAGTGGAGGGCTGGCAGCCCCTGGGAACCCCTGATCTCACCAGCCTCTCTCTGGGCCTCTGAGCCCTGGGCAGACCCCGCCCCTCACACCCTGCACAGATCAACAGCCCAGGTCCCCGGGGACCTGCTGGCTGGGCCAGCTCTGGGGCAGTGACACCTCTCCCTCCTTGGGACCCTGACTTGGCCCATCGTCACTCCTCACCGGTGGCCGCCTCAGGCTGGCTTCCTGCTGCCTGGACCCTGGTGAGAATGATTTCGATCTGCTGAGCCCCCACCACGCTCTACCTGCCTTATCACAATTAACCCCTGCAGAAGTCTTCTGAGGTGAACGCTTTCATTAAAGCCGTGTCACAGATGGGAGAGTGAGATCTAGGGAGGGCACGTCCTTGCCCAAGGTCACAGACCTGGTAAATGACAGAGCAGGAAACTGCTCCCTCAGCATGGGGTTGCCGAGTTCTAGGGCCCCGCTGGCACCCTCCCTCGCCCCCGTGCTTCCTGGCCCAGCTGTGGGGGGAGGGAGGGGTGGTGGCTGGCATGGCCACTTTTGTGGCCCTGTCATCCCATCCTTTTCCTTACTCTTCAGGTCATAGGGCTGGGGCTCAGCTCTGGCCATGGGAAGTGGGGGCTCAGTGGGAAGGAAACCGTACCTGCCAAGGAGCTGGTGCTCTGGGTGCAAATTGGAGAAGCCAGCCCCGGGGGTGGGGTCCTTGGGAAGGGACCACTGCAGGGACACACGGTACCGCACCTGGCATCAGGCACCTGCCTCAGGGAGCAGAGGCCCAGGGCACAGCAGGGCAAGTGAGCCAGGAGCCCTGGGCAGAGGCGGGGGCATCTGCTGCTGAGCTGTCGTGGGCTGGGTGACCTTGGACAAGCCCTTCCCTCTCAGGGCCACAGCCACAGCTGCGAAGTATGAGCTTCTCTTGAGTTCTCCCAGCCAAGGTCCCCCCGACTCAGCCTCCTGGGACGTCCCTGGGTCCCACGACATGAGTCTACATCTTGGCTGCAGGTGTGTGCGTGTGTGTGAACACGTGTGATGAGAGAGAGAATGTATGTATGTGTGTTGGAGCTTGGGAGTGAGTAAAGATAGCTGTCCTCAGTAGTCCCCAAAGCAACCACTGTGCCCTTCCTGTAACTGCTAAGGGTGACAAAGCTGGTCCCCAGCCAGCATGAGGGAGGGACCAGCATGCTGTGTCCCCCATATGAGGGGGCGCGTCAGGCAGGAGGGCGGGCAGGGCCCACGAAGCTGCTCTCTGGCTCCAACTCTTCATCTCCGGCCCCTCCAGCACTCCCCCCCGCCCCCCGCATCGGGATCGGCGCCTCGAAGAGGAGCATGGGAAAGCCACTCCTGACACCCTGCGCCTCCTCTACCCTCAGCCATAGCCACAGATTGTCCCAGCTCCAAACACAGGGTCTCTGGGGATGACTTTCTGTGGTTTGGCTTGAAGTCTGATGACCCGCAGGTCCCCAGATGACACCTCCCCCTCCCCTTGGTCCTGGGCAGCTCTGCCTCCAAACCCCCTGAATTTCTTTCTTTTTCTTTTTTTTTTTTTTTTATATTTTTATTTATTTCTAGAGAGAGAGAGACAGCGTGAGCAGGGGAGGGTCAGAGAGAGAGGGAGACAGACTCTGAAATAGGCTCCAGGCTCGAGCTGGCAGTCAGCACAGAGCCCGACGCGGGGCTCGAACCCACGAACCGCGAGATCATGACTGAAGCGAAAGTCGGACACTTAACCGACTACGCCACCCAGGCGCCCCCAAACCCCCTGAATTTCTGAGGGCCCAGCTGCTTTGGAGTCATCTTCCTGCCCCTGGGGAGATGGCTTTGGAAGCCCGGGTCCCGGCCTGTCCTTATTCCAGACCTTCCAGGGGTTTCTCCACATGTGCACAGATGCTCCGTCCCCACCGCAGACTCACAGGTCTGCAGTCTCTTCATCTTCTCTGCTCGCCCCTGACCGCCGGCCGCCCTCACTGTCAGCTGCTCCTGTCCTAGGCCAGCCACGTGGGGCCGAGTCCCATCACTTCTGAAAGAAAGGCCACAGCTCTGGGGGGAAGAGGGGCCGGAGGCCGGAGGGCTGGATCAAGCCCCTGCGGGCCCCCTGTGACCCTCTCGAAGCCTTGGTTTCCCCTCGGGAAATGAGCCAGCCTGTCCGTGTCAGGGCTGGGGGAGCGGCGCTGTGCCAAGGAGCTCGGTGCTCAGGCCACGTGGTTCCCTCCCTTCCCTGCTCTCCACGCTCGGCTGTCAGCGCCCAGCTGTACCTGCCTTCGCGAGGCCCCTGCAGCCCTGGGGACCGGCCTCTGAGAGGGCCACGCACCCTCACCTGTGCCGAAACACGTCCCTGCTCAGACCCCTCAAGGGTGGATTTGTCACCTATACCAGTCTAGTGCCACCACCGGTCAGACCTTGACTTCCTTCCACCCTACCCCAGAGTTTCCCCAAAACCCTCCTCTCTCCTCCCTCCCCCCCTTCCCCCCGGGAAGATGGCCCTCGTCCTTCCCCTTCTCTGTCATGATGCACAGAGTCCCCCTCTGGCTCCTTCCTCTCATCCCCTCCTGGGGGCCCTCCAGGCTCCTGGCTTCTCTTTCGAGTGGAGGGGACAGAAAGACGGAAGGGACTTGAAGCCCAGAAGGAGATGCAGCAACAGGGCCCCTCCCACCCGCTCCAGGCTCCGGGTCAAGGCGAGTAAGCTCCCGGAAACATGAGCTCAGCTGCCCCAGCGCAGGGAGGGGTGGGGACTGTGGTGGACGCGACCCATGACCTCACCTCTTCTGGCTCCAGGCAGCAGCCCTGCCCACCTCTGGAGAATTCCATGACTCAGGTAAGAGGGGTGGGGCCTTGCCAAAGTCTCGGAGCCAAGGTCACGCCGCCCTGCCACCCTACTATCCCTGTTGTGTCTGTAGGAGGTACATAACAGGACCAGAGGACATTGCTTTCCCTACCTGGCCGGGGAGCAGCCTCCCCTGCTGAGTCAGGGAGACAAAAAGGGGAAGCCACGAGGGGCCCAGAGGGGCACTCTGGCGGTTTGGGGGGACTGCAGAGTTGGAAGTCACAAGCTCTGACCTGACTCAACCTGTAGGATGGGGGAGTCTAGGGAGCAGCTCAGGAAGGCAGGGGGTGGGGAGCAGGGCCTGGGCCTCTAGGGCCCTGGGCCCTGAGACTTAGGGAAGGGCAGTCAAGGAAGTTTGCATGGGTTGTGCACTGCTTAACTCCAGGGGGCGCCCCACACATAGACTATGATAAGATGGTAGGCAAGTGCGAGGTAATGGCTCCATTCTCACTTTCTCTCTCTCTCTCTCTCTCTTTCACACACACACACGCACACACACACACACACACACACACACACACACACACACACACACACTTCATCCACATGGCATCTGGGGAGCGACTTCACATCAATGTCTTTGTGTGCTCTCTGTCCTGTTTAAAGATGGCCGCAGCACAGGAAGGGTGTCACTGGGGCACGGGCGTTATTAGAGGACTAGGTGTAGAATGGAGGAACCAAATTGCTTTTCTTCTGAAACTGCTCTTTTTTGGCCTGCTTCAGGATCCCAGAGTCAAAATTACGGCCCCCACCGTATCTGGGACCGACTGGGGCCAGGCCCGCGGCCCTCTTCTGGCCCAGAAGCTGCTTGCATTCCAGGACTTGTCTCTTGCTTTGTGCTGGCAGGGCCCTTCCTCATGGGGTCCCGCAACCAGACTTTGAGGCACAGCTAGAATGTGACCTTGCAGGGACTGTGGACCCCTTAGAGGCTGAGGGCCAGGGAGGAGGTGGGTGTCAGAGGACCAGGGGAGACAAGAGCCCTGGCGGGGGACTTGATGTGGGGAGTGATCTTGGCAGCTCGGAGAGGCAGCAAGGAGGCCACCGTGGCTGGCACTGTGTCTGAGGGCAGTTCCAGGGAGAAGGGTCCTGCTTCTCAGGGCAGAGCTGGAGGCCGGTAGGGCCCTGTCCCAGGTGTGAGTGTGTCCAGGTGAGTGTTGGTGCAAGCACGCGTGTGTGTGTGTGTGTGTAGGAGCAGGGGCATTGCCTGGGGCGCCCAACAGAGGAGGAAAGCAAGGGATGGGAGTTAAAAATGGACGGGCTGAAGCGGGACCATGCTGGGAGCAAAGTCACGGATGGTGTCTGTGCTACGGGCTGAGCTGTGTCACCCCAAAATCCGGTTGTGAAGGCCCCGACCCCCAGTGCCTCAGGATGCGGCCGCATAGACCCTTGAACAAGGCAGGGGTTAGGGGCACTGACCCCCCTGCAGTTGAAGACCTGCATGTAACTTTGGACTCCCTCAAGACTTTACTTTACAGCCTACTGTTGACTGGAAACCTTCCTGACAACACAAACAGTTGACTAATACATAGTTTATATGTTATATATATATATGTTTTTTTTAATTCAAATTTTTCTTTGAGAGAGAGCATGTGCTCATGAGTAGGGGAGGGTCAGAGAGAGAGAGAATCCCAAGCAGACTCCACGCTGTCAGTGCAGAGTCCGACGTGGGACTGAACCCATGTACTGTGAGATCATGACAGAAGAAATCAAGAGTCCAACACTTAACTGACTGAGCCACCCAGGTGCCCCTGTATGTTATATGCATTGTATACTATATTCTAACAATGAAATAAGCTGGAAGAAAGAAAATGTTAAGAAAATCATAAGGAAGGGACGCTTGGGTGACTCAGTTGGTTAAGTGTCCAGCTTCGGCTCAGGTCACGATCCCGCAGTTTGTTGAGCCCCGAGTTGGGCTCTGTGCTGACAGCTCAGAGCCTGGAGCCTGTCTTCGGATTCTGTGGTCTCCCTCTCCTGCTCATGCTGTCTCTCTCTCTCTCAAAAATAAAAATAAAACATAAAAACAAAGAAAAGAAAATCATGAGGAAGAGAAAATACATTTACAGACTACACCACAAAACTCTGTGTGTCAGTAGACCCTGGAGGTTCAAACCTGTGTTAACAGCTAGGGTCCTCTGTATTTGGAGATATGGTCTTTGAAGAGGTAATGGGGGTAAAATTAGGGCGGCCCCAAAGCCAATATGATTGGTGTCCTAAACAAGAAGAGTTTAGGACAGACACGAGCACATGGCAGGGGGAGAGGGGTAACGTGTGAGGACACAGCGAGAAGGCCGCCATCTGCAAGCCAAAGAGAGAGGCCTCAGGAGAAACGGTCCTGTGAACGCCTTGATCTTGGCCTTCCAGCTTCCAGAACTATGAGAAACATCAACGTCTGTGGTTTAAGCCCCCTTGTCTGTGGTATTTATTACGGAAGCCCGAGCAGACCAAGAATACATCTGGGTTCAGCGTGGAGACAGGAGAAGGGCACAGAAGTGTCAGGGGCTGAACGGCAGTGATTTCAAATGAGGCTGTGCTACTCTCCCCTCCCCCCCCACCCCCCGGACAGGGAGGCATCCAGGGCTGCGGTGCCTTCTCTCAGGCTCTGGAGCACTAACCCTCTCCCTGCCCCACCCCCCCACCCCCGCCCCAGCCTCAATTCCTGAGGCCTCAGTTCTTTGGTAGCACACAGTGAACCTGGAAGTGAAGCCGGTGGCCCTTTAGCAAACACCCCCACCCCACCCATTTCCCAGGACACTGTAGCGGCAATAGCCACCCAAGGGGCCCAAATGTGTGTGTGCATGCGCGCATGCACACACACACACACACACATGCACGTGCACACACACACACCAATATGTCACCTATTAAAATTCCAGTTTTACAAACTTGTTTAAAAATTGCCCAAAGGACATGGAAAATAGCCCTGCTTTGAAGATGTGTGTAGTTTGGAATGGCCGCCTCAGCTGACATTTGGCTTCCTGGTCTCTGGACCCAAGGGGGAGCCTGAGTCTGGGCTTCCCGCTCTCTGGAGTGGGGCGGGGGGCTGGTCTAAAGGTGCTTGCACCCACCCCGATTCCCCTTGCCCCGCCAGCACCTGTTCTGGCTGGGGGCCTGCACTGGTGTGGGGCTGGGGGGTGCACACGGGACTTTGCCCCGGGTCTGGGATGGCCTAGTGTGGGGAGGGGAGGGAGACTGGGGAAAATGTCCCTGCGCGGGCCTCTCCTTCCAGGCTGTCCACCCTGGGTACTCAGGAGCACTGCTGGTTGGCCGGCTTTGGCCCAGAAACGCCTTTCCCAGCGGGGAGCAGCCCCTCAGGCTTCTGGAGGCCCAGCCCCCTGAGCTCCCTTGCCCAATCGCCCCTGCCAGCAATGCCCTCCCCGGCGGCGCCCTCCCGAGGCCAGTTCTCCCCGGTCTCTTTGGGGCAGCAGAGGGGCAGGGAGCCGACACAGGAGCAGAGTCAAGAATGCGAGTTCTGCTCGTTCTCTGGGCCTCAGTCTCCTGTCTGTCTAATGGGCATGACCTCCAGCTGCTCGGAGGGACCAAGGACCAGGGCAGTCCAGATGGCAGCCTGGACCACCCGAGACTGGGAGGAAGATGCCATTTGGCAGGTGCACTGCCCCCTGGAAGACCTGGGGCGGCAGGGCCGTGGTGAAGGGAGCCCAGGGAGGGCAGCGGCTGGTCCGGTCTGGAATGGAGGGGGCTGCATCGAAATGGGGCCGGTTGGCCGAGACCTCATCAGAGACAGCCAGGACCCATGATCTGCCCTGGCCACGTGCAGAACTTTACCCCCTCTACTCCCCACCCATGAGATGGCCCCTGAGCAGGCCCACCGTGCCAGGCTCTGGGCAGAGCTTTCTGGGGCCTAGCGGGGTCCCTGCTGCCTCCCCTGTCTCTTCAATTCCAGGGATCCTCCCTCTACGTTGCTGTCATCCACGTGAATTGAGGTCGGAGCCAGCACGGCTGGCAAGCTGCTGGAGGCCACCGCCACCACTATGCCGCCTACCGTGTTTTAAGCCCCCGCCGTCCGGGCGCTTCTTGGGTCTCATCTCCAACGTTCTTGCAGCCCTGCTCCCCACCGGCTGGTCATCCCATCCCATTCCAGGCCGGGGACCGAGGCCCGGGGACCGAGGCCCGGTGGGGAGGTCTGGAGACAGCCGCACGCTGCAGAGATGCACACCGGGCAGCCGGGCGGCTGCTGTGTGGCCGGGTTCTCTCTCCGGTAGGGCGGGGACCACAGTGATCCCTGCCTCACACAGCGGCCGTCGTGGGGGCTGTGTGTGGTGTCAGCCTCTGCCTGTGGGCTCCATGCGTCCCATCCCTGCCGGGCACTCTTCGTCCCAGGTGCGTTGAATCACTTCTGCTGCTCTGTGTTCACCGGGGCCTTGAGATGCCAGCAGGGCCGGGCACGGTGCCGGCGCTCCACTGCTGTCACCTGGAAGAGCTTCAGCGTCCAGCGGAATAGGGGCCCTGACAGCGGCCCCAGGGGGACCAGAAGGGGCAGTGTCATCTATCCAGCTGGGGTTGGGCTGCCTGATCCAAACGACTTCTGAGCCTGGCCTTGAAGGGAGTCAGGGAGACAAGCAGGGGAAGGGTAGGCTGGGCAGAGAGTGGGGGCAGAAGAGACAAAGTGATGGGTAAGGGGTGGCTCTGGGGATTGAAGCTACGGCCGTCCGAGGGGCATCTCTAGGTGAGGCCCTGGCCCCCTGTGGAAACAAAGCCAAGTGCAGCCCAGGGCTCCTGCGGGACCATCAGCCCTAAGTCCCCCCGTGGCCTGGGGTGGGTGCAGTGCCGAGGCCAGCAGGGTGAGGCTAGGAGCCTGTGAGGCTCTGGGGGCCAAGCTGGGAGCCTGGAGACCCTCCCAGGCTGTGGGCTCCTTGACGTTATTCCCTAGAAAGTTCTGGAGTTCCCCAGCCAGGCTGGGTGGGCCCCCTCAGGAGCTAGGCTGGGCTAGGCTGGGGAGGGGGTGCTATGGCAAGGACAGATGTTTCCAGTTTGAGGGCTGGGGTTGTCATAAATTGTTCATTCCCCACCAAGTCCTGTTTCCTATTAAACGGACTCTGCGAGACGGGAGGCCGCCATTTGTTCACGCAGCTTGCGTGTGGGAGCCCTGCTGAGGGTGGGGCTGCAGATGCTGGGGGTGCCACCTGCACCCTTCCTGTTCTTCCTTGTCCTGGGCATGGTCCCTGGGTCCCTGAGCAGCCTCACGCATCTGTAGGGTCTGAGAGCTTGGACTCAGGAGCCCTGGCTGGGGGTTCTCAGGAGGAACCTGGCTCTGGCCTCCCCCTCGGCCCTGATCATAGCTTACACGTCAGTTACCTGTCCCTCCTGCTTCCCACTTCCTACTTCCTAAAGGAGCCTGATTTATAGTCTGGTATCCATCCTCCTCCACACAGCTGGTCCAGCCTGGCTCCAGATCCTGATTAGTTTGCTCTGGTGGTGGGTCCCTCTCCTTGCCAATGATGGGTTAGGGATGGGTATAGGAAGCAGGCCCAGGCATGGAAATGTTAGGGGACTTCTGGGAGAGGAGCCCCACACCCAAGCTGTGCCCTAGATGAGATCATGCCCGGATGCAACATCAGGAACTGGGCAGCTCCTTTGTGAGTACGAGGGGAACCAGCCAGAGGCTGCCAGAGCTACAGACAGGCAGAGCTGGTATCCTTAATATGGGCTGGGTTGGTGCATTCACTTTCTCTGGGACTTCCTATCTCGTTGCAATAGTACTAGCTATTATTTATTAGTGCGTACCATCTTTTAGAAACTGTGCTAAATGCTGGCATTATTCAGCAAATATTTCTTGAGACTCAGGTACTTGTTTAGGTGTGGGATGCAGACACGCAGTAATCAGATCCAAATCCTTGTCTTTAGAAAATTTACATTCTCCATGCTTTACATTTATATCACATTTTCCAAGAATTATCTCACTTAAGATGCAAATAGCATGGGGTAAGATGACAGGAGCCACAGTTTGGCTCATGCAGCATACTCCAGCCCACGTGGAAAGCTAAAGGCTTCGCTGTCTCCGTTCCCCTTATGGCTGGCGTTCTGTGTGCCGCTGGCTTTCCCCAGGGAGAGGCAATCAATCGGGTGATGGGTGGGAGTGAGCATGGAGGGGGGTGGCAGGTGCCTGGGCATTAGGGCAAGGTGGTGGCACTTGCCTCCTCCGGGGCATCTGTGGGCAAAGTTAGTGACTGGTCTCTAGCTGCATGGAAGGGTGCAGAGTGCTGGGTGGGGCAGTAGCGAAGCTGCCTTAGCTGGATAACCAGCAATTGGATAGTTCTCCTGGTTGTACAGTATCAAAGCTTTGTTTCCAGGTCTACCCAAGAATTTGGTAGCTACCTAATGCCCAGAAATAAGTCCTTTTCTTCCTAAATTAGCTCAAGGTCGATTATATACATGATTGCTGCAAATAACATGATGTAAAACGTGCCACTGACTTAGAGGAGGTGGCTGGGTGGTAGATGGTGAGAATCGACCTGCAGTGGCCGAGAAGCCAGAGTCCCTCGTTTGAACACAGCGGGAAAATACAAGGCCAAATCGTTCCTCCCGGGCTTCGGAAGGAAGCCCGGGATCAGATGTCAAGCCGAGTGCAGGAACAGGTGGGGCTTTCAGCTTATCTTCTGTGAGGAGGGTGGATGATGCTCTCTGTGTGGGGAAAAAGACTGGGTGTTGGATGGGTAAAGGGAGGAAATAGGTGGAATCATTCACCTACATTGCAGCTGCAGTAGTAATGTTGAGCCTTCTGATCCATGAATCTAATACTCTCCACTTACTTTGATTTTTAATTTCACTCCCCCTTCCTTCTTTAGATTGGTCTCTGAGTACCTAATGGGTTTTTGTTTTTAACTTTTATTTTTTTTCTAATAGATTTTCAAAATGGTATTGTAGATGGTGCATTAACCATTTTTGTTGGGATATAGAAATGCAAGTGATTTTTCTTATATGATCTGGTATCCAGAAACCTTGCTAAGTCTGCCAGTTCATTGGTAGATTCTTTTAGATTATCTCTATACTTAATCATGTCTTCTGCAAATAATGACAGTTTATTTTCTTCCCACCCAACTGAATCTTTTTTTTACATATTTTTTTACTGTTTACTCATTTTTGAGAGACAGAGAGACAGAGTGCAAGCAGAGTGGGGCAGAGAGAGAGGGAAACAGAGCTGAGCTGTCAGAACAGAGCTGTCAGAACAGAGCCCGATGTGGGGCTTGAACTCCCAAGCCATGAGATCATGACCTGAGCCAGAGTCAGATCCTTAACCAACTGAACCACCCAGGCACCCTCCCCACCCCCTTTTTTTTTTTTTATAAAAACATTGCTGCACTGGGCTAAGACCTTAGGTATTAGTTTCCTCCAACATACAATGAAGTTGAAAGAATTTTACAGTGGATACCCACACACAATTTACCATTTACATTCTACCATTCTACGTCTACCATTTAGATTCTACCACTCTAGATTTTACCAAGTTTACCATACTTATTCTACCATCCATCAAGCCATCCATCAAGCCATCCTTTTTCTGTTTTTTGTTTCTTTTTGTTTTTTGTTTTGTTTTATGATGCACTTCAAAGCAGTTTCAGGCATCAGTATTCCCCCTAAATACTATGCCATGCATATCATCACCTAGTACCATTTTGAATAGAAGATGTGTTCAGGGACATCTTTTTCTTGCTCCTAATCTTAGAAGGAAAGTTTTTGATATATTTAAAAAAATTTTTTCTAAATTTATTTTTGAGAGAGAGAGAGAGAGAGAGAGAGAGAGAGAGAGGCAGTGTGAGCAGGGGAGGGTCAGAAAGAGGGAGACACAGAATTCAAAGATAGGCTCCAGGCTCTGAGCTCTCAGCACAGAGCCCGATGCAGGGCTCAAACCCATGAACCATGAGATCATGACCTGAGCCAAAGTTGGAAGCTCAATCAACTGAGCCACCCAGATGCCCCAAGTTTTTGATATTTTAAGTAGGATGTGTTCACTCTAGGTTTTTTGCGGATGTCTTTATCAGACTGACATTTCCTTATCTTTCTAGATTGCTAAACATTTATATCACCCAATGATTGTTGAATTTCATAAAAAGTTTTGTTCACATCTATTATCACTGACTTCTTCCCCTTAGTTCTATTAATGCGAATGGCTCTGATTTTTTAATGATGATACAATTTAATCATGATGTATTTTTACACATTGTTTTTTATTCCTGCTGGTTTCTGTTTGCTAACATTTTGCCTAGACTGTTTGCATCTACAATGATGAGAGATACTGGCCATTTTAATTTTCTATACTGTTCTTATCAGATTTTTGATATATAAGGATATACTGGTCTCTTAAGACAAATTTGGAAGGTTTTCTATTATCTAGAAAAGTCTGTGTAAGATTGGCATTATTTTTCTCTAGATGTTGGTCGAATTCACGGGTAATGCTATTTGGGCCTAAAGACTGCCTTGTGAGATTTTAAATTATGAATTCAATGTAGGCAATAAATGTAGGATGATTCCAATTGTCAAGATTTTCTGATGTCAGTTTCAAAAAGCCACCTCTTAAAAATTTGTTCATTTTACCCAAAGTTGAAAAACGTCTTTATTGAGGCATAACTGACATTATGAAAACTGCACATAGGTAGAGTGTACAATTTGATTGGTTTTGGTATATGCATATACTCCTGAAGCATCACTACAATCAAGACTGTTCCATCTATGGGGAGCCTGGATGGCTCAGTCGGTAGAGCATGAGACTCTTGATCTCGGGGTTGTGGGCTCAAGCTCGATATTAGGTGTAGAGATTACTCTGAAGAAAAGATTGTTCCATCTAAATTAAAAAATTATTAGTATTCATAAGTTCCTCTTCAATATTTTTAATGTCTGTCTGATTTGAAGTAATTTGTCCATCTTCACTTCTGATACTGACCATTCCTCTGTC
Source organism: Proteles cristata cristata (assembly GCA_017311185.1). Lineage (NCBI taxonomy): Eukaryota > Metazoa > Chordata > Mammalia > Carnivora > Hyaenidae > Proteles > Proteles cristata. The sequence continues at coordinate 22,068 of JAESUZ010000434.1, read as the reverse complement.
CCCTCTGCACCCCCTTCCTTCCTTCTTGTCCAGTCTTGTTACAGTTATCAAACTCATAGTCCTTTAGAAAGCCAATTTTTGATTTTTTTGATTCCCTTTATTCCTTGTATTGTATATTTGTGTTCTATATTTTGGCTTTTGTTTTTGGGTTTCACTTTTTTTTTTAAAGTTTTGAGGTCACTGTTTTTCAGCCTTTTTTTCTGTAACATATGCATTTAAAGATATAAACTTATAAGCATAGTTTTAGTTGCAACTCAAGTTTTTTTGTTCACAGGGTTTTTTTAAAGTATTTTTTTAAATGTTTTTTATTTATTTCTAGGAGAGAGAGAGACAGCGTGAACAGAGGAGGGTCAGAGAAAGAGGGAGTCACAGACTCTGAAATAGGCTCCAGGCTCTGAGCTGGCAGTCAGCACAGAGCTCGACGCGGGGCCCGAACCCATGAACCGCGAGATCCTGACCTAAGCGAAAGTCGGACGCTTAACCGACTAAGCCACCCAGGCGCCCCTTTTTTAAAGTATTTTTAATGTATATTTATTTTTGAGACAGAGTGAGAGGGGGAGGGATAGAGAGAGGAGGACAGAGGATCTGAAGTGGGCTTTGTGCTGATCGCAGAGAGCCCAATGCAGCGTTTGAACTCACGAACCATGAGATCATGACCTGTGCTGAAGTTGGCCCCTTAACCGACTGAACCATCTAGGCGCCCCTGTCCATAGGTTTGGATATATAGTAATTTTATTACTCAGTTCAAAATATTTTAGGGGCACCTGGGTGGTTCAGTCATTTAAGCTTCCACTTCTGGATTTCGGTTCAGGTCATGATCTCCCAGTTTGTGAGACTAGAGCCCCGAGTAGGGCTCTGCGATGACAGCTAGGGGCCTGCTTGGAATCCTCTGTCTCTCTCTGTCCCTCCCCTGCTCATGCATGTACACACACACACACACACACACACACTCTCTCTCTCTCTCTCTCAAAAATAAACAAACTTTAAAAAAACACAAAATATTTCAAATTTCCTTTATGATTTCTTCCTTGGCAGATGGGTTATTTTATATTTTACTTATTTTATTTATTTTTTTAATTTTTAAATGTTTATTTGAGAGACACACACATAGCATGAGAAGGGGAGGGTCAGAGAGAGAGGGAGATACAGAATCCAAAACAGTCTCCAGGCTCTAAGCTAGCTGTCAGCACACAGAGCCCGATGTGGGGCTTGAACCCATGAACCTTGAGATCATGACCTGAGCTGAAGACGGACGCTTAACCGACTAAGCCACTCAGGCACCCCCAGATGGGTTACTAGAAATCTGTTCAACTTCCGAATATATGAGGGTCATCAAATTATTTTTTTCCTAATTGATTTCCAGCTTAATTGCATTGTGGTTGGAGAACATATTTCATTTGAATTAATTCCTTGAAGGTTTGTTGAGACTTGTTTTACAGTTACGGCATACAGGCTAACTTTGGACTCTGTGCCACTGCGTTTGAAAAGTATGCTGTTGAGTGGAGTGTTCTACACGTATCCATTTGGCAAGTTTGCTAATTGCATTGCTTAAATTTTGTATAACTTGATTTTTATATGCTTTTTTCTATCCATTACTGAAATAGGTGCGTTAAGAAATTACTATCGTTGCATGTTTGCATAGATTTCTTAGTTCTATCAACTTTTATGTATTTTGAGATTACATCATTAAGTGCATAAAAATTTAGAATTACCTTTTTAAAAAATTTTTAATGTTTATTTTTGAGAGAGAGAGAAAGAGAAAGAGAAAGAGAGAGAGAGAGAGAGAGAGAGAGAGAGAGAGAGAGAGGACAGAGAATTCAAAGCAGGCTCTGAGCCATCAGCACAGAGCCCCACATGGGACTCAAACCCATGAACTGTGAGGTCGTGACCTGAGCCAAAGTTGGATGCTCAACCAACTGAGCCACCCAGGCACCCTGAATTGTTACCTCTTTCTGATAACTGAAGTGACCCTTTTTATTTCTAATAATTCTTTTTTTATGCCTTAAAGTTTACTTCAATATTAATATATCTACACCAGTTTCCTATGGTTACTGTTTGCTATTTCTCCCTTTTCTTTCAAAATTTCTAAATTTATGTTTTAAAAAGTGTCTCTATAAAACAGATGATTTTTGTTTTTTAAATTTATTTTTAAATTTAATTTTAAGTAAACTCCATGTCATAAATGGGGTTTGAACTCAAGATCCTGAGATCAAGAGTTACATGCTTTACTAACTGAGCCAGCCAGGCATTGCTATGATTGTTATTTTTAAAGCTAGCCTGACAATCTTTGTCAGCAATGGAGCATTAGCCCATTTACATTTAATGCAATGATGGATTTATCACATATATCTTGCAACTCACTTTCTATTTGTTCCACTGGTTCTGTCTTCCTTCTTTCTTATCCCCTTTTGTAGTTCTTCAACCTGCCACTAAGTTGGTTATTCCACCCTCCCAATTAGTTTCAAAGTCACACTCTTTTACTAATACTTTTTACAACATGCATTCTTGACTTATCAAAGTGTAATATTAAATGGGATTTTTCTTAATCCTCTTCTTGGATGATGCAGGGGGCTTAGAACTCTATTTAAGCCCTCTCCACTTATATGCCTTTGCTTTCATGCATTTTAATTTGATATATATTTGAAACTCCACAACTACTGTTTTACATCATCAGTACTTATGTTGACCTGTACTTTTCTCATTTTCATTGCTATTCAATCCTTCCTGAAACCGTCCTTACAACTGGGATGATTTTCTTTTCTGCCTTTAGATCACTCTTAATTTTCCTTTAGGATATGTATACTGATGAATTCTTCCAGTTGTTTGTTGAAAAATGTCTTTTCTTCTTCTTCATTCTTGTTATTTTGCCAACTAGAAGATTCTAGGTTGGCAGTCATTCTCTCTTGGTACCTTAAAGGCATGATTTCATGGTCCTCCACTTTTCTGCTGAAAGATAATCCCACCACTACCAGTGTCTAGTGGTGGCTTTAACATTCACTTTTCTCTGGTTTTCAACAGTGTTACTATGATGTGTCTAGGTGTGGATTGTCTGTTTTATTTCTGTTCCAGGACTGAGGTGATTTAGAAGCTGGGCCACAGTATCCATGAAGGATAGTCTATTGATTGGAATGGCAGACTAGGTAATCTAGACCAACCCTCCAACTAAGAACTTGGAAATCTGGCCAAAATTTTAAAATTTTGCTTTAAGGCATGTGAGAGCCAACAAGATGGTGAGATATTACCTGGTCGGTTGTATGGGACTGCTTTTCCTCAGGGGGGAGGAGGGTCTTTGCAAATTCTAGAGGCTGTTGTCTATCTGGCACTTTCAATACCCTTGCAGGGCACCTGGATGGCTCAGTCAGTTAAGCATCTGACTCCTGATCTCAGCTCAGGCCATGATCCCACAGTAGCTGGGTTCAGTCCCACATCAGGCTCTGCACTGACAGCATGGAGTCTACTTGGGATTCTCTTCCTCTCCCTCTGCTTGCCATCGGGCTCTGTGCTGACAGCTCGGAGCCTGGAGCCTGCTTTGGATTCTCTCTTCCTCTCTTTCTAACCCTCCTCTGCGTGAGCTCTGTCTCTCAAATATAAACATTAAAAAATTTTTTAAATACAAAAAAAGGCTTGTAAAGTCAGAGAGGAGTCATTGCGTATATGACCTGACCAAGGGGAGAGGGTGGGGTAGGTCCAGATGAACCTCTCTTGCTTTGTGTGGAGAACCCCAAATGGCCATACTCTAAGGCGATTAAATTTTATGCTTTACTAATGTTTTTAAAAAATAAAAAATGTATTATTTGCTGTGACTTGTGTGCTATAATCCATTCCTCAGCTTTCCATATTCATAGGAGGCTTGGATCTTCATCAAAGAATAGAAACCCTGATCTCATTAACTCTCAAAGGCAATGTAGGACACTGGAATAACCTTGAATTTGGTGTCAGAAAGCCCAAGGATCAGTCCCTAATATCAAGGGGCACCTACTGAAATTGGAGGCATAGTGCCTGGGAGAGAATTAAGAGACCCAAAGGGTTGACCTTGCAAACCCTAGCCTATAAAGTATCAGCAAGTAGCACAACTCTATGGCTCTGGAAAGAAGCACAGAATGACTCAGTTATGCAGAGAGATTTAATGCCTCAGGCAAAACGCCGGCTCCCCAGAAAGTAAAGGCCAGTTTGTTGCCTAAAGAGTATTAAGAAATTTTAGGCTTGGGGCGCCTGGGTGGCTTAGTCGGTTAAGCGTCTGACTTTCGCTTAGGTCATGATCTCGCGGTTCGTGGGTTCGAGCCCCGCGTCGGGCTCTGTGCTGACTGCCAGCTCAGAGCCTGGAGCCTGTTTCAGTCTGTGACTCCCTCTCTCTCTGACCCTCCCCTGCTCACGCTGTCTCTCTCTCTCTCCTAGAAATTAAAAAAATTAAAAAAAAAATTAAAAAAAAAAAAAAAAAAGAAATTTTAGGCTTGGCAGCATCTCCCCCTTAAACTGAACTTTGCTCTCTCTTTACGTTAGCAAGCTTGAGGAAGTTGCCGAGTGTTCTGTCTGATGCGGGTCCTATGTTCTTTCCTCTCTCCATCTTCCTCGCTTCCAGCTCCTGTGATTTCCTTCCAGAGTAGTGTCCTTTCTGTGCCTCACCCCGGAGACCTTCTTGGTCTTTCCTTTCTTGATTTCTGTCCTCGAGCTCTTTCACACTCCTGCTTCCGTGTGCAGTTGCGTGAGGACCGACCGCCCCGTGGTGCCAACGCTGCAAGGCTGTTATTCACAGATCTGACGGCACCAGGCTGGACAGGTGACCGTGGGAATCAGGGTCACCATTTTGAAGCTTTTTGCCCATGGCCTTCAGCTCTTGAGGGAAGGTGATACTGAAAGGGGCCCATGCATTCGCAAACAAGCACTGTGGCAGAACTCTTGGTTTATGACGCGGTTCAGTAACGCTTCCATCTCTTGGGTACAATCAGAGGTTAACTCCATCCAAGCACAGGATGGTCCTGTACGGCCTCATTCTACCCATTTTTACTTTGTGGAAAACAGATTTCTAAGCAAATGAACGCAAGCGTGACTCAAGGTTATCAGTTAAATTTATTGTCACGTAACAAATTTTTCGCACAAATCAGGAGACTCCTGGTGGGTCCCCAGAGAGGAGGCAGGGACGCAGTGGGGCCCGGGAGCGTGCGCTCATGTGCTGCGTGGGGCGGTAGCCACGGCTGCGCTTTAGGCCAGTGAGCGCTTCGGCCGTTTGGTTAATTAAAAGAGGGCGGAGAGGCGCCCACTGAGAACGGGGCTTTGCAGGCACCTCGGTGAGCCAGGGCTCTAGGGAGCAGGGGCTGCAGGATCCCCTCCATCAAGAGCTCCTTGACTGACTTTAGGGGACCCGATTTCCTCCTGCCACAACAACGGACAGCCCTGTAGGCTGTGACGACCCCGCGGCTCTGCCCAGCCCTCGGCCTCCAAGGTCAGGGCCACGGTCCTTAGGGGTTCAGTTGTTCCACGTGGCCCTCTTAGAATTTTGTGTTTTGGTTTAAAGGAAAGGAAGCAGATCAAAATGCTTTGGAAGCAAATTCAAGCTGTGTATCATTTCCCCGTGTGGGAAAAAAGTAGTTGCTACCTAAAATGACAATTGTTCAGAACGTGAGGACTGATCCTTCCGCCCTCAAACCGCCTCTCCCCCGGGCGACACTAGGCAGGAGCCGGTAACGTGCCTCATCTGTTGGGTGGAGGCCCTGTCCGTGGGACGGTAAGTGAGATACGGGACAGTCCCCCGCCATTCGCGAAGATCGTTGAGAGGCCTGAACAGAGCATGGCCTGAGGGGACAGTGGGCAAACTGCACCTGCCTCGTGGGTCCCGCCACCAGCGACGGCCCTCCGTCAGTCAGTCAGCCTTAGGGAGCCTTGGCTCCGGCCCTGATGACGATGAAATGGGCCTCAAAAGCCGCAGCCCAGGCTTCTCAGGGGTAGAAGCCACACAGATGTGCACTTACATACTGGGGTGCTTATGACCTTATGAAGCTCCTCAGAGCTTCATGGGACTGGAAATGGCTCCTCTTAGACCCTCGCCCATTGTGACGGACCCCAGTGACTCTGGCCTCCAGCCTGGGGACACAGGACAGGTGAGAAGCTTGTTCCTCATATGGACTGGGCAGCAGCAGATGGAAACTGGGGGCTTGGTCTCATCTGGGACTGTGTGCTTTCTATGCAGAGAAGTAAATTCTTTCCGTGTCTCTGAGAATGGAAACGAGGTCTCTCAGCCACTCTGCCCTTGGTGCCTGCGGCCGGAAGCTTCTCCCTCCAGCTCAGGGCCCCGAAAAGTGTAAACAAAGTCAGAAATGAAGAGAAAAACATGTTTTTCATCTCCTGTAGAATACTGTATTAATCAAATTGGTCTCCTTTTCTCCTATTAGTCTGGTTGAAGAAAAAAAGATTGCTTTCAAAATGAAACTTTTCCCAATGATTAATACAGAGTAGATTAACTTAATTTGTGCTAGACTCCAATTTAATTCAGCTACAGCTCAGAGGCCAAATCCGCAGAGAAGCTAATCTGAGCTTCATGAGAAGGAGCTGTTTCTTTCTCTGAGAAGGATGCACGGGGACTGACCTACAGGCTTCTATCCAACTGCCTGGCCACCGTGTTTTTCAAATCATGGGCCCTCTGGAAGGCGACCACTCACACATACGACTTCATGTCCTCATTAATTCCTGTCCTGTCACCTTTTCAGGTATTTCTTAATGTTGGCGCGCGCGCGCGCGCACACACACTCACACACACACACACACACAGCCAAAACCAAAGTCTTGAACATGCAAAAAAACCCAAAAACAAAACCCCCACAGTATGGACTGGTGAAGTGTTATATGCCTAAGGCATCAGATTCCTGGAAAAGCTCTAGATTTTTGGTTTAGAAATGAAATTGCGTGTGGAATAGCAGGTTTTTTACATTTATTATCGTCGGGTACCCCCCCCACACATTTTTTTGCACTACAATCTAAGCTGAGTGATCTGTTGCCAAGTGGGCACCGATTCTCCAAATCCAAGTGTGTAAGGGAAACACGCCCGTGTGATTCTCTTTGATGGAAGACGCACCAGGCAATCTGTCTACTTCTGTTCCCCAGAAAGAAAACAGCTAGAAGGGCTGCTTGGCTGGAGGGGGGTGAGGCTGCGAGGCGGTGGCCTGCCCTCAGTCGGAGTCCATTGTGAAGAGCTGAATGGCCTGTGGGTTCCAGTAGAGGCCTACTGCTGAGTTGTAGACCAGAGACCAGACATAGGGGATAAAAAACTCCTCAGGCTGCTCCTCTTCCACATATTTGAATTTCAGTTCTGGAAATTTCTGCAACAGAAATGAGACGATTTTATAATTTCGCAGTTCCACGCCAAAGGAGCAGCAGTGACTCGGGGGCCGTGTGGGCGCAGGGAGCCGCCTCCCTGACCGGTCAGGGCCCGAGAGCCCTAGGAGCTTCACGCACCCCTTTCCAGATGACTCTGGAGAAGATGTGAATTACCCGCAGGAAAGCCCCGTCACTAGTCACACTAGTCACTAACGGCGGTCTGTCGGTCTGCCTAGTGGAGCAGGGGCCGGGGGCGGGGGGGCGGGGGATGCGGGAGGACAAATGTCAGAAGAGCTGACGGAGGGCTCAAGGAGAGACTACCTACCGCACAGGCCGAGCGCCGGCTCTTCCTGAGAGACTTGGCTTTCAGGGCCGAGTCACTGCGGAGAGGAGCGCTCTCCCTGGCGACCCCCGAGGCGTGACCCTCGGGGGCAGGCACGTGTCCGCAGCGGAAGGCCGGGCGGCAGCGGCTCCGTACAGCTTAGCCTTGGCCTTCTGCTGGGGGCCGTGCTGAGGGCCGTGGGCTCACGGAGGGGGGGAGGCTGGGGGGCTCCCTGAGGCCCCAGGAACGCTCGGCTCGGGCTCTGTGAGCGCGGCCAGGCTGCTGAGCGAGCGCTCGGCCTGCAGGGCTGCACCTGGGGGGGGTGGGGGGGTGGGGGGAGAGGTTTCAGGTTTTCTACCTGGACTCCTGTGGGGACAGAGGAAGCAGCTCTCATTCCAGCGGCAGCTGCTGGTCTCCAGGCCCCCGCCGCCCCCCCCCCCTACCCCCGCCGTGACCAGGGTAGGAGCTGTCACAGTTGGAGTCGGGGCAGGGAGAGGGGAGGGCGGCGGTGTCCTGAGCGTAAGGGGGCGGGTCAGGAGGCAGAGGGGGGCTGACAGAGGGGGGCGGCCAACATGGACGCAGCATACGAGGGCGGGGAGATCCTTGCCCGTCGTGCTGGCTGCTGCCTCCCCCCAGACAGAGGCGCTTAAATAATCTGATGAATGAATGACGCGGTGAGAGCAGCAACTATATACCGAGGACCCACCACGTCCCAGGCAACAGCAGATGCTTAGTCTTTCATTCAGTCAGTGGACTGGCTGGGCGTCTGCTGCTCGGAGCCAGGAGGCACTGGGTGCGGGCCCAGGGGTGCAGGGGTGGCGGCCACCGGCGGGCCTCCCCTCCCAGAAAATGCGCTGTCTGAGGGGGAGACAAACAGCAGCAGCAACAGCAAAGCAACGAGAAGCGATGCGTGAGCCGCAGGACACGGGAGGCTCCGGAGGCCCGGGGCGGAGGCGGGGCAGCCGCTGGAGAGGGAGGTGTGTTCCCCCTGCAGGACCATGTGGAGGCCAGGCCTGTGTGGGGCCTGGGGTGCACCGGGCTGCAGGGCAGAGGAGGAAGAGGAGGTAGGGGAGCAGGGGGGGAGGAGTAAGCGCCAGCGGGCAGGGCTCAGGCCTGGGAGGACACAGGGGGACACAGAAGCCACACGAGGCATCCTGGCCTCCACGCTAAGGTCCTGGAAGCCTCTGAAGGGTCTGAGAAGGGGGTCTGACGAGAGAGACTGTGCAGGGACAACTCCAATCACCGTGTGGAGAATGGAGGGCGTCTGGCAGAGGCGGGGATAGGCCTGGTCCGGGAGGCAAACAGGCCTAAACTAAGATGGAGGAGGGGGATGGGCAGGGAAGCCACCTGTGCGCCCACCCACGCACCCACCCACCCAGTTGTAGGGATTTAAAGCAGCATTTATAATAATGGAGGCTCAACACCTAAGTGCTGGATCCTCAGAGTACCAGAAAGATGAGAGAAGGGTTGCTTCTGGCAAGGTGAGTTCTGAGCTAGATCTTGAAAACGTGTATAGGAATTCCCGGGAGGGGGTTGCCCTGGTCGTGGATGTTACTTCAGCACACCACACAGCCCAGCCCCCTCTGTTACAGCTCTAATGAAAACCAACTCTGCTCCACGGCTCCAAAGGCGTTATGTAAATACAGAACACACACAAATGGGAAACGGGATTTATCAGTGGCCCGAAGGCCAGCACCGGCATTACCCACCCCTACGGCTTCGCTCACGCTCCGTGTACCCCGTACTTTAGAGGCCTTTGCAGAAGTACTGTGGTTTCACGAAAACCCCAGCCTTTTCAGACCGTGAGTGTTTCGAATCAGCTCTTCATCACCAGCAGTGGAGGCTGAAAGTCTCAGAGTGTGCTGATGACAATGCCGGGGACTGTGACGTAGGGGACAGTCCCCCCCACCTCCCCGGCTCCTCTGGGCAGTCTGACTGAGAAAGTTTGGTCAGCTAAAGGGTGTGGATGAATGCCAGCCCATCCTGAGGTGACTGGCATTCAGCTGGGGCCCCTAGTTTTCCATCCCCTTGCTGTCTGCGCCCAAAGGCCCCCTGAACCCCTCCCACCCTGGGTGCACCATAACCTCTCAGCAGCGGGGGGGCCTGGGCCCTTGGCACCCATGCTGAGGCTCCTCACATGCTCTGTGCTGCTTCTGGCCTGGCCTGGGGGCCTCAGGCATGAGGGGACAGAGCTCTTGGAGGTGGCAATAAGTCTCTGTCATAGGATCAGGTCTCTTACAGTGCTGTTCTTTGAGGTGAGAAACCTGCATTTGTGGCAACATGGTGCAGCTACCGCCAACCCTTGGTTGGTCATGCTCTGGTCAGTCACCACGATGTCTTGCTGAGGCTGATGCGGCCAACCCCCCTAACGGAAGGCCAAGCAGGGCCTGGAGGCGAAGCTGGTTCTGGGTCACCCAGCCCGTAGGGTGGTGCAGGTCTGGCAGGGTGGGAAAGTCTGTGTGGAAACAGACACGGGGTTGAGGCCACCCTAGTGCCTCATCCTTGAATTAAACTCTGCTGGGCTCCGCGGGGCCCCTCAGGGGCAGTTCTGTGCCCCTTCACTGCACGGCAGAGCCCAGCATACCGGTCCTTAGAAAATGACCAAGCCACAGTGATGTCCTAATCAAGGAAGAACGAGGGGTTGTGTTTGAAGAGGAAATTTACCCCCTAATAATATGGATGAAAATCCTAGTTCTTAGAATGGCCTCCAACTTGAGAAAACTTTTCCCACTGACCCAGAGAGAAGTGAGGTACACGGTGGCGGTCTGGAAAATTCAGAGCCCCCCCCACTGCCTCTTTCGGCTGGAAATAACGACAGCCTACATTTCTGAGCGGTAATGTCACCAATACGACACACTTGTTGTTAGAAACAGAAGTGACTAAAAGATGTGAAACCTTTTCTCCATCCAGTGACATAGCTGGGGTTTTCCTGAGAAGGCCTCAGGAAAGGACATGAGGCCGTTTGCGTGAGGCTACTCTCTGCGTCTCTGAGGGAAGAACTAGGAAAGAAAACCAGAGAACCAAATGCTTTTGTAAGAACTCCTCCCAGCTTAACTAAAGACACTTCAGCAAGAGTCGCTCAGTGGCTGGCACTACGTTCGTCTGCCCTCATGGTTCTGGGGGATTCTGATGACTCTTCATCGAGAAAGAGTGATGGGTCCAACTCTGTCCTTCGATCATGCAGCGTCCCCATGACTGTGCTTCCCATCACCTCATCGAACAGAGCTGAAAATGCCTGGTTTTCACTGTGGCTCAAGTTCATGTCAAGACAATGACCCTGTCACTCTGGAGCAGATGCAGCACACAGAGTCTCAACAAGGGAGGATGCCCAGGGTGGCAAGAACATCTAAAATACAGTACAGAACAGCACATGGAAGACAGTATATAAAATGGTACATAGTGTATCTGTCAATACCAGACATGTATTGTATTATGAAGTTTTTCTTCAAGCGGATCGATGATGATTTTTATAGAAGTTCTCCATAAAAGCAGAATCAATTCTGAGATGATGGCTAGCATAACCAATCACCTGCTGTAGGGTGGGCCCATTCAAACACTTCAGATTTAGACACTCATCAAGTCTCAGAAGTACCCAGAAACAGCACTTGAAAGACAAGCAGATAATTTGAGTTTCGGCCCCATCTTTCCCCACTGATTCATTCACTCAGCAAACATGTACTGAGAGCCTTTTGACTGTGTCAAAAGCACAGGACTAAAAGTCTAGCTAAGCGAGTCACACAGGATCCTAGCGTTTAGGAGCTCCAAGTCCAGGCCTTCGTAGCTGGGTGACCCGGGTCAAAGCTCATATCCTCACCCAGACTCTTAAGACATAAAGTTTACCCTGAGATTTTTTTATTTTGATCATCCCGTCTCCTTCACAGGGTTGTGACAAATCTAATGAGCAGTCTTGGGGACGGGGTAAATATCTAACGGTCCTGAGCTGTCCCTCGGGTTGACAATAGATGGCTTTAAAGGTTAAGCCTCCCAACACTTAGAACTAAGACAAGCACGAGGCTGTGGCTGAGCCGCGCGGTGGCTTTAGAGCTTGTGGCTACATGGGCTGAGGCGCAGGCGTGGCCCCTGCCCCTGGCTCGTGAAGGCTGGCCCCCTGCCACAGACTGAATGCCCAAGTTGTTGTAGTGGCACTGGACACGGCGGGGGCAGGGGGGCAAAGAGCCAGTACAGACAGAACAGCACAAGGGCGAACGCCACCCCAGACACTGTGGACAGTGCCCACACTTGCCCCTCAGCGGCCAGCACCGGCTCCTCTCTCCTCAAAGGAACACGTGAGCCGCGAGGTGCTATTTCTTGGGTTCTTTGTTCAGAACTTTTCACCAACATTTTTTAAAAGGTTCCGAATGGAGGATAAATCCTAAACTGCAGGGAGAAAAAAAGAGCATGTTCCCTCAAACCAGCTACACATATTTGAAAGCACAAGGTAAAGAGCTTCCTTTTTCTGCAACGAGTTGTTTTTAAGGCTGTGTACTGGGAACATGTTAAAAGGGTGAAATAATAGAAATTACAAGAGCGTTTTGAAAACACTATTCAGTCAGCCTGATTGAATGTGAATTCAACCTCTGTATGACAAGCTGTGCTCAAAGATGGATTTAATTTGACCCCCTCTCAAATTTACCTGTGTCGCTACAGAGAGCCAACACGGCCGGAGATTTAAATAGACATTCTTAAAAATATGTGCTCCTCATGTACCCCAATGTTCATAGCAGCACTCTCCACAATAGCTAAAACATGGAAAGAGCCTAAGGGTCCATCAACAGATGAATGGATCAAGAAGATGTGGTTTATCTATACCATGGAATACTACATGGCAATGAGAAACAATGAAATCTGGCCATGTGTAGCAACATGGATGGACCTTGAGGGTGTTATGCTGAGCGAAATAAGTCAGGCAGAGAAGGACAAATATATGTTTGCACGTATAGGAGGATTAGGAGGAACTTGACGGAGGAACAAGGGGGAGAAGAAGGGGGAAATGGTGGGGGAAAGGGAGAGAGGCAAACCATGAGAGACTCTTGAATGCTGACAAAAACTGAGGACTGATGGATGTGGGGGGGAGGGGGATGGGCATGGAGGAGGACACTTGTGGGGATGAGCACTGAGTGTTATGTGGAAACTAATTTGACAATAAACTATTTGTAAAAAAAAAAAAATATGTGCTCCTCTAGTACATCTTAGACGCCTTGAATGCTAAGGAAAAGAAAGACAAAAGGTTTTATTTAGCGCTAACGACACTGGGGACACATTTTGTCAGGATTCAGTCCAAGAAATGTTATAGTCTGAGTGTCAGATCAACACTAGAAAAAAGTCATTCTTTAGGTTCCTTTTCAAGCCTGTGGAGAAGGATCATGCCATCCTGTGATGGGTGAGGGAAGTCCAACTTCCTCATTCAAGTGTCCTCATTCTGACTGGGCCGCTTGTACCCTGGCCGGCCTCCCCAGAGCTGACGTCTGTGCATATGCTCTCTAACTGCATCTCCTCTCTGGACTTTTCAGGCTCCCCCCACCAGGCTCTGCCGGGTGGATGTGCCTGAGGACCACTAAAGCTCTGGGAAAGTACAGGAGGGACTCTGGGGACACCAGGGCTTTGACTTGATAGTTATGGCAAGAACCTTCTGGAACAGGCTAGCAGAGGGCAGGGCGCTGGTCGCTTTGGGCCTAAGCTTCTGCCCCATTCCTTCTGAGACAGTCGTCCTGTGATTCAGCTCAATACGGAGAGAAAACCCATCTCTCAAAAAGCTTGGAGCTTGGTCTCAATCCAAAGCTACTTACAACAATCCAGTTGTTTTGATTTTTGGAGCCAGAGGTAATGCTAGACTCTCAAGTTTGGCTGGAATGTTTTTATCAGCTTCAGTGAATCAACCCACCACAGTGGGACATCCGGACGCCCGGCCCACAGACAAAGCAAAGGTCTGATTTGGTGATTGAGACTCGCCTATAACAAGCAGACCAGAAGCCTGAAAGACCAAAAAGCCTTTCTGCTGTCAGTCATGTGATTTGGTGAAAACCCACAGGAAATTCAGTGAGCAGATGTAGGGCTCAACTACAATAATTTTTATTACCACAAAAGTTCAATGGAGTTTTCCCCCTTCCCCCTACAGATTATATAGATAGCACCAGAAACCCTAGCAAGCACCTGGCATGGCTCCAGAAACTCAGTGCAGCTTAAAATCAAATAGCCACACAGCACATTAAAAAGAGTTCTTTAAAAGCCCACATTGAGCCTCTGAACAGATGAGGGAAAGGTGATGGTCAGTCGCAAGGCACCCAGCACTGCTGGCGGGGGGGTGGGGGTGGGGGGAGGAGGCGGGTTCCTGTTAGCGGCACACGCAGCATCTGCGTTGGCAGGGTCTGTGCACGTGAAAAGTAAACTGATTTCAAGATCCTGTTGCAAGACAGCAAGGTACAAGCATTCACAGACAGTGGTTTTATCTGGGGGTGCACTTGGGAAGGATTATCCAGGTTCCCTCCCCTTCTCACCCTTCTATGCCATGGCTGTGAAACACTGCCTCCTTCAGCGATGGGTCCTTGAACTAAATGTTGGTTAAGTACCAGCTGTATACAAGATGCTGTGCTGGAGGCTGCTGGGGAAGGAAAGAGGAGTAACGGACGTCCCGCTAACAGGGGACATAATTCGGGAGGGATAAGGACAGAGGGCAGCAAGGAACATGGAAGGACAGTGGCCCAGGAGGGCTCCCTTCCTGGCCCATCTGGCCAACACTGGGGTCGGAAGATGTTAGATGGGCTTGGACAGCAAACTCCAGGAGAAACAAGGAACGGACACATCAGGAAGCATCCGTTTTCAGCTAAATTACCACCCGCACAAGGCTGGACTGCAGTCTCTTCTATGTGTAGTGGAATGAGTTACAAATGTTATCAAGCATCATTATTGCTTAACCGACAAAAAGGCGGCGGGCACCGGTCTATGAATGACAGCAGCCCTGAACGTGGGGTTCTAGCTTGTGCAAATTTCAAAGACAATGAAAAGCTGAATTCAAAATACAGAAACTTACAAGAGGCTACTTATTAAAAGTTAGAAATTATGAAATACAAAACTAAAATTAAGAAGCCCATGGTGAGGGTGGCTCGGAAGACCGTCACGATACACTGTGTAGGTGGGGGCAGTCTGACTGGCCAGGAGTGGGGGGCTCTCTGGGAAGTTAAGTCACCACCCAGGGAGAGGGTTACGGGTGAGCAGGCACCTGTCCTGGCAGCTCAGGTGGGATGACCGACCACCTCTTGCTCAGGACAATGTCTTGTCACCTGTGCAAGTGACACAGCTTCTGTGACCAACCAGTGGTCAAAAAATGTTTAGGAAACGTAGATGGAGTAGAAAGTTGAGCCCACCCTGATGATGAGGTCTCCTCACAGCTACCATCATGTCATTGGCCAGACTCTGAACCTCATTTGAGTGTGAAGCCTGAGCACATATCCCTGGTTAACTCTTCTTACAGACCCAGGTTGAGGGGACCACGGGAAGCGAAGATACCTTTAGTTGTGAATTTCTCCCTCTGAGGGCTAGTGTGGTAGCACAGAGGAGGACGGGTGGACAGGCTCTCTTGCTGTCATGGAAGCTGGAGAAATGCCCCGATGGATGGGTTCCAACCTGCAGGGGCAGGGCTGGGGACAGGAAACTGGCACTGCACGTGGAGAGCCCCTCAGGAGGCAAGAGCATACCTCTGGGCCTGGCAAGCAGCGTGGGGCCAGCGCACAGGCCCTGGGGCCAGCCGCCATGGCGGGGGGGGGGGGAGACGGAGGGCGGAGACAGGGAGGGTGGCCTCGAGGGCCGGGGTGACGGGTCCGTTCATTTGGTGAGAGAACAGGCTGGGGAGTGATGTTTGTAATTTAAAGGTCATCAGCTTGGAGGCAGCAGTCCAGGTTGTGTAAACGAGTCAAGAAGACTGACCCACATTACTGAGTCAAAGCACCTGTTTCTAAGGCAAATCAATTCCAATTTAGGAGGCTGGGAGATGAAGGGCCAAAGGGGAGCATTTCCTGGCAGAACTTCTTTTGTTGGAAGCAGGCTCTTGGTTGAGTGGGTGGTGGCAGGAATCATCCCTCTGCAGGGGCTCCGCAGTTTGGACGGGGCCCAGCTATCTGGCCAGGAGAGTGAGATCCCAGAAAATAAATATACTACCATTAGATATAATTCTAAGTGGAATACAAGCTCCAGGGAGGCAGAGATTTTTATTTTTCCACTGATGGGCCCCCCAGTGCTTAGAGTATTGCCAGGGGTGTATGAGCTGTTTACTGAATAATGAAGGAAGGAATAAATGAACAAATGTGTACAAATTGCTGTTTGTAGAAAAACCCAGAGTTCTTATCGGGGGTGGAGGAGTTTGGAAGATTGCGTCCGGCACATTAGGTGAGTTAGTGGATTAAGTGCCTCAACCTACTGGGAGCAAAGTGAGCCAAATTAAGCCCGTGTCACTTTGAGAAGCAAAGGAGCTGACCTACTGAGGCCTGGGGGGCAAAGCTTCAAACCCAACAGATTCACTGACTTCTCAGATTGCCACACTCCTTGTTTGCCACCATTCTACCATGTCCGATTCTTGCCGGTAGAAAAATCCGGCTCATAGATAACGGATAATGTTGATATACATAGTTAGTGCCCCATTTTATATTTTAAAATCTATCCAATTATGGAAAATGGTGAACTCTTTGTATATCAGTTATGGTCATGGACTGGACTGGTGCATCACATGTAAGTGGAGACATGTGCCATCTGTCATCAGTCCTTCACTGTTTACTCTTGTCCAGATTATGGTATGGCCAGATGCCCCCAAATTACCACTTAAGCCCTAAGTACTGTATCAGTGATAATCTTTCTTTACACTATTTTCTTTTTTTGAGATTAATACGTGAACTAGGGGAGTGAGAGATACAGATTTGGAGAAAGATTCTGAATCATGTTGAGACAAATTCTGGCAAAACAAGGCTCCTTGTAGAGTCTGAAAGGTCCATGCTGGGAGTTATGTGTGGGACAGAGGCAGGCAGGAGGCTGCATTGGCACACTTCAGCCTAGATTGGCGTGCCACTGGTGAGGGAGAGTTCTGGTGATTATGTTTGATGAGAACACAGCCCTTGCTCCAATACGTCAAAGAGCTATCTGCAAAGACAATTCCACCTGAAACACCTTGGAAGAGTTATATCTGATTTCTTAAGAGTTAGCTTCTTTGAACATTTTTAGGACTGAAGTTATAAGCAAATGTGATAGTTTTCCAAGACTATAAGGGACATTACCCATTCTTAGAAAAGTAATGCCTTTGGGGCGCCTGGGTGGCTCGGTCGGTTAAGCGTCAGACTTCGGCTCAAGTCATGATCTCCCGGTTCGTGAGTTTGAGCCCTGCCTTGGGCTGTCTTCCCTTAGCACAGAGCCCACTTTGGATCCTCTGTCCCACTCTCTCACTGCCCTGCCCCTGCTTGCATTCTCTTGCTTGCTCTCTCTCTCTCTCAAAACTAAATAAAATATTTTTTAAAAAGTCATGCCTTCATTATTCCTTAGCAAGAAGTTAAAACTAGCCTCTGACAGTCAACATTCCCATGCACCCATTACAGGTAGGAGGATTTCCCCCCTCTGCTTATGGAAAGAAGAATTTATTCCAAGTGTTATGTGAGAAGCCTGTGGTTGCTAAACCAATGATGTTTTCCTCAATCTAGCTGGAGAAAATCCTACTTAAAAGCCATGGTTCTAATGGCAACTATTTTAGAGCCTAAAGGTCAGTTTCAGTACTTCTTATGGCTGTACCTCCCAGTGGCCCAACCGTAATCCTTGAGTGGGTGAGCCAGACCTGTGACTTCTCGTTAAATGTTAAGGTCTTGGCCTCATGGTTATTCCAACATGTGTTGTCAATGAATTAAAAACACAAAATGAGATTTGTTTACTTCTGCACAGTCATTAGAACTAACAAAGGGTATCAGGAAATCTAGAGGAAAGGAAACAGGGGCATAAAGCTGTAAGTGATTCTGAATACTACTGTGTGCCAAAAAGCAAAATTTGGTATGAAGTGAGTCTTAGATTTCATTCAAGGACCGTTATGCCTGTGAAGTTCCAAAATCATGTAAACGTGAGGTGAAGATATCTAGAAGATGGTGGGGGTGGGGGGGAGTGTTCCCTAGCTTAAAAAAATTAAACCATATCTATCTAGGTCAACTAGAAAAATCCATATTACATTCCTGAGCCTTAGTTCTAAGAACTCATGGAATCACGGAATGTCAGCATCAGAAGGGACTGAACACCCCCTTCCACATACTTACTCCTACTCTTTTATCAAATTTTTTACTGTTTATTTATTTTTAAGAGAGAGAGCGAGGGAGACAGAGTGTGAGCAGGGGTGGGGGAGGTGCAGAGAGAGGGAGAGACAAAGAACTCAAGCAGGCTCCAGGCTCCACACTGTCAACACAGAGCCCGATGTGGGGCTTGAACTCCCGAACCATGAGATCAAGACCAGAGTCGAAGCTGGATGCTTAACTGATGGAGCCACTCAGGTGCCCTTCTTCTAGCTTTGTAAAATGCCCAGCAGTTGAAAGATGTTCAACTGGTTGAACACCTCAAGACAGGAGATAAGCAATGAATGCTTCAGAAGGAACTAATCAAGGGGCGCCTGGGTGGCTCAGTTGGTTAAGCATTTGACTTCTGCTCAGACATGATTTCAAGGTTCATGAGTTTGAGCCCTGCGTCGGGCTCTGTGCTGACAGTTCAGAGCCTGGAGCCTGCTTTGGATTCTGTCTCCCTCTCTCTCTCTGCCCCTCCTCTGCTCATGCTCTCTCTCAAAAATAAACAAACATTAAAAAAAAATCTTAATAAAAAAAAAAAGAAAGAACTAATCAGAGCAGTTCATTAATTTTTCTCTGGGGGAAACCTGAACAGGAAGAAGCAAAGACAGAGCCAGGTGGGGAGCTGGGATGGTCACTGAGGAAGGGGGAATAAGAACTCAAGCATGGTAGAGCTGGGATTGAGAACTGGGACCAAGAAGAGAAAAATAAAGGGGGAACCTACCCTACTCTAGATTCAACTGTAAAGCTAAGAGAACTGAAGGGTGTAACAGCTCTCCTCTAACCTGGACCATCACAGATGTACGTAACTTAGAATTTATATCTGCTACATTATCATCACAGGAGAAGTAACCAAAAAGCCCATATAAAATATCCAGGGAGGGGCGCCTGGGTGGCTTAGTTGGTTAAGCGTCCGACTTTCACTTAGGTCATGATCTCGCGGTTCATGGGTTCGAGCCCCGCGTCGGGCTCTGTGCTGACTGCCAGCTCAGAGCCTGGAGCCTGTTTCAGTGACTCCCTCTCTCTCTGACCCTCCCCTACTCACGCTGTCTCTCTCTCTCTCTTAGAAATAAAAAAAAAAATTAAAAAATTAAAAAAACATTAAAATATCCAGGGAATATTGGATACACCTAACTTTATAGTTCAAAAAATGTGGTTAAGTTTCAAACTTTCAAAAGTTTGAATTTTGAAAATTTCAGATTTAAAAATTTCAAACTATACCCCAGTGCGTGGAAAAAGTGAAAGGCCGCGTGTCCGTCACGTATGATGGTCGCCTTGGCTCCCGTAGCCACCACACTTCTTCCGCCCCTCGTTCTCACTCCATCCTCATCAACCAAGCAGCCTCTTCCGTGGGGAACACTGTGAGGCATGGCAAGTATAAAGCAGAGTTCCTACTCTCGAGGGGCCGGGAGTCTAGTAAGGAGACGAAGCATCAACACACACACCGAGCACTGAAAGAGCACTTCGTTGCTAAATACCAAGGAGAGTGAAATGGAAAGAAAGCTACTCCAGAGTTTCCAGCAGGGAGAGGGGAGTAAGTCGGTCATGTCCGGGACAGCCTTCGTGGAGGTGGCGGGACCCCAGCTGTAAGGACAGGTAGAGAAGAGGTGAGGAGGCCACCTGAGGCAGGGACGAGCAGGGCAGGAATGAAGAGTGGTTCAGGGGCTGGGGAGGAGGGGTAAAGGAGCACGGGGGTAGGTGGGGGGGGCGGGGTGCTAACGGTGACAGGGTCAGAGTTTGACTTGTATGTTATTTTTCCTGGATTCTTCAGGCACTGGGGAGGTGTGGCAGTGACGATGGTGGTGTGTGTGTTCGTAACACTCTCCCGACAAACTGCATGTACCAAGCCCGTCTCCCCCGCCAAAATCATGTTCAAGAAATGAGATCCACTGGGGGCGCCTGGGTGGCTCAGTCGGTTAAGCGTCCGACTTTGGCTCAGGTCATGATCTCGCGGTTCGTGGATTCGAGCCCCGCATCGGGCTCTGTGCCGACAGCTAGCTCAGAGCCTGGAGCCTGTTTCGGATTCTGTATCTCCCTCTCTCTCTGACCCTCCCCTGCTCATGCTGTCTCTCTCTCAAAAATAAATAAAACATTAAAAAAAAAAAAAAGAGAGATCCATAGAGCAGATGCTAATCTGTATCACCTGGGTAGGCACTTGTGATAATGCGAATTCTTGGGCGCCAATATTCCGTGATCCTGGGAGGCCGAAGGGAAAGAATGACCAGAGCTAAGAAGAATTTCAGTTTTGGAAGGAGGAGCAGTACATGGGAGTAAAGGTTCTCAGGACCTGGGGGGACTGAGACCACAGATTGCTAAGGCACCCCGAGTACTGGAGTAGGAAAGAGTTAGTTAGACACCATCCAGACGGCTCCTGCATTTAGAACATGGGGAGACAGGTTTACAGCAACAGTGATTTACTTCAAGCCTCAAGGCTAAGCTGTGGCAGAGATCTAACAAGAAATCAGTATCTGGGGTCACTGGCTAGGCTGGGTCCACATGCAGAGGCTCGAAACCACAGGCAAGGAGCGTGAGAACAAAGGCAGGGGGATTAGCAATAAAAAGTATCGGAAAGGCTGGCGGAAAATGGTGCTTCAAGACAATCCTAATTTTGCTATGACCTTCCTAGTTTCACTAGCATGCGACCATTCCAGAAACATCTAACTGCTTTCATGCTACTGTTGTTTATCTGCAGAGATGACCAGGCTAACAGGGCACAGATCTGGAATACAAAGTGTCCGCAGCTCCGGCCAATCCACAGCAGTGACTCTCTTCCTGTGTGACATTCTTGAGGGACGATGCGTGTACGATCCCGCTCACAGCCAGCCTCTTAACAGCTCAGGGCCAAGACGCACAGCTTCTCCAAAGTGTGCATCGTTTTAATTCGCCTCCTGGGACAAAGGTGTCCCTGCAGTGAGGAGGTAAGGCAGGGTATGAGGAGCTGAAAGACGGAAAGGCCGAATGGAGAAATGGCTCCTTCCAGGGTCCCGAGAAACACCCTACGAGGGCACCCCCCCCCACAATGAACGAACTAGCCGCTGGTGGCAGACCACCCTGGGTACCGGTGGCCCCGGAGCCAGCCCAGGGGTCGTGCTGGTGCTGGGCCTGCCATAGGCATGTACGCAGCCACCCCTCACCCATCCCCTTGCCCACAGGCTGGCATGGCCAGGGCGTGTGTGACGGGGAGGGAGGGA
Organism: Proteles cristata cristata; assembly: GCA_017311185.1. Lineage (NCBI taxonomy): Eukaryota > Metazoa > Chordata > Mammalia > Carnivora > Hyaenidae > Proteles > Proteles cristata. The sequence goes on along the minus strand of JAESUZ010000434.1, from coordinate 958 downwards.
CATGGCCCAAGTAGACTTTAGCATTTTTCAAGTCATTCTGGTCATGTTCCCATTTCCTCTGCCATCACCCTGTTCCTGCCTTCCTGAAGCAGGCAGGACGTTCACGACAGCTCAGGGAGACCTGCGAGCCGCAGTCCTTCTTTACCTTAGCACCACAACTAACTAGAGCACCTCAACAGCCCACTGCAGAGAGAGCATTTTTATTGTCACTATTATGTCAGGAAAGAAAAAATACTCCAGACTCTCAGCTTTCCAAAGCCAACACAGAGACAGGGGAGTAAGAGACAGGTGATGTGATCACAAGACCAAACATGACTTGGATCTCGGACTGCCCGACACTGAGGAAGATACTTGGGGAAAGCTAATGAAGGTGACGATATTAATATCTGCAAGCTGAAACAGAGATCAAATCTTCCATTTATGAAAGCCAGTTCTTTGCCATTCACACATCCCACGTGTGCCCTTTCCTGTACAAAAAGGCACAGGCTTTGTTTCATCCCTTAGTATGTTAGTTTAAAAATCAGTGCACCCCATCTAAATTGGAGCACGGCACCGGCCCGGGCCAGGTTAGAAACCTAACTGCACTGACGGAAGTCCACGTGATTTCCATTTTTTTCCCGTAATTTCTTATGCAGGGGACACTCTATAACTTTATCACTGAGCAACACCACCACAGGCGGTTAGGAGTGTGTTCAGAGGCAGCACAGCAGTGGTACTGACGGCCAAGGCCAGGGCGGCCCACGTGGGGCGGCAGACACGCGGTGAAGGGGCCTGCTCCAGGAGCCCCGGGCCTCACCGACGCTGCTCACGTACGGGGTCAGGCAGGGCCACAGAACCGGGCCACGGTGGTCAGGGAGAGCAAGGCAAGGAATGAGGGAGTCATACTTGTTTCTATCTGCTCTGTGTGCTGCAGAGATGGGCGGGGCAGGTGTCACCGCAAACACAGGCTAAGGGAGGT